>BSDZ01000013.1:362500-720000 GCA_030268105.1 Volvox africanus | reverse complement strand
AGCACATCAACACGCTGAAGACCGCGTACGGCGATGTGGTCGCGATCAACCTCATCAACCATAAGGGCACGGGTAAGGGAGTCCCCCCTGGAGCACCCCGGGGGCCGGGGGGCGGGGAAGGTTTTCGACAGCATCCTTGTAGATGTGATTTGTGAAAGAGAGAAAGAGGCAGGGTGAGGAATACGGACTTCAGAGAATGCAACAAAGGTAATGGTAATGGACTTTTAAGATTGTTCGGCTCTTCCATCTTCCAAACCGCACCGCACCGCGTCTCGTCCACTCCCTTCATTTTAGAAGTCCTTCAACCCCTTTTCGGTGTCTCTGGGTTTCACTCTCCCTGCATCCCGCAGAGGGCAAGCTGGAGGTGGCTTTCCGTACGGAGGCCTCCCGCTACTGCTCGTCCAGCTCGTCCGCGGGGCTGCGCTACCTTGCCTTCGACTTCCACCACGAGTGCTCAAAGGGGAGGTATTACCGACTCAGCCTGCTATGGGACAAGGTGCGAACCGCCCCCCTCCCCGGCCCCGCCCCCGCCGCCCTCCTCCCTCCCGTCCCCGTCCCCCTCCCCGGCCCCGTCCGCGCGGCTGCGGCCAGTGGCTATTGCTGCGTCAGCGCGTCAGCCGTGTCAGTGCATTGCGGCTCCATGCTGCGCTGTTCCGTTCGTCTTATTGCTGTATGGGGTATGTTTGGCCATGCGATGGTGTTTTTGGCACTTGTTGTCTTGTTCGTGCATTGCATGTAGGCTGCTGTGCTGTGTCGTGCTGTCGTGCTGTGCTGTCTTCACGTATCTGAGACACCTGCTTTTGTCGTCGCATTGCGTCTGTAGCAAGTCGTGATGTGCGCCGTTGGCCTCCTCCGCCTTCTTCCAAAAGCCCGACCCCCATCGTAATGGTGATGATGATGATGATGATGATGATGATGATGATGATGATGATGATGATGATGATGATGATGATGATGATGATGATGATGCCCCACCCTCATCAAGGGTTTCCGTACATATGACACACAGACTCGCTCCAAACCCCATTATCTGCTTAGCAAAACCACTTACTCACCCACCGCAGATCCGTGACGACTTTGGCAAGTACGGCTTCTTCCTATACCGGAACGGCAAAGTGGAGCGGCGGCAATGGGGCGTGATGCGCACCAACTGCATTGACTGTCTGGACCGCACCAATGTGGTCCAGGGCGTGCTGGGGCGCAAGGTGAGGCCGGGAGGGTAGGGAGCTACTCCCTCAGGCAGTCGCGCTCAGCTTTGCATAGACGCTTGCAGGGAGGGGGGAGGGTAAGAGGGGAGGGGGAGGGGGGAGGGGAAGGGGGAAGGGGGGAGGGGAGGGGGTATTCAGCGATTCCCTCTTCGCCAAAAGTGAAGTTTTTGTCAACAAATAAATTCAGATCTTCACGTCTTCAGTACCGTTACAGTCGGCGGCTGTTACATTCACTGCCATCTATACCTGCTTGGCTGCCTGAACCTCAGCGGCTTGGACCTGAACCGCCCGCAGCCCCACATCCCGCCACATCCCGCCACATGTGCTGTGTGTTTCGTGCGCTCGGTCGTCTCGAAGACTCAATGCGGACTAAGGCGGCGGCAACAAACGTTTTGGTTCCTCGACGACTACCTTGTCACTCACCCGATCCCCACCTCCGCATACACACACACACACACACACACTTAATCGACACAGCCACATCCCCCCACCCCTCCCCGCCCGTCTCTCCCCCGCCCCTCAGGCGCTCGAGGCGATGCTGGGGGCGCTGGGCATCCTGCCAGGTAGTACCGGGGGCAGCGGATCCGGACCCGGCCTTCCGGACGCCTTCCCGGACGTGGAGCGGGAGTTCAAGATCCTGTGGGCGGACCATGGAGACGCCGTGTCAACCCAGTATGCGGGTATGTACGACAGTCTGGGGATGCGGACCAGCCGTGACGTCAGCTTTTCCGGTCGATATGAGGTTCATAGTGCCATACACACACACACACACGAACAGACAGCTCAACATAAAAAAGTTTAATTTTTGTTTTATTCTTTTAATTCGATTTTTTGGTTGATTCATTCGATTGTATTATGTGACTGTACGCCACACCGGGTCATATTCTGGATCCACCGTTTCATTCGTACTCATTCGTAATCCAGGCACATTTATTCAAAGTCCGCACTCCTCAGCGTCCGCTGCTGCCCCCATGGCCGCCTACAGTACGGCACCTCATGGCCTGACAGGACCGGAAGGCACCGAGCAGGTGTTCAAAGCATAGCCCATCACCCCCTAACACCCGTGAGCCATCCCGATGCCTTTTCTGTTCCTTTGTCCCTCCCTCCTTTGATCGCGACACACACACACACACATACACACACATATACATACATACACACATACATACATACGTACACCCATACACATACACATACACACACATACATACGTACACACGTACACACATACACACACCTCCCCCGCCGCTGCAGGCACGGGGGCCATGAAGAGCGGCTTCACCCGCACCGGCAAACGGACATTCGGCGGTGTCATTGATGACGGAGTTAAGGCGGTTGTTCGTTACTACGTCAACAACTTCCAGGACGGTCACAAACAGGACGCGGTGGACCTCTTCACCGGTGCGTTTGGGGGTGGAGGGCCCGGGGGCCAATGCCACCTGCGGCATTCCTGCCATACCCCGCCTGACTGCTCGTGCATGTAGATGTGCATGTATACCTACCTGCAGTTGCGGTCAGGATTGCGGTCACTGTTTGAGTCCTGTCAGCGGGCCTGGGTGGCTGGATGGCAGCGACCCACCTCACAGCTCGAGGGGCGCAGCTCTTATTGTGTGTAGTGCACCATTGGAGTCGTTGCGAGCTCCCTCTCCCTCTCTCTGTTGTGTTGGGGCACTCCGGAAATTTCTTGCCTTTGGTTAGCGGTTTCACGTTATTCATCTCCTAAACCGCCCTTTCCAGCGTTTTTACTGCGCTATCATGTCTCGTTTATTCGTCTTCCTCCCCCGCCTCCCCCACCCCCACCACCGCCTTCACCTCCCCCGCCTCCCCCACCTCCCCCCCCCCACCGCCTTCACCTCCCCCGCCTCCCCCACCTCCCCCCCCCCCACCACCGCCTTCACCTCCCCCGCCTCCCCCGCCTCCCTCGCCCCCAAACCCCTCCAGGCGCCTACACGGTGGTTCCCGGCGCGCACCTGCCTCTGCGCCCGCAGCCCTCCCCCCTCATCCCCATCACGATTGCGCTGGCTGCCATCGCCTTCGCGGCCCACCGGGCGGGACATGTGAGTGCTGTAATGGTAAAGGGAGCCGAGAGGGGAGGGGAGGGGAGGGGAGGGGAGGGGTGCCTTTTTTACCTTGATTTTTCATTACGAGCAATCAGTTCTTTAATTAAATCTTTCTTGATTTTATTACTGCCTTCAGAATCCAAAATATCGTTAATTACTAATTCAGTTTCTTTAGTCATGGGGACGGACGGGAGGGGTGAAGGTGAAGAAGGGGGGTTGATCAGGAGGCCGCGGCCGCGCACCTCATTAGGGTGATGGGTGCTGTGGGGATAGCAGTAGCAGTGTGGAGGTCCAAGAGGTGCAATCAAGGCAACGAACCAGAACCGGAACCCCCCTTTGCAACGCCCCTCTGCGACAAATGGCGGTGTGGCCTGGATCCAGGTTCACGATGTGCCGTACGGCCACCGGACGTCCATCTCTCCTCCCCGGAGTCAAAGCAGCGCACCAAAACCCACCTCATCACCCCTCATGCGCCCGCAACCAGTGCACCGCGTGCTGATTCGCCCCTTACATTACTGCCCTCCGTCCCGCTCTTCTTGGCGGTGCAGGCGTTATCCGGGGACCTACTGACCTCGGCGTCCGCCGCCGCAGCAGCTGTGGTTGATGAAGCCGCCGCCAGCGGCGCCGCCGCTGTTGTTGCCTCTGCAGACAGCAGAGGGCAGGTTGTCCGCGTGCTGCTGTCCCAGGTGGTGCTGCCCCTGGTCCTGGGTCTCAGCCTGCTCAGCTTCGTGGTGAGCAAGGGCAAGTACCTGGTCAACAAGCCGCAGCTCTGCCCGCACCTGGCCGTCACGGTCAGGGCGGCCAAGAAGGGTGACAGCAAGAAGCAGCAGTAGCAGCAGCAGCGGCATTTGAAGAATTGGGCGGCCTAGTGGCGGCCTGCGCTTGGGAGGGGGACGGATGTTGCTGACCGGGTGCTTCTTTTCCGTTGCGCCCTTCTGGAGAACGTCTTTGGGTGTTAGTGCGGTTAGGGGAAGGGGAAGGGGGTGTGCCGCTGCCCTGAGGTCCGAGGGACCGGAGACCACGAGCTGGGGAGTTGGACCTTTCTCGGTGCCGGAGTGATAGGTGTGTGTTTAGAGTTTTAGGGTTTAGGTTTAGAAACCCTAAGATCCTAAAACAAGCCCAAGAGCGAGAAAGAAAGGGAGGGTCAGAGAGAGTGTGTTTCCGCACGAGCTGGATTTCGGAAGTGTCCTCACGGGCCGGCGGGCAGCTGGCAAGGTTGGGCTGGCAGTTGGGAGTTATGTCGATTGCGACCCGCACTGGGCACTGTGTCGGTTGTTGTGAAGGCCAGCAGCATGATCTTCGGAGCCGGCCGCTTTGCTAAAGTTGTCTGTCTGTCTGTCTGTCTCATCAGGAGGTCGCGGATGCAGTAGGTAGCGGGGTATCCCTTACATGCGTTCCAAGATATAGTCGGGGAGGGGGAAGGGAGGAGGGAGTTCCAGTTCGCTGTTTACAAGAGTTGAAAACGCACGAGCCAAAGCACGAGCCAAGGGAGAGAGACGCACAAGCTTGGAGAGTTTCTTCGTTAATCCCTCTTCACACGAGTCGCTGAGTCTTCCAACGAAGAAGACTGCGTATGTGCACACATGCATAGGGCATTACTTCGTGCTCCAGCACCCTTTCCCTTTCGACGTACCCGGGGAAGGGTCTGGGCCTTTGAGTGGTGGCAAGGGGGCGTAGAGTACAGACGGTGTTGTGCCGTTATCTTCGTTTGTGTCATGATCGTCAAAATCACGATCTGGTGCTGCGTCCTGGCGTTCGTTCCAACCCATCGAGTGATACTTGCATCCCCTCATGCGACCCACATCCAGCCACCACCCCACCATCCAGCCACCCAGCCGGGCCTCATAAAGTGGCAGGGAAGGTCATGTACGGCATGCGGCAGATGTCACTTCCCCCAACGGGGATAGGACCACGTCATCGGAGCAAGCCGCTACTTGCGGCGGTGATTACCCGATGGTGGACCCTCCGCATTCCCCTCATCCGCCGGTGCCGATGCTTCCGTAGCAAGTGATCATTCGGCAGCGTAGCGCTCCTGCGCTTCTCCCTTACCCTCCCGATAAGCCAACAAATAAATCACACGGAACCAAACCACGGCTGGATTTGTTTACAGCCCCCTCTTCCCAAACGTCCTGAAGCCCTCCCCTCCGAGCTGCTTCCTAATCTCCCATCATCACCATCCGGCAAACAGCTTGAACTAGAGCAACCTGTGTACGGCAGTGCCGCCCAGGCAAGGGGGGGATGACAGAGTGAAACGGGAGGGGGAGGGGAGATCAAAACCCTGTCATGCATCGGTTCTAAATGGAAAACGTTAGCTAGCGGAGGAGAGGGGCATAAACCTGCCGTATGACTGCTGTACAAGTGCAATGCCCCAATATGTACGAACAGTGCAAAAAGCCGGCATTAACGGGAACCCTCCGCTGCCGCCGGAAGGACTTCACGACATTCGCGCAGCAGTCTGCTCTTCCTTGCTACGGCGTACAGGCAGTCGCATACGTGTACAGACAGCGTTGAGCAATCCCTGTCTCAACCCTTCCGTACTTGTTGGGTCAGGATTCGTACGGCAGTGGAGGTGGCCGGCAGCGACTCGTCCTCGACTCGTACCATGAGCGCCCCGTTCCGCCTCGGAACCCTGACCCTGGCATCAGCCGCTGCGTCTGGATCCGAATCCAGATCTGGATCTGATCTCTGACGTACGTCTGGCGATGATGGTATGGTTCTCGGATCCTCTCCCGCCATCTGCCTCAACACGTTTCCCACGAAGTCATTCATGCCGAGCGCCTCAGTGGGATCGCCGAATCTGCGACAAAAATATATTTATTTCGGTGAGGTACAATAAAATAAAAATATCTTCAGATCCCTACCTTTGCCGAATTGAGATATTTAAATTGTCGTATTGGTTTATGTTCATCCTAAAGAAGCAGCCGGCGCCACCATGGCGTGGGTCACACCTACCCAGCCCAGGCCCATCCCAAGCGTCGCCCCACATCCGGGTACGGAACCGCCAACTGTGCCAACGCCATGTACGACAGGCTGATCCAGGTGCTGAGCAGTGACTTAGTAATTTGGTATTGTGGCGTTGGCTGCTGCGGTGCAGTTGCCGTATCCTTCTCAGCCGAATCGGGAGCGGTGGCGGAGAGGCCGCCGGCGGCGGCGGTAGCAGCGGAGGGCTCAGACGGCGTCGAGGTGGCGCCTGAGATGGGCAGGAGGCCGCCGCTCTGTACAAACTCCTGTTCGTCCAATTGCGAGAAGAGCTCGTCCGCTGCCAGGCCCTGCGCCGGGAATGAGACAGCCGACGTGACGATCGATGACACGGGTCGTTGTTAAGGCCGCTTGTTGGAATGTAGGTTGGAGCTGTAGGTCTAAGCAGTATAGCCGGTGGCTTTGCCGCAAATCGTAGAACTTCAAAATCGTACGACGTACGATGTACGACAAAATAAAAATATACAGATGTACGAGTGTGCAAATATACGGGCCTACGGGCCTCACACCTGGTCGTACGCCACCCGTACAGCCTCCACAAACTTGTCTAAGCTCCACTGGCTGCCGAGGACCGCTCCCATAAAGGCCATTAGTAATCGTACGGCGAGGCCTCGGGACGGACATGCTCCGGGAGCAGCCAGCGAAGACATCTGTTGTTGCTGCGGCTGCTGCTGCGGAGACTCCAGGTGCTCATCCTCCAATACCGCGCTACAGCTACTGCTGAAGGCCCGGCTGTAGCCGCTGGGTCGCAGTACAGTCTCGGGTAGTCGTAACGGTCGAACGGTTGGCAGACCAGCGGCTGCAACTACCTCAACCGTCAACAGTACCAGTCGAGTGTACTGCTGCATCAGAACCAGGAAGGGAGACGACGCGCCGGAGGACTGCACAGCGGTACGACAATGAAGCGGTTCCGGAGCGGTTTAGAGGGTAGGTTAAGGAACTAATCGGGACGAGCATGGCCCGCCGTTGACACGGTACGGCGGTTGGCTATGAATTCTCCTAGAAGAGGCCATCTCCAAGTGCCATCACTTTGGGTGTTTCTCGTACACCTCGCCGCATTAGCAGAACCACCCACCTGCTGCACCAACCCCTGCAGCCCCGCCACACGAGCCAGCGTCTGGCCTTCGTCGTACATCCCCAGCGTTTGCCGTACATAGCCGAGCATGCCCCGAAGGTAAGTGTTGCCTGCCGCCATGCTGCCACTCCCCTTGCCAACCCCCATGTCCCCTCCCCGGCCAGATGCTCCCGCCCCGGCCAGCTCCTCCTCTTCCCGCGGCTGCTGCTGCTGTTGCATTCGGACTCTGGGCACCTCCAGCTCCTCCAATGTCAAAAACACCAGCGCCACCCAGGACACCAACACATCCTCCTCCTGTGCTGTGTCAAAGGGGCATGGGTTTCGGAGCACGACAAAAACCCACCGCAGATGGAGGAGAGAGAGGAGGGGAAAGGAGGGCACGAAGGACATGCAACAATATCGTGCGAATTCGGTCGTGTGTGTGTGGAAAAGGGGAGAGGAGGGAGGGGCCACTTGTTCACACGGTACCGTGCAATGGGATGCCACATTGTAAGTCCTCGACTTACAAACGTACAAAATGCACGACATGAAACAACAAACATCATGTCAGTGCAAAAGACACAACTCTTTAGCAGCAAGTGCGGCACTGGACTCGTCGCTGGGTTGTTGCATCTAGCACCCAAATCGCCACTGCGGCCGATACCGAGTACACGAGTCATGCACGAGATCGAGTGCAGAGGAGAAACTGGCCAAGTCCACACCGCATACCTTCCCACCCCCCGCCCTGCCTCCCGCACCTGTCCCTGTAGCAGCGGGGGAAGCGCCTCCTCCTCGCCCGCATCGAGGCGCTGTTGATCGCCAGGAGCAGAAGCAGCGGCCACGGTCGCAGCGGCGGTATTGCTGCCCTCGGTTCCACGCACTCTGCATCTACGGGCACCTTGAGTCGCTAGCTTCAGCGAAAGCTGTGCAGCGCATATAGCGGTTAGACGTTATTCGTTAGACGATGAGTGGAACACAGGGAGGTAGAGTTTTGTCAGACCGGGAGGTAGGGTTTTGCAGTTGGCGACAACTAACAACCGTTCATTGATTGGCACTCCTGCTGGTCAGCCCCTAGGGCCACCTACTTGGAGCTCCCCGAAGGTCCGTCCCTCCCGGTACAGCTCCACCAGCACCTCAACCAAACATTGGGCAGCAAATAGACTTCGGTTGCCGCACGCAAACCACGACAGAAGCAGCGCAGTGCTGGGCTCCTCCACGCGAGGACCGTCGGCATCGGCAGTGGTGTCAGCAGCCGCCGCAGCCGCTGCTGTCACGGTGGCTCCACCGCCGCCAGCCCTTCTGGGCCCAACAGCGTGCAAGATGACAAGTCTACTGGCCGCTGCGGCTGCGGCATCGCCACTGCCACCCGCCGTCATCCCCGCCGGGCCGCTGAACTGACCCCCGTTAAGGCACCTGCGGATGCCCAGGAGGACTCTGCTGCTGCGGGCGGAGGGAGTGCTGCTGCAAAAACTGCAACGGGAGAGGTCGAGGCCCTGGTTCCGACCGGCCCGCAGGTGTAAGGTGCCCGGAGCGGACAGCATGATGCTACTTGCGGGGCAGTAGGGCTACGGCAGTTTAGCGCCCTCCCAGAAGCAGCGTAAGCGGGCTAGAGGTCCTAATCGCCTAAGACGTATAGCAGGGCGTATTCTTCGTGTACTGTGGAAGGGGAGGATAGTACCGGGTGCGGGTATGAGAGGAAAAAGGGATGGATACAGGTAAGAGCGACAGATCGTGAAGGGCGAGCTTTGGGGTGTGTGTGAGATTCACGTCGCGCTGTACATGATTATTAAATAAAAATGGGAAGAGTATGAGAGTGATAGGAAAATGTCGCCGTTTGGCGTGATGGGATGCAGCATACGCGGTGCCGACCCCGTTCCGCTTGCCTAACTTTCGCGAGGAAGGGTTTTGAGCACCCTCCTTGTGTCTTGCTGTTACGCTACTGATATCATTTTCTGTCTTTCATTAAAGACTTTTGGCCATGTTGTTGGGGCCAGCGATAGAGCAACGTGTTTCCATGCTTCCGACGCCCAAGATTAGCAGCGCTTCTCACCTCCAAGCTACTAAATCACAGCATCAAGGTACAATCATATGATTGTATTTCTATGCGTATGCCCTCACGAATTTAGTCGCGAGCTTCGACAGCATAGCAAGTGTTGTTAATTTCGCTGCAACCAGCTGATGCCGCTTACGTTATACCATCAGATTACATCACATGTAAATACATATGAATATTGGGGATACATGACAAGGGATCGGGATTTAGAAAACTCAGCATGCTAACTGGCTCGTACAACGGCAGAAAGCCCTGCATCGTCGAGAGGACAATAATGTGAATCATGATCAGAGATACCCATTCCAAGAAATTTAAAATCTTAAGTAATCAAAAGCGCCATCAGAAGACAAGGAAGCTTTATTAATAGAAGCCGCAGCTCCCAGCCCTGTCCTCGGCCGCGGACAGATGTCCCGCGGCCGCAAATAATTGCACCCAACCAGATATGAAGCAATTGACGCGATAGTTAGTGCCGATTGATAATACCACCATGGCTGAAAACTATGCTCGCGGTGACATGCTGGGCCAGGGCACCTTTGCGATGGTGTTTAAAGGCCAAGACAAGCGGGTATGAATAAACGGCTTGTTTAGAACCGGTGGGATGAAACTTTTTGTGACATGTACGTACGGATGTTCGTTTCCGGTACTGTACGACGCGTGTGATGCCACCGTTCCCCCACCCCGTACCCTTTTGGTTTCGCGGGGAGGTTTGAACTGATCAGTTCTCAAAAGGGTGTAGAAGATGCAGCGTCCTGAGCATATCAAACAACTATTGGCATATCAGCAGCCTAAAACAGTACCGGTCGTACGTAGCTCTGGTCGGGAGGCTGCGCAGAACACCCTGCAGCCATTGCTTAAATGGATCGGTTACATCAGGACGCCCGCATGCTGCTGGTTCGCGAGGGTCTCTGCCCACGATCGGGAGTATCGTGGCACACCCCGACACCTGAACCTGCCTGTCGGCCCTCCACACACACACACACACCAGACGGGGAAGATGGTGGCGCTCAAGGAAATCTTCACGGATGAGAAGGGCACCGACGGCAAGAAGGTTCGTGTCGTGTGTTGAAAGAAAGGTGGTGGCAGAGGCGTTTGGGGTAGAAGTGGTGATAGAGCTGGTGATAGAGCTGGGGGTAGAGCTGGGGGTAGAAGTGGTGATAGAGCTGGGGGTAGAGCTGGGGGTAGAGGTCGGGGTGGACCGCCTTTGTTCGTTCACGTCTGTCAATAGAGGGGAACGAGAGAAATCCGGGAAGTAGCAGTTGGGACCAATCTCTCTTCGTGAGCGCATTTGGTGCAAGATCCGCCCTTGCTCGTGACGGGCTTATAAAACATCGATCAGGCCTAGGGTGCTCACAATCCGTACATATGGTTGGTTGATTCGTTGAGCCCCTGCCTGCGCGGGATAATATCCTGATCTGCTAGCAGTAGAGCTCTCACAATACTGCGATACGTCGATGCCATTCCAGCAGTTTGCATTCCAAATCGTTAAGATCCCGCGCAGCACCGTCTGCGGCATTCCCCGCAACTATCGCAAGGCACCCGTATCCCGTAACCCTTGTGCACAACCCCTACCACGACACTACTCCCCGGAGGGGGGGATTCACCACGCCGTCCCACATGCGGTTGCCGTCGGAAAGGGACCCTTCTGTCCGTCACCGTACCCTTTTGCCTTCCACGAAGGGAGGTGTACGGGGACAAAAGAGAAACAAGGGAAGCTACGCAAACGCATAGGCCGCATCCGGAGTGATAGATAGGGCCCTCCGGACAAAACCTCCTCCCTCGTACCGCGCATGCCCCCTCCACTCCTCTACAGCAGTGTTCCTCTACATAATTAACCGGTCTCGTGTATTCGCCCTTCCCTCTGCCGCTCCTCCGTCTGCCTGTCAGGGACTTGACCCGACTGCTCTGCGCGAGATCAAGCTGCTGAGGGAGCTGCGCCACCCCAACATCATTCGGCTCGAGGACGCGTATCCCAAGAAGAAGTCGGTGGTGCTGGTAGGCCGGGGGAAATAATAATCAGGTTTCGGAGCTCCTTGGTGCGGAATGGGAAACACATGTCGTGGAAACACTGCAGGGCGCGGCCTGGAGGGAGGGTAAGTGGAGCGAGTGGATGAAATGTTGTGTTGCACTGCGGGATGGGGGCGCAATGACTATAGTAATGATGATGGTGGTGGTGGTGGTGGTGGTGGTGGTGGAAGGTGGCCGCGGGAAGGTATCCGCGGTTGTCGGGTTGCTGAAGGATGTACGTGTGTATGTGAAGATGGGGAAGGACGGTGAACACACGGGCCCCCAGATTAAGGAACCTTTGGCACTTGTCAGCCGCCCACCGGCCATCCCGCCGCTGACACGTGTTACTCCAACAAAGCCAATTGATCAACCGGCCGATGTCCGCCCCGGAATGCCTCAGGTGCTGGAGTACATGCACAGCGACCTGGAGGCGGTGATTCGGGACCAGAACCTGGTGCTTGCAGCGGCGGATGTCAAGAGCTACATGCGCCAGCTGCTATTAGCGCTGGATACATGCCACAGGAGGTGGGTGGGTGTGGAGCGCAGCAGAGGGTGGAGTGGTGGGAACATCTCCCGCGCTCCTTCTCCCTCTCCCTCCCTCCCTCCCTCCTTCCCCCCTTTCTCTCTCTGTAACTGGACTGCATTGCATAAAGAACTTTTTGCGGGTATCCTGTCATGATGGCCTCAACTCCTTTGCCCCATGCATGTGATGTGCCCGTGCCCCGCCCCGCCCCGCCGCAGCTGGGTGCTGCACAGGGACATTAAGCCTAACAACTGCCTCATCGCACCAGACGGATCTCTTAAATTAGCGGACTTCGGGCTGTCGCGGGTGTACGGCAGTCCTGATGGCCGCCTCACTCACCAGGTAGGTGTCCGGGATACGACCTTATCCTGTACAGCTGAATCCCCCCCGCCCCGGGAAGAACAAATGGGAGCGTTTATCTGTGTACATGTATGTTGTCTGTCTGCATGTATGTCAGCTTTGTTCACCGCGCCTCTCTCTTGCAAAGTTACCCGGCACTACGTGCTCGCCCCTCCTTCCGCAGCAGCCCCGCCGACCTCCTTCCCCGCCTGCCCTTGCGCAGGTCTTCGCGCAGTGGTACCGCGCGCCAGAGCTTTTCTTTGGCGCGCGGCAGTACACGTCAGCAGTGGATGTGTGGGCGGCGGGGTGCATCTTCGGGGAGTTGCTGCTGCGGAGGTACGGGGGTCACCGGGGGCCTTGTGGCGTCACTCGCTGCCTGCGCTTAGGGGAGCCCTCGAGTCCGCGCTTGGCCTAAAAATTCATATGTGCCGAGGTTGCCACTGGTTAGGCCTTCGTGCGTGCTGGCATGACACCGTTCATATGCAACTCCCCTGATGGTGGCCTGGTGTTGGGGCTTCCTTTCCTTGCCTGGCTGCTCCCATTCTGCGCCTCGGTAGTGTCCCCTTCGGTGCCACTGTGCGACTGTTCCTCCCATTACACTGGGTTTCAAAGTGTGGCTTCACACGTCCCTCTTTCGTCGCTTTCCTCCACATCCGGTCTCAGGCCGCTGTTCGACGGCATGTGCGACATCGACGTGCTGTCCAAGGTGTTCGCGCTGCTGGGCACACCAGGGGTGGAGGGCAACTGGCCCGCAGCTAAGGACCTTCCCTACTACCTGCAGTTCACGGAGACCAAGCCGGTTCCCTTGCGGCAGGTCTTTCCAGCGGTGAGACTTCGGGCGGGGCTGAAGTACGCTTTTGGGGGGTGTATTTCCAGGGTTTCGTTTGGTCGTAACTGACCTCATTTGGGCCCCCTCATTCGTTCCTCTGCCTTCACGCATCTATCTCTCCTTTGATCCGCGCCCTGCCTATTGACCACAGGCTAGCGGTGACGGGCTGGACCTACTAAGCCGCATGTTGCAGCTGGACCCGCTACGTCGCATCACATCCGCAGATGCTCTGAGGCATCCGTACTTTACCAACAACCCGCCGCCCACGCCACCAGCGCTGTTGCCGCGGCCGGTCAAACGGGAAGATTCGCAGCTCTTGGCACCTGGGCAAACGAAAGGCGGGTGCAGACTGCAGCAGACCGGAACCTAGACCAGGGTCTAGACTGTGTGTGTGTGTGTGTGTGTCTCAGTGTGAGATAGAGATAGAGAGGAAGAGAGGGAGAGATAGAGAGAGAGAAGTGTGTGTGTGTGTGAGAGAGAGAGGGGTAGGGAAAGAGCAAGTTGCCTGGCAACCTGGTTTCACGCATTGTTGTCGTGCCACTGCATTTTCCAACTGCAGGTGCGCGGGATCGCCTCTCGCCTGGGGCTACATCGCCACGTCCCACCAAGGTACCCCGCCGCAGTGGCGCAACTGGTGCTGGCAGCTCGGAGGCGGCCGCGCGGCCATCACCCAGAACACAACACTGATACTGTGCGCTATAAGGCTTTCATCTTGCCGATAACTTCGTTCTCGCTCTTTGGTCTTCTAGTGGAAGGAGAGCGGGATGAGAATAGAATAAATAGTAGTCCATACGCCTTTCACACAGGCACGCAGGGCATCTAAGTGAGGCATCTTAAGGCTACCGTGTAGGTTAGCGGGGTGGAACCCATCGGAAGGTGTGTGGGGCCAGGTTCCGCGGTAAAACTCAGCCTTTCTATCCTAGGGCCGCTCGAAGTCGCACAGAGTTGAACCTGCACAGGTGCTGGACAGGGGCAAGCTGTGAAGAGTGCTGCAATCTGATGGTTTTTTGTGCGGTAACCTGGATTGAGGATATCCCGTGACCTTCGCGTTGCACGCCGTCATGAGGCCGTGACTAGTGCGAGCAGCGCAATGCCGGTGTGCAAGCTTGCTCCAAAATGGCCGTCTTGTGTCTGTTCCAGATAGCGGGTAGCAGCGCGATGATTATAATGCATATCGTCGTGGGTCGTTTCCATGTAGGAAGCAAGTTTTCATTTAAGTGCATGCAAACGAAATGTTGATGTCAATCAAAACCGATGCTTCATCGGGATTGTGAAATGTAATCACGCAATAGCGCAGGTGGCTGCTTAATGCAAATGGGTAAGGACACCAAAGCTGCTTCATGACAGAATTGTCAGGTAGTAGAAGCTAAGGTTAATGCTAAAGACAAGTATGTAAGAGTGTCGCACGTCTCACCATCTTCGTGGAACAACTTGGATCCCGCGCCGTACGTTGACAGCTCTTTTGCGTTTCGCCCTTACCGATTTACCTGAGAGAGTTATACTGATTGCATTCAGTGTAACCAAGCGGTCATGAATACGAAAATTCGAGCTGCCTGGCATTAATACTGTCGATTTGGAGGCTGACCGGACAACCATGGCCCAACAAAGTCAGCCGGTTGTTCCCTTCAATGCCCTCAAGCCAGCGACGGTAAAATTCTCCTACTGCCCAAATGACACATAGTTTCATTAAAAACTTGCATTTCCGAAATGCGTGCAGTGGGGCAGCCTCAAACTTCTACCCCTAGCTTTGCGAAGCAAGCTCACTGGGACTAAGGTATCGGATGATGCCATTCGGGTACGGAACGACGCAGGATCATGTCTTGACTCTCCTTACGTGTATTCGAATGCCCCAGTCCCCTCACTGCCTTGCAGGTCGGCATCGGCAAGGAGAACGCCGTCGGCCAATCTGTCATCCTGCAAGCTCCGCCTAAATTGGGTGACCTGTCACATCTGCACGCGATCGGTCCGCGGTGCGTAAGCGGCATCCTTTCGCAGGAGGGATTGTCAGCCGTCGTTGAACCCATGTCTTTATCGGACTGAGCCCTCTGCAGCGACCCCTGAACCCTTGACCCCAAACATCCGCAGGCGAAGCGTCAACCAGAGATATGTGCTGCAGCCAAACCTCAGCGTCACAAGGCCGATGCTGGCCGCACACGCGCCGGGTCTTAGTAGTCTGTTGTTGCCAGGCATGGCGCCCATCGTCACTCAACACTCCAAGCAGCAGCACCAGCAGCAAGAACAGGCGACGGCACGGCAGCAGACGCCAATGCGCCAGCGATCATCTACGCCCTCAAGCCCATCACTAAGAGGACGCCAGCCTCAAGCGAACCCGAACTTCGCGCCGCCAGCTTCCAATATCAGCACGCGGCTGCCCACACCCGTCCGAATCAATGCATCTCCAACTCCGTCGCCCACGAACGTGGCGCCAATGCTACCAAAGCCACCTAGCCCCTCCCGCAGCCTATCCCAGGTTGGCGCACCGCTGGCGAACCCCTTTGCCTGCGCCAGTGCTTGCTCCTCTCCTTCGGCTTCAAACACCATCAGCAACACCTTTATGTTGCCAAACCCGCCCTCCATCCTGACGAACATTCCACCCCCACGAGTAACCCCTGTTCAACCGCAGCAGGCGGCACCTCGCAGCATACTTTCACCGGTTCCGTGGGCGTCCGGTCCCGCCCAAAGCAATGTTACCCCCACCTCCGTAAGACCATCCCCATCCGTGCCCGAGCGCTCCATCCTTGCCTCCGTTCAGTTGATAAATCAACAGCCGCAGCGCAGCGCGGATGCCGATGCTAGTGCGATGTACACATCGGCTTCCACGGCAGCGCTCCCGGGTCACAGTGAATGGTTGCCTCCGGTAGCGGCACCGGCGCCGTCGATCGCTTCCCCTGTTCTCAGCGCACCCGGCATCCAGGCCGCTCTGCAGCAGGCCCTACAGGGCGCCGTAGAGCGGAAGCCGGAGGCGTTTCGAGTAGATAACTTTGAGAGCTTTTTTGACAGCATGATGCATCCCGGTGATACTGGCAAGCTGGACGGCCCGTTGCCTCACGAGCTGACGGACGATATCCGCTACAGCGATGCCTGGTACAAGCACTGCCGCGAGTGGAACATGCGCAACAAGCCGATTACACCCTACTCCGCACCGGTCTCTGCAGTGTGTCAAACCACCAGCTCCTGCCAATTCGCAAGCACCCCGTTTGTGGTGGAAAAGCTTGTGGTTGCGCAACAACCAAAGCAGCAGCAGGAATCAGATGGACACGGGCTGCAGCAGCAGCAGCAATGGAGCGTCGAGGACGCCCCCATGAGCGATGCTTGCTGCAAGGCTCTGGACATCGCCCACCACGGGCTGAGCAAAGTGCTCACCCCCACCTCCAGGAGTCGCAGTGCCTCTGACATGACTGGGGTGTCCGAGGGCGGTGGCACGATGCACCAGCAGCCGTTCACTCAGTGCACAATCGCTGTAGCAGAGGGCGACTGCAAGGCTCCATCGGGGGCTCAGAAGGTGGTGTGCACAGCCGCGGCGCTCACAAGTGCCTTGGAGACGCTGGCGCGGGACCAAAACCCCGTCGCAACAACAGCCATAGACGGTGCGCCAAGGGGAGATGATCATGTAGGCCTCCAGCGACGGCTAGCCCCCGCCTTGAACCTGGTTGCATCCGGCACGGCCGCGCCCCTGTCGGCCGCCGCGGTGCATGAAGCAAATAATAGTGGCCTTGACAATAGCGCGCCGGCAGATACAGATGCCGCTGCCATGATAACGGGTGCAGCAGAGCGTTGTGCTGTGCAAGTCCTAAACACGGCTTTGCCACTTGTCAGACGCAAATTCGCCGTCCCTGTGCTCCAGCTCAGCATCCTTGACGCACCGATGCTGCCAAGGGCCTCGGGGGCAGCACTCTCCCCTGCACCGGACAGCGCACGACCACCCAGCACTGCCGCCACCACGCCAGGCCCAAGGACGCCCACTGGCGGTGCGGCGGAGTCGGCAGCGACGACCGCCGCCACAACACCAGTTGGCAGGGATGCGGCGGGCGCTCCAACAACGCCTACGACCGCAACAGCTCGTTCGAATGCAGCTGTGTCGCCGTTCTTCGAGTCGACAAATCAGCCCGTGCTTATAAATCAGGAGCCGCATGCTGCCGCTGCGGCCGTTGCTGTCCTTGCGGCAGTGCCACTTCGAAGGCTCTCACACGAGCTGGCTGCAGCGGAGAGCGTGGCGGATCGTCCATCACAGGCTGTGCAGCCAGGAGTTCCACTGAAGCAGTCCTCATCATTAGCGGCTCAGCACGTTGCCCCATTAACCCAAACTAGGGAGCCGGCCACAGACTTAACGGGTGCTTACACGGGGACATGGTCGCCCGGGTTCCCACCGCCTGCGCTGGCGCCACCTGCGGCAGTGCCAAGCACATCGACGGCTGTCATTACCGTTGCGCAGCAACGGCCGCCTTCCCCCGTGACTCTGTTACAAAACGCACCGCGTGACATGCCCACCCCTAACCCCGCTTTCTTCAATAGCAGCACGGCGGCACCGGGGGCGGGTGCTTCCTCTTTGGCGGCAGCCGTCACTGCGGTTGCGGAGCTCGCGCAGTCCAGAGGCCCGCTGGAGCAGAGCTCCGCAGGCCCGTCGATGTCAGCGCCGTCGGCCCCAGCCGACCCATTAAAGGCACGTTAGGATACCTTCCTGTTGTGGGATGCATTCTTGACCTACCCTAACTGTCTTTTCATGTCGTGTGGTTTGATGCTACTGTTTACAAATCCGACTGACCACAGATCCACATACCCATTTACAGTCCGTCTGTTGGGAATGCCTCAGAATATAACGGAAAGATTGTGCGTGAAATACACAATCTCACATGTTTTGCTGTGCAAATGCGTTGCAGTAAAATCCAGAGCCTTCAGGGAGAACTATCCAGTATACCACTCCGTCTGCTGCCAACCGCCACATGTACCCCAGGAAATCGTCGTGGGCATTGAGAAGCTGTCGACGTTGAAGCAAAACATTCTCGCGGAAGACAAGGAGGTGGACGTCACCAGCATTACACAGATGATCCAGCTCAAGCTGGCCGTTGAGCAGCTCCTGGCGCGCACCAGCTCGGCCGTGCAGGATGCTACCTCCAGCCAAGCGGTCCCCTCAACTGTGGAGGCAACCCAGGCGGGCCCCGCTGCCGCAACGCTCCAATCGGCCGCTGCAGCACAAGCTGAGCAGCACGGGCATGTCGCAACGCCAAAGAAACACTCCCGGACGGCGACATTCGGCGCCTTCCTGAAGAGTGTCTTCTCGCCACGATCCGGGTCGGCAAGCAAGGCACAGGCCACGGCCGCTACCACAGCGCCGGCGGCTACACCCGCACCAGTTGTCCCGAGCACCCTAGGTACGAACACCTCCAGCTTAGCTGCCGCCGTCCCTGCTTCGCCGTCCACTACAGCCGTTGGTATTAGGGCGCCGCGGCCCATGTCGGCTTCAGCACTGCCCGGGAATGTCCCGTCGCCTAGCTTGGCGGACAAGAGCCGCTATGCAGCATTACACCAGCGGGCAGCTGCCAGGCTTGCGGAGGCCGCAGCAGAACCTGCAGGTGAAAACCTAGACACCGGAAAGATAGATGCCAAGGTGCCAAATGTAACTATATTAGGCAACCTAGCGGGTTATGTGGACTGAAAGCCCGCGTGTGTAAATACCGAGCCCCTGGCGATGATGATGGATTTGTTAGGATGCCCATGTTGCCACTTGAACGTATTAGGGAATGCGTTCTGAGCTTGAGCCCTTCTGTTGGTCGATAATTGCATGTGGCGCCGATGGCTGACTTTGCTGCGATGTGTCCTTCGAAACTGCCAGGGACACGGCCTGCACAAGCTGCCGCAGCGGGTGCAGCTGGTCAAGGCCAACGGGGTGGCGTATGGCAGCGTTACGAAGAGAAGATTGCCTTGCACCGTCACCAACTTGATACCACCAAAGCGCAGTTGGACGAAGCTGTTCGGAAATTGAATGACATGCAGGTGGGTGGGGCCTCGACAGCTCTCTGCCATCGACCACACAACGTGTATTAGACATCTGCATATCAGACAGAACACTGGAGCGACTGACCAGTTTGCCGTTGCATGGTTGCATTACGCGTGGCGAAGGCCAACGAGGACTTCAGAAATGCGGCCCTTCCTCCCGGCGATGAACTCCCTCCAGGCGGAATTCGACGAGTTGCTTCTGTGCCTAGGGATGGAGTCCGCCAAGAACAAGGCTTTATGTGATGCTATGCGTGCTGCGGGTCTCGATCCCGAGCCCATACTCGCAGCCATCGAGGAACAATGGATGAGTGGTGTCTACTCCTAATGGACCAACCGCTAACTTGGGCTTCGGTTTCAGTTGTCGTGTGCAGGGTAGTTATTCGCTTGCCCGTGCGAAGGTTGCAGCATGCGTATGCCTGATACGAGGGATCACCAAAACGATGACTGGCACGACGGCTTCGTTATAATGTCACTAAAGCTGGTGCAAATGCTGCTGTTGTGATTAGTCGACGTCCTCATCGCGTACAGGTTGTCGTAGAGCTGGTTGTGAGTGCAGGTTGAATGTGTTGGCTGATGTGTATTGGATGTGCCCCGTCAGGCGAGGCATGTGCTCAAATGGGAGCAGTTGGCGAATGTGATGAGGGGAACCAGACTGGGGACCTAATCCCGCAGCGGCATGCATCACCAGATGCTGCTTGGAAAATTGGGTGCGTTAGACACTAAACATGCGGCAAGACAGATGACAGTCTATGAAGATGGCTGTCGTCAAGAGCATAACTTAATGCGTGTCGGGGTGCACGGGCGCATCCGGATACAGGACTCCATGTCACAAATCGCAGCATGGACATTAGCAGACGGACGATGAGAAGATGCCACGCAAAGTTACAGCAGTCTTCAATAAATTGTCCACTTAAAATATAGCCACGGCCGCAAGTGCGGTTGCCCGTGCTTCTACCTCCAACTTACAGCTGCTAAGGAGGCCCACGTTTACAAGTATTTCCCACCAGGGCATCACTCCCCTCCCAAGTGCCAGCCCCCAGTTAGTTTATTTTACATTTACGGTATCTCCTTTCCTGGTAAAATTTACATCTTGCAACTCTTCATAAGGTCATTGAGGTAATTGCCCATATATGGAGGTCCCTTGACTGAACACCAGCCGTGGATGCCTCACCGGCTAACCACCAATGAACTATGGAAATCTATGTCACCAGCTCACCTCCCTGCAGCAAAGGAAACGGGATATTCCTTAAGCTGATGACAGCATGCTCCGTCGTCCACCTGTTACATGTCGCGTCCTTCGAGCGCCGCCCTCCAGTAAAGCTCCCCAAGTACCGATGACGTGCGGTTGGCTAATAGGCTCCTGCATACCGGTACAAATGGGGTCGGGTGGCAGAGAGCGGCGACACGCACAAAGCCGTTTGGAATGGAGTGGTCTAACCTGGTAACATCTGGGTGGGCTCGGGGTCCAACTTGCATGAAGCAACGAATGATGGTTCCGCATGCTTAAGTACTGCCCCTCAACCCAAAATCCTTTGCTGCCTAACACCTAGTCAGGTGCCATACCGTATCACAACACCCACCGACTAGCACTGCTGAGCATGTGCTGCTGCACGAGACTGTACTTGGGCTCCGGGAGGCAAGGCACACCGACTGGAACATCAGTGGACCAACTTCCCGGGTGCTCGTTGCAACAGTGCGGCTCCGCTTGGGTAGACATGGCTAGAAACTTTGTCCGCTGTTTGTGCTACAGGTAAAAGGGAGAGGGGGGATATGCAGGTTGTGTCACATATGCACATCCTCTGCTTTCGGGTCCATGATCTGGTATGGGGACGCTGCCCGTGTCAACACGTCTCTTGCCTACTCTGATTGTTCTGGGGAAGCACCGTGCTCTCTCGCCACGGGCCCAAAGGTACTTACCCGGGGATTCTTCGTGCAGTAGATGTACACGTGGTGTTGTTTTCGGTTAAGCCGAATTACAATCCGCTTGCAGAACTCGCACATCAGCCTGATAGTGGATACCGATGGGCAGCCTTAAAGTTTTCATGAGGTGTAGTCAAGGTGATTGGTCGAAGTCTTCTACGCATTGAAACCCCAACTTCAAATAGCAATCTATACCAATCTAACGTAATATGTAACACTCACCGCACTTTCCCGCGAACCTTCATTTTTGCCTTACTATTTAGATATGTTCAATAAGACATTTTACTCACCCTGTCCTGGTGCAAAGATGCCGAGCGAAGACAAGTACGGCAGCGCTCCAGGGCGACGAGCAAAATTGCCCGAGCACTTTCAGGCTCTGTCCACACCTAAGTCTCTCTCTTCTCGGGCTTTCCTTTCGTCGAAACAGGTGAGGCAATGCCCGGGGAGTCAGATTGAGTTCTGATAGTCGCTTTGGATGGACAGGGAAGTTTGCTTTGGTTAGCATTTTGCTGAGTATATAGCTATACCAATGGCGTGAATTAGACGTTTGAGCAAGTTAAAATAGTACTGGTAAGATCTATGGAGTGCGTTAGATGTAATCTTACCACTGACAGGGACCGCGCAAGCTGCGCTTTGCGCGGCGGCTTCCTTATGGGCATTTTGACAATGCAGCTTATGCAGCCAGATATTTCTGTCGTATTGATGTGAGCAGTGCAGCTTCTTCGGCGGCTGGAATGGCGGCGAAGCATCTCTCATCTGCTGGAGTTTCAGCTGAAACACCCTTCGCCGTCTGGTTTTATTTATCTTATTGAGTCCATGTTGTTCAGCGCTGTAGCGGGCAGCGCAGCTACCCAGGCATACGTTTTTCTCATATAAGCTCTTGTCTTTCAGAAATGTTTTGAACTCCTATCCAAACGCGCGTGCTCATGACGTGATGTGCCTTGCTCACGCCTGTCTTGCAGGCAAAATGGGTCGCCGCCCAGCTCGCTGCTACAGGCAGTCTAAGGGTAAGCCCTACCCCAAGTCCCGTTTCTGCCGTGGTGTGCCCGACCCTAAGATTCGCATCTACGATGCGGGCATGAAGAGGGCGGACGTGGACACATTCCCGTGCTGCGTCCACCTGGCGAGGTAGGCTATGGAACATTTTGAAATGCTTATGGTTTCTGCATTGGGTGTAGGAGTATGAGGCGGGGGGGGCATGGGGAGCACCGAACATATCATCTTCAGCTGCATGTCTTGGTATCTTAAAACTGTATGGTCTTGCATGAAGGATATTTGCCGCTAAAATTTTAGCCTCAGCACGTGCGGAAGAGCCACCTTTCGGGGATTCACAGTGCTGCCATTTGGTTTTCCAAATGTCCAAGGTGATGCTTGACACTAAGAGCTGGTTAGAGACGTGATTCTGGCTCTGTTTGTGCGTTTCCTTCAACTCAATGTCATGATGACACTGTTTGGGACGCATTGGAGGCACATTATCCTAAAGTACCGGCACTTCCGTTACTCCTGCTTTCCCAAATGTGACTTTACTCGCCTGGACCTGCTGGAAGCTAAAGCTGAGTTTCACCAATATGCAGCTGGGCAGAATGTGTAGTCTTTCAGAAAAGAGTTCAGGTTAACCTCGTCATTGCACCCCACAGCTCCTGGATTATATTGCATAGGGCCCTTTTTAGCCCCTGCGTAGTGTCGTTGGAAATGTCGCGTAAGTTCAACCCGTGTTCTCATCACTCCACTTGATCTTCATGTTCAATGTAATGTTGCTCAAAAGCGTGTCCTGCTTGGTTTCCTGCTCATGCCCACTTTTCTTCCACATGGGTTATTAGTTGGGAGAAGGAGAACGTGTCCAGCGAGGCGCTTGAGGCTGCTCGTGTTGCGGCCAACAAGTACATGGTCAAAAATGCCGGCAAGGAAGCCTTCCATCTTCGCGTGCGTGTGCACCCCTTCCACGTGCTGCGCATCAACAAGATGCTTTCGTGCGCTGGAGCTGATAGGCTCCAGACCGGTATGCGTGGTGCCTTCGGCAAGCCGACGGGCACTTGTGCACGCGTGCAAATCGGCCAGGTGCTCATGAGCATCCGCTGCCGTGACCAGCATGGCGCTGTTGCGGAGGAGGCTCTTCGCCGCGCCAAGTTCAAGTTCCCTGGCCGCCAGAAGATTATTAAGTCCAACAACTGGTGCGAACTATTGAAGTGGGCATATTGCTCAGAGATATCAGATGCTTGGGTTTGATAGGTGCAAGTACACTTGTAAAATGGGATTACCCATGCTAAATGGAGTATGGAGGAGAAATGTATTGGAGGTTGTTTTGACTGGGACCTGAGACACTGGTCGCAAATTAATTTTACACTTATAAGAACGGGCTTGAAAAGTGGGGGTCTGATCCTCCTGCAAGGAAACTTTAAGTTCAATGTATGAGATGCTCACTCGTAGCCGTACACTCGTAAGGGTATGTACAAGTGCCATGGTATTGCTGAAGCAATGTTCTATGGGGTGAAGTTAATTCGGGTGAAACCTCATCGAAACCGGTTGGTCACCGGCTCATGGGTACTGTTAATAAAGGCTGAGAGACTTCTTAGGTAGTGACGTTCTCAAATGTTCCTAAGGAATTTCGCTTCCTATTGTCCGAGTGTTTAAAGCTCATTCAGTTCTTGGTCATGCCTTCATCGCTGGTCCTATCCGTCCCTACGCTGCTCCACAGGGGCTTCACCAACCTGACCCGCAAGGACTACAAGCTGTACAGGGAGGAAGGCCGCCTCGTCAATGACGGCTCGCATGTTAAGCTGATCAACCATAAGGGGCCCCTGGCGGAGCGTGAGCCTGACCACATCTTCGACTACCCAGCTCGCACGCACCACATTCCGATGCACAAGGTAGACTCCGAGTAAGCGCCACCGGAAGCTATTTGACATAGGTTCCACCGCCACGCGAGTTAGGGCCTGGCCATCGACCAGTTGGAAGCAATGAGCTCGAATGCCCTCCTGGAGAACGATATGTAGGACGGTGTAGCGGAGCAGTGGTGCCGTTGTGGTTGCTTGTGCTTGGATCATCTAGCTAACAGGGCTGCACGGGGCGTATCAGAAATGCGCTTTCAATGCCTTTATTGTGGTCGCCAGCTGCTGTGCTGAAACGGGGCGGTAAAGCGCACCCCAAGAACATTGTAAGAAGGCGTGGGAAGGCAGGACAATAACTCGTGCGCTATGACTCCAAACTCATCTAAGGACGTGGACGAAGGATCAGTTAGAAACGGAAATATAACAATATATATCTAAACGCTATAATTCTGTTCCAAGGGTTCGACGTCCTGGGACAACCCAAAGTTAAATGAAGCATGGTATAACAGTTCAGTCAACGTTACTGCCATGCAAATATCATCTTCAAATAACTTCGAATGTTGCTGGCCCTCTACAAAACATATTTGCATAACGTATCCATCGGCGGTTCTACTGAATGATAGTAGTATCTTTCTTGCATCTCTCATCATCTAGTACTTGCATCTCTCCCACATTGGATGGCCAATCGAGCATTAATGACACACACAAAGGGAATCTACAAATGGCAGGCAAGCATGTACACGGCCACTATTAGAACGTTCTGTGCATCGGAAAGGCATCGATAGCAACTGTCTGTGCTTAGTGGTTAACCGATCAAGTACGTGCACATGCACACAGCAAGCATAAACGCCCATATTAACATATGAACAGATTATATGCATGCGCACTACGAGGTTAAGCTCCATCCATAATTCTCTCTCCATCTCCCGTGTGCATGTGTGTAAGGTAGCATTGCGGGCTTCGGCCCTACGTACATACCTACTTACCCACTCAGGCCTCTGTACGCGTGCGGACACGGCCGCCGCACCCAATCGTTGCAAACACTGAAGCATACCTCACACACATCAACCTGTTTTCCTCAACTGAGCCAATGCTCCCCACTGCAGTGCTCCATTTGTAGAGAGTTGTGCAACTGGGTATACAAGTGCTGCAGTTACATCAATATCACCGTTTGCTACCATGCATTAATATCATCCCGCTGAGACGCACACGCATCGCCCACCACGCATCACCCACTGCGCTGACTACATGCCCGCCGGCTACAAACGACTAGCGTAACCATAACTCTGACCGCGGTTGACCTTATATCCTCCGACACCTCTTCCTAGACCTAGTATGCTTCTGGCGGCGGGGAGAATGTGGCATGTGGGATCCCCCAGGGCTTGTGTGTGACACGTTCTTCTGGGTTGCGGTAATATTGGTCTCCCTGCCTGGTCACCTGCAGATTTCTGTTTGTCTGTACCAACCCCTGCCTGCCTCCCCCCGTAGCCTCCAGCCTTTCCCCTACAGCGCCGTTCCATGCAAAAGGTTGAACTATATTTGCATTGATTCATTGCTGCTTGCCAGTATTGGATCATGGCTATATATATGTCAAAACTTGTGAAATTATTACCACCGTATGTAGGGGCTCTTGGGAAGGCCGTGCGGGCTTGTAGGTATATACCCGATGCGTACGACGTACAGTATCGACTGTAGTCTGCGTCCGAAAGTTTCGGATTGCACCAGTCTGTTCTAGTAACAAACACGTGACAGACAGCAAGTACTTTACATTCTTCAGCACTGCACATTCATTCATGCGTCCCGTGCAAGCAATAAGCGACCTGCTCGTGGTTCGTTTGAAATAAACAGCATGGAAGTCTGAACTAGCAACAGCGTGTTTCGGTGTACGCACCGCCCAGTACAGGGAACACACATACATATAATTTCCTGTCTCGTTTCCAGCACAAATTCATTCAGTACCCACTCCGTCCTTCCGTTCCAGTCCACACGCCTTGACCCATCGACACCCCATGCACATCCTCCCCAAATCGACAACCCACATCCAAACTTCTCCGAAGCACATACATGCACATACAAACATCTCCGGCACGCACTTACCACACACTTATCCACGCACGCACCGAATGCATTAGTCAGCCCCGAAATAGTAAAATGGTCATCCAAAGCGCAAGCTAGTAAGCATGCGTATTGTAGTCGATAAAAAATAAACATGCATCAGACATGCCTCCGCGAAGCCTGCACGCCATTGGTAAAATGGCGCTTTTCATTCTTGTCATTTACCTTCCTTTTATCCATGAGGGGATGGTCATGCCCCAGACCTGAATGACCAGATTCCTGCGGACAGCCCAAAGCAAGCAAACCCATGTTTCCCGGTTCATCATCCTGCCAATTAGCCATATTTAACACCCACTTCTACAGCGGAAGAAATCCCTAGCTACACCCTGCACATCCAAATGGCTGAGGTCAACTCCTCACAAAAGCCAACGAATCTGATACCCATTCATATCTTTATCGGCGGCTGCTGAGCGCTACAAATGTGCCAATCGGGCAACACTTCTTGTCCTGCGAAAACAAGGCGTAGGTGCAGATTCCCCGATCTCCTTTCGCGCAGAAGGTGCTCAGAGTTGGGCACGCTGAAGAGGCCCAAAGTTCCAGACAGACCTGGCGACCTACTGCGGGAATCGAGCTGGTCGCCAGGTTCAATGCAGGGATTTTGAACGTCCCATTGTTGGCCCACTGCGAGTCCACCTTGTTCCCATCAAGGTACACGCCTCGTACGGACCCACGACAGGCCGTCCGAGACCACCATTCCACTTTGGACAGCGCCTGATTGCAGCACGAACTGCCAGGGTCCGCGCATGGCACTGAACGAAGCGTCAGGCAGTACAACAAGTTGCCACCGCTGCGGCTGACGGAAGGTGTGTCGTCAAAGCCGAAGGGAACCAAGCCATGGAGGCTGCGGTTGCATCTGCATACGTTTATAGGATGAAAAGGGGCCTCGTGTAATTACTAGTGCGCCAACGAAGTTTCATGTCAAATATAAAGCACAAGTTGCATGATCTACAAGCAAGCCCAATGGGTCACCAAAATGCACTGGTGAAAAGCCCACGACTTACGAGCAGAACGGGAATGGCGACCGAACAAACGCTGGGGCGAAAGGCACGTAGGGTGGGCTTGGCAATGGCGGAGGCGGCGGGGGCGGCGGCGGTGGCGGGGGCGGAGACAACGGAGGAGGCGAAGGTGGAGTAGGACTGGGTGGGCGAGGGCTTGGCGGAAGAGGCGACGGCGGCTTTGGCGATGGCGGCCGGGGACTGGGTGGGAAAGGACTAGGAGGAGACGGGCTGGGTGGAAGTGGAGACGGAGGCAGGGGGCTGGGAGGCTGAGGCGATGGCGGCCGGGGGCTGGGTGGAAGAGGGCTCGGAGGAGACGGGCTGGGTGGAAGAGGGGACGGAGGCAGGGGGCTGGGAGGCTGGGGCGATGGCGGCCGGGGGCTGGGTGGAAGAGGGCTTGGTGGAAGTGGGCTGGGAGGAGACGGGCTGGGTGGAAGTGGGGACGGAGGCAGGGGGCTGGGAGGCTGGGGCGATGGCGGCCGGGGGCTGGGTGGAAGAGGGCTGGGAGGAGACGGGCTGGGTGGAAGTGGCGAGGGGGGCAAGGGGCTGGGAGGCTGAGGCGATGGCGGCCGGGGGCTGGGTGGAAGAGGGCTCGGAGGAGACGGGCTGGGTGGAAGAGGGGACGGAGGCAGAGGGCTGGGAGGCTGGGGCGATGGCGGCCGGGGGCTGGGTGGAAGAGGGCTTGGTGGAAAGGGGCTGGGAGGAGACGGGCTGGGTGGAAGTGGAGACGGAGGCAGGGGGCTGGGAGGCTGGGGCGATGGCGGCTGGGGGCTAGGGGGGAGAGGGCTGGGAGGAAGAGGGCTGGGTGGAAGTGGGGACGGAGGCAGAGGGCTGGGAGGCTGGGGCGATGGCGGCCGGGGGCTGGGTGGAAGAGGGCTTGGTGGAAGTGGGCTGGGAGGAGACGGGCTGGGTGGAAGAGGGGACGGAGGCAGGGGGCTGGGAGGCTGGGGCGATGGCGGCTGGGGGCTAGGGGGGAGAGGGCTGGGAGGAAGAGGGCTGGGTGGAAGTGGGGACGGAGGCAGAGGGCTGGGAGGCTGGGGCGATGGCGGCTGGGGGCTAGGGGGGAGAGGGCTGGGAGGAAGAGGGCTGGGTGGAAGTGGGGACGGAGGCAGAGGGCTGGGAGGCTGGGGCGATGGCGGCCGGGGGCTGGGTGGAAGAGGGCTTGGTGGAAGTGGGCTGGGAGGAGACGGGCTGGGTGGAAGAGGGGACGGAGGCAGGGGGCTGGGAGGCTGGGGCGATGGCGGCTGGGGGCTAGGGGGGAGAGGGCTGGGAGGAAGAGGGCTGGGTGGAAGTGGGGACGGAGGCAGAGGGCTGGGAGGCTGGGGCGATGGCGGCTGGGGGCTAGGGGGGAGAGGGCTGGGAGGAAGAGGGCTGGGTGGAAGTGGGGACGGAGGCAGAGGGCTGGGAGGCTGGGGCGATGGCGGCCGGGGGCTGGGTGGAAGAGGGCTTGGTGGAAGTGGGCTGGGAGGAGACGGGCTGGGTGGAAGTGGGGACGGAGGCAGAGGGCTGGGAGGCTGAGGCGATGGCGGCCGGGGGCTGGGTGGAAGAGGGCTTGGTGGAAAGGGGCTGGGAGGAGACGGGCTGGGTGGAAGTGGAGACGGAGGCAGGGGGCTGGGAGGCTGGGGCGATGGCGGCCGGGGGCTGGGTGGAAGAGGGCTTGGTGGAAGTGGGCTGGGAGGAGACGGGCTGGGTGGAAGAGGGGACGGAGGCAGGGGGCTGGGAGGCTGGGGCGATGGCGGCCGGGGGCTGGGTGGAAGAGGGCTTGGTGGAAGTGGGCTGGGAGGAGACGGGCTGGGTGGAAGTGGGGACGGAGGCAGGGGGCTGGGAGGCTGAGGCGATGGCGGCCGGGGGCTGGGTGGAAGAGGGCTTGGTGGAAGTGGGCTGGGTGGAAGTGGGCTGGGAGGAGACGGGCTGGGTGGAAGAGGGGACGGAGGCAGGGGGCTGGGAGGCTGGGGCGATGGCGGCCGGGGGCTGGGTGGAAGAGGGCTTGGTGGAAGTGGGCTGGGAGGAGACGGGCTGGGTGGAAGAGGGGACGGAGGCAGGGGGCTGGGAGGCTGAGGCGATGGCGGCCGGGGGCTGGGTGGAAGAGGGCTGGGAGGAGACGGGCTGGGTGGAAGTGGCGAGGGGGGCAAGGGGCTGGGAGGCTCGGGTGATGATGGTGGAGGTGGGAAGAAGCCCAACATTCCGACAGGGCAACAGTCGCAGGTGCCGCTTTGGACGATTGCATACCGGCAGAAGCCATTGCCCTCTGCACAAAGCATCTCGATAGAAGGACACGCCGCACTTAAATTCATGCATACAACGGCACCGTCCGCAGTTAAGAGGGTCAGGTTGAGGCCCTGCAATTAGTTCGGTCAAGGACAACTTTATGAAAGCGACGGCGACAGTGGCTTATCCATAGCGAGAAGGAAAGTCATCCGCTTCGCTAAAAGCTGCAGCATATTGGGGTCTGTACATACTACATGATGGTGCGGGGTCGAAACATTGCATACATACAATATTATTATCAATCTGCTACCGAAACGATTCTATCTGACTGACTAATTCCGTTAACCATTCGCTTACTGTAAGCTTGTAAACCGCTTTTGACTCATTTGTGCCATAAGGGTCAAACGTGGGCGCCAAGGCAGGTAGTCCGTTGACCGTGACTCCCGACACGGCACCCTTGCACCGCTTGTTCACGTCGAGCTCGATCTTATACATGTCAATATTGCGCGCGCAGCACGCTGAACCCGGCTTGCCGCAGTCAACCACCTGTGCTGTCATGCATACGCGGTTGCCCATGACGGTATATATAGAGGAAAGGCGAAAGCGTGACTGCTGAGCATCGCGGTTGCAGCCTGCGGATAGGGAAGGCAGCGTCAATTATTGACGGCACGGATGTGTGCCGTGCGTGACGAACCCCAATACATGCCAGTCGCTAAAGTCTACGAATTTATTCGTGTCTCATTCTCAAATAAAATCAACGTTTCCTAGTTATATACGTACCGTAGGGAGGAAAGGTCGTGAGGTATGACTGGAGAAGGTTGCGCTCCGCACCAGCAGCGTAACCGCAGCAGAATATAACCATAAGCAACGCGAGAGCAGATATGAACGCCGTATCACGCATGTTTCCTCGTAACATGATCTGTATGGCAGAGGAAGGCAACCTCACGCGTCAACGTCACGAGCAACATCTCGATTGCAGACAGCGGACCGATGCAGCGAACTGCGGCATGCTTGCCATCAAAATCATATCATATTATATTTACAAAATATATCATGATCGTAGCGATGAAAGGCCTATGGGACCAACAACAGCTGTCACTTGACAAACATACAGACCTCCTTTACCTGTGCCGACGACTTTTGAAGTTAACCGCTCGCTCGACAACACGAAGCCACCTTGGGTCGGCTATCAACGTGCCTCGTAACTAAATATAATCTAAAACGGCGCTCGACAATTACAAAGTAAGCCGTGCGCCCAGGCTGGGGCGGCCAATAGGTAGCAAAGGGAGGCAGCCTGCCTGGTCCTCGCGCTTGGTAGGAAGCGCTGATTGGTGAGAACAAACGCTTGGTCTAAGCTGGTTAAATAGTACAGATTTCAGGGCTACAGCGAGTACGATGCAGATCCATGTGCGAACCATGCGCATGCAAATAAATTCGAAGTACGGCGGCGCGGGGCGCCCTTTCCACTGTGTCATGTTTTGTCACGAAATTGCACTCAGGCAGATACAGGAATATCACTTCCTTTTACATACACCTAGGGAATGTTTGCTTTTTCTGTGTTCAGGACAAGCATCCAAGGGTGCGAAAATGTTGATGGTGTTTTCCCTTCAGCCTTTAACATTGCCAGATAGTCCTTCATGAAGCACATCGTGGCTGTCAACTTTATTTTAGATTTATTTTGCATATGCAAAGACGGATGGATCGATCACTGACCAAACTCGTTGCAACATCGTCCATCCATCCAACAGCAGCGACTATGACGTGCTGCTACCGCCTCAGCGTTAAAATGGAATCTCCCAGCTTTTCGTAATCCATTTTTTCATTGTAGATCTGAGCCGAAATTCGCACCCAAAGGCTCCCCAAAGCCGCCACTACCGGCACCTGCGTGCGTGCGTATGTACCAAGAAAGAAATAAGAGAGCGAGCATGTCGCTCGTGGCGGAATCATGGATGAAAGCATATAGGACTTTCAAAGATGAACGATCCACATCCATGATGATGCGCAACTGGAACATAAACTATCTGTTCCTGCTGCTTATGCATACATACATGGGGCTCTTTGGCTTACAACGCTCTGAAGTCCCCCAGACCTGCCCTGCACACTTCTCCCGACTTGAATCTCGCCCGGCAACCAGCATCCCATCCGTCACGCACCTCGATGTTTCTCTCGTATCGGAGCCAACGCTGCACCCGCGCCGCGTCCTCTGATGTACAGCCGTACTCCGGCCGAAGTGGTGGCAGCTGCACCGCCAGCATCCCTGCCACGCCACCTTCCTCCCAGTCGCCGCCTCCGCCGACCACTAATAACTGTGACGAGGCTGCTCCCCGTCCTCGGCCCCCAGAACTCCCGACGTCATCACGACCAGCGTGGTCATCACCAGCTCCCGCCGTGAAGCTACCCACCGTCGTCCCTCCAGCCCCGACCCGCAGGGCCTTCCAATTTGTGTGTGGACCAACCCCTCCCGCTGTCGCCTCCCGTCGATGCCCCACAGCGCCGCTTCCTGCAGCGGCCTCCCTGGTGGCAATCGCAGCCTCTGAGTCCCCCAGTCCTCCCCTCTTTATATCCTCTCCCTCCCAACGGCGCCTCAGTGTCGCGGCCGCCTCCGAAACTAGCGCCGCGTTGTGTGCCACCACCCGCTCCGGCCCCAGTGCCCGGAGCACCGCGAGCGCTGCGGGCACTGCCAGCCAGGCTGTGGGATCTGCAGTCCCCTGCCAAGGAAATACCCCCCCGCGGAAGCCCTGCGCAGGCATGGAAGCAGAGGCAACAGAGCAGTGTTCAGATGGGATGGTGGTTCCAGGATTACCTGGCGAGGAACATGGAACACTGTGTGAAACCCAAGCGCGTTCCAAAATTTTAAAGCCCTTCTACCGGGCCCCTACTATGGCGGTCCATGGTGGTGGAAATGATGGTATTAAATGCCTCTTCGTCGGCAACACCCTCTTGGGCGGGGCGAAAGACTGGTATGATGAATGGACCACTGCACGGAGTGACTTCACGTTCGATGAGTTGATTGCTGCGTCGCTTGCATGATTTGCTACGGAGGTACATGCACGTAATATTTAGGCCCGTAAGGCATTGGCGCGAGGCACATATTCCATGCGTGCACATGAAAATGTACCTGCGTACCAGTCACGGTTCGAAGCACTTGTGACACCCCTTGCATCTCGGAGGATGATCGCATCTTTTGGTTTCAGCGCGGCCTGACAAAGACCCTGTCAAAATGGTGTGCTGCTGACTTGTCTGGAGAACCGTTCCAGACGTACGAAGCCTTGGTAAAATGTGCTCGAGGAACTGAGGAACGTCTCCTCGCTGGTCAGGATGATCCTAAACCTGCCCCTCGTGCAAATGCTGTGCAAGCACAGGATCCGACTGATGAGGCTGCGACCAACGATCATGACCTTGGTGCTGCGCGCCCTACGTCAGCTGCGACAGTCATGCGCACAGATCGGCGCCACGGTGCTTGTGGTGGTTCAGGCTCCGGGGCCCGTGGATCAGCGGGCGCAGGCCCAAGTTCGGGTCCGGCCAAGGGCAAAAAGCGGGGAGGTGCGCTGTCGGCGGCTGCAGTGCAAAACTCCCACCCCCGTGCAAAGCGGATGCGCACGGAGGACCCCTTCTTGCAGAAGTGGGATTGCAAGCTTTCTGAATTCAAACGTCAGAAGGCGGCCAACGTTTGCTTAAGGTGTGCGGGGGACCATCTCACGAGGGGATGCCCGTCATTACCACCTCTAGCCCCAAAGCCGAAATAGGGGATTGCCCGGGTCGAAACGGAGGGGACTCCACCCGGGATTGCAGAACATACGAGTGGTCGGTGGTCATCCTTACGGCCAGCCGTGAAGGCATTGCTGCCTTCTGTTCTTGAACAAATCGAGTGTGCTCTTGAGCGTCGCATTACGCTTGATAGACGCACGGGGCTCCTTTGCTTTGACTCGCTGTGTGATTTGTTTACACCGCGCTGTCCCTTATCGTCCCTCGATTTGTCCAACCACGTCGTTTTGTTCGTCCCCTCATCTCTGCGAGAGATGTCGGAACAGTTGGCCTTGTATCGGAGATTCAGACGTCAATATCCAGACACCGCTGCATGTGTTTTGCTCCCTGCCTATAGCCAGCACAAGGCTGAGGCTCTGTTAAAGGGTATGCAGCGTGTCTCCCGTTTTGCACCGGGCACCGTGCTGTTTAATGGTGTGGATATGCAGGGAATGCCAGTTCCGTTGCCGGGACTTCCCTATTCCGTTGACGTTTGGTATGAAGCTCCTGCTGAGGGTTCCGTGAGTTTAGAATCCGCCTTGAGTGCACTAGTGCTATCTGCAGGGCAGACGCTAGCAGATAATCATGTCCCAGTGATTCAGGTCGGTCTGAATGGCCGTACGCTGAAGCCACTTGTTGACACTGGTGCCAGGGACGACTTTATCTCTGCGATAGAGGTGAACGCGCTGGGGTTGACCCCAAAGTCGTCCGATTGTCCACAAGTTACCCTCGCTGATGGGGGTAAGCATCCCATCGTGGGCAGGGTTACCCTTAGCCTTTCACTAGGTCCTCTGCGTGTTGTGACCCGTCTGTACGTGCTGCAGGGTCTAGCAGAGACCGCGCCGTACATTTTGGAGTCTTTGACATTACGGCAATACCGTGCGCGCATCGACATGGAGTCTCCTACCCTTCATTTGTGCAAGGGGACTCTGTCGTATAAGGTACCTTTCCTGCCATTTACAGATGTCACACCAGAGGGGGGCAGAGCTGAGGCGGTGCCTATGGTTAACTTTGCTGCGACTGCGATAGGCGCACGAACAGAACCCAAGCCAGTCGGGTGTAAGGAAGCCGTCCATATGCTACGGAAGGGTGCCCACGGACTGCTTGTGAGGCCTAGGGTGCGGCTGAATGCCACCACCGTGCAGACTTCTGTGGATCCTAAGGTCGAAGCCTTGCTGCAAGAGCATGCTGATGTCTTTCGTGACATTCCTGGGCTTCCACCTATGCGTCCTGTCAATCATACAATCCCTCTCCTGCCAGGAGCGCAACCTACTGCACGGCCAATGTACAGGCTAAGTCCACTAGAGTTGGACGAGGTGAAGCGCCAGGTGACGGATTTGCTTGCAAAGGGTATGATTCGCCCCAGCACATCACCTTACTCTGCGCCGATATTATTTGTTGGGAAGAAGGATGGGACTTTGCGCATGTGCATCGATTACCGGGGTTTGAATGCGACGACCGTTAAAAATCGCTACCCTTTGCTGCGTTGACGACCTGCTCGATAAGCTGAAAGGTTCGGCTTATTTTTCCTCGATTGACTTGCAACAGGGATACAATCAGATTCCCATCGCTGCCTCTGATATTCCGAAAACCGCTTTTCAGACTCCCTTTGGTCACTTCGAGTACATGGTCTTGTCGGGCTTACTAATGCGCCCGCGTCATTCCAGGCGGTGATGGACCGCATGTTCAGGCCGTTTATCGACAGGTTCGTTGTATGCTATTTGGATGACATCTTGGTGTATTCCAAAATGCACGAGGAGCACTTGGAGCATCTGTGGCTCGTGCTCAATGTGATGAAGCGGGAGCAATTGTTTGCTAAATGCGCCAAATGCTTTTGGGCGCAGCCTCAGGTGGAGTATTTGGGCCACATTGTGTCGGCCACTGGTGTTAAGATGGACCCGCGGAAGGTCGCCGTGGTTCGTGATTGGCCCGCGCCTCAGAACCTCACGGAGCTGCGTAAGTTCCTTGGCTTGATCAATTATTTCCAGAAGTTCATTGAAAACTACTCCATCCTTGCCGCCCCGCTTACTGATTTGACACGCAAGGGAGCTTTTGTGTCACTTGAATCGTGGACATCCGAGTGCCAGTGGGCATTCGAAGAGCTCAAACGGATTGTCGCTGATGATGTTACCCTTGTGTTCCCCGATTACTCATTACCATTCCGTGTGAAGGTTGTGTCTGACGCTTCAGTGCATGGACGTGGTGCTGTATTGCTGCAGGAAGGGCGACCGATCGCCTTCACGAGTAAAACGTTTTGGGGTGCGGAGACCCGTTATACCACCGGGGAGCAGGAGCTGTTGGCAGCTCTGCATGCTTTAAAGGAATGGCGCTGTTACCTTGAAGGTCGCCCATTCACTTTGAAAACTGATCATAAGCCCTTGACGTTTTTGCAAAACGTCCCAACGTTGAACCGGCGGCAGGCTGGGTGGATGGAGTATCTAGCTTGGTTCGATTGCACCTGGGAGTACATTGCTGGGTGGATTAATATTGCCGATGCTCTCAGTTGCCATCCGTCGCTACACGCTGCAATTTTGGTAGCGCCCGTCCTACGACCGCGGAGAGAGGAGGTGCCAGTTGCTTCGGACCTCGCAGAGCGGTTGAAAGTTGCCTACACTGCAGACTCTTGGTTCGCTACACCAGGCAATGTAGAGCATCTTCGCAGACAGAATGGTCTTTGGCTACGGACGGAGGGTACAGCTATGCAAATCGTTGTTCCGAAAGATGACGCGCTACACCACGACATCCTTGCATGGTTTCACGAAGATCCGTTTGCGGGACACCCTGGTAGCACGCGGTTGGTTGAGTTGGTGTGATGCTCGTTTTGGTGGCCTTGCCTGGCCAAGAATGCGGAGAACTTCGTGCAGACTTGCAGTCTGTGCCAGCACAACAAGGCTTTGTCGGGTAAGGGCCACGGGTTGTTACAACCTTTGCCTGTTCCGAATGCGCCTTGGGAAAGTGTTTCCATGGACTTTGTAGTCGTGCTGCCCAAAACTGAGGGGGGATATGATGCAGTGTTCGTTATGGTGGACCGCCTAACTAAGATGGTTCACCTAGCACCATGTACGGCATGATTGTTGCACGGTGTTCCTAAAAACGTGATTTCAGATCGCGGCGGTCAATTCATGTCTAAGTTTTGGGAACCACTCTGCAAGCTAGTTGGCATGCGAGTCAATCTGAGCACGGCATACCATCCACAAACTGATGGGCAAACCGAACACACAAACTGCATGTTGGGTGATATGTTGCGCAATTATGCTGGTCGCACACCCCTCGTCTGGGATACGTATTTGACTGCGGCAGGATTCACGCTTAACAATGCTGTTTACCGCTCCACAGGAAAAAGTCCGTTCTTCCTTTACTACGGGTTTCATCCCGCGCTGCCTGTGTGGCGTGAGTTGGAAGTGAACGTACATGTGGCTAAAACTTTTGCCAAGTCTTTCCTATCCCGTATGGCAGACACAAAGGTGTGTTTGGATGCGGCGCAGCAACGGACGACGGACTACTATAATAAATCCAAGCAGGATGTGATCGTTTCGGAAGGGCAATTAGTGTTGCTGAGCACTAAGAACCTACACTCTTTTGCTGAGGGCTCCCGAAAACTGTTGCCCCGTTGGATTGGTCCTTATCCCGTCGTGCGCATGGTCGGGAACGTGGCAGTAGAACTTGCCTTGCCCGCTGATATGACCATTCACCCCACGTTTCATGTATCCCTTGTACGCCCTTATCGTGGTATGGAACCTGTCCCTGAGCTTGCTAACGCCCCTGCAGCGGTTGAACCAGTCCCGGAGACCTGGATCGCTGGTAAACAGAAGGTTTACAATGTGGAGCGGGTGTTAGATTATCGTACTCGCCATGTGGGCCGACACCGGCGTAAGCGGACAGTGCACGAGTATCTGGTCAAGTGGACCGGGTATTCAAGCGAGCATAACTCATGGGAGCCGGCACGCAACTTTTCGCCGGATATGAAGCCCTTATTGGAGGAAGCCCGCATTCGTGCCACACAGACCCAGTAATCCCTGCAGTCGATGCTGTGCGATGCAGCGAGGACGCTGCATACGGGAAGGGGGATAGTTGTTGTATTACGGTTCGATTACCGCCTATGCGTAGGTCAATGCGACTCTACAAGGCGATAAGCGAACGTAATAAATGCATACTAGATATGAATATATTTGCATATATTTAGCTAGTTTGACGCCATGCATTGCGACTTGCCACATCGCACTACCAGCTGCATCGCTGATACGCCTAATATACGAATGCTTGAAGAAGCATAGGCGCGTTGCATAATTATGACATAAGCTGTTAAGCAATAATAATTGCTATATTATTACGCCATCATACGTAATGTGCGAGTGTGACGAGCATCTAAGTCGCAGTGATTGATCGGCAACCGAATATCGCTATTCGGACCCTTGCATCTTGCGGATCCCATGAAGGCTTAATTGTCGGAATATGCGGATATCGACGCTTTGCATTAGGGGTTTATCACACTTAGGATTGACCTCCTAGTGTGAGTTGTACTGCATATCGATATCGCGCGTGTAGATGCGAGGACGGCCATGTAGAGCAGAACAGTTTCGTATGCTATCGGAACACGCCTGTGTTCAATTGGACTATTGAGATTTGCTCTGCTATTGCGGCCCGAGCCAAGCCTGAGCTTCGCCATTCGCTATTCACCATTCGCCGTATGATGATCGCCGCCCGCTGGGTCTGACGGCCGATCATATCATTGCCTCCTTTGATCATTGTAAGTCATATCTTTCCTTGCTCTTAAGTCTTCCGCTGTCTCTTGCTGCTTTCGAGTGCTTTGTTGTACTTGCAAGCGCTTCTGTGCTTGTGTCCAAGTCTCGATATCGTGAAGGGCGCCCGAGGCTACAAGTCTCAATACCAAATTGTTGTATCTCTCCTCCGTTTTGCTCATAAAGTGTCTGCATGTCTGAGACTTAGACACTAGCACAGAAGCGCTTGCAAGTACAACAAAGCACTCGAAAGCAGCAAGAGACAGCGGAAGACTTGAGAGCAAGGAAAGGCTTGGCTCGGGCCGCAATAGCAGAGCAAATCTCAATAGTCCAATTGAACACAGGCGTGTTCCGATAGCATACGAAACTGTTCTGCTCTACATGGCCGTCCTCGCATCTATTATACGCGCGATATCGATATGTTCGGCTCTCCTGTGTCCCACACTATATCTATGTCATTGCAACTATGATCAGGCGCTCTCCGGAATCCATGTCATGCTCGGGCTCCAGCCAGCTCCGCCAGCCTTGTCAGCTCCCTTAGCCTTGACTCGTTGATACAGCCGCCACTTGAAGGTCCGTCACAAGCCACATTTCCCGTCTCTGACCCCATCCTTCATTCCGATGCTCGATCTAGCACCATCCCACTACACCATCGCCTTGAATAAACACCGCCACCATTTGCCAACCTTTCGATGGGATCGGGGGCAGGATTTAATACCAAATCTCCCCAGCCGCTGTATGTGCGATCCGAACCTTGGTTTCCTAAGCCTCGGTCGATGGCCTCTATTGAGGCCTCTATCAATGAAATACCCCAAATCCAGTTAGGATATCTATCTTCACCCCGCTCATGCGATTTCCATCCCCTCCGACATCTCTTCCCTTCGCCGCCCATTCACGACCTCAAGAAGAGGAGGATGGTGTTGCCCTCTTACGGGGAGGGGGCATATGATATCACAATGAAGTTGCAACATGGCTTGATGCAGGAGAGAATGAGTAGAAACACGGACATTGACTAAATGAACATTTGAACTTGTTTGGAAGTGGCGTGGCGGAGTGTAGAGGACCTTCGGGTATCTAGCTATGGATAGTTTGTGGGGTGATCATGTATGTAGTCATCCCTATTGGGCCTTACCAGTTTGACGGATATAAACATAAACTTACAACATATATAAGTGTTAAGTGGGTTTCTCTCGAATTCAAAACCCCTACCACCAGAATTGTGTGCGTGCGTGTCAGTGTGCGTGGTATGTTGCAGGAAGGGAATATAGTGGTTGAAGGACCAAACACAATCCGCCAGAGCGGTTGGTCGTTGGAGAACAAAGAATGACCCACCGCGACCTGTTTTACGGGATGACAGGAGGATGACCTATCTTGTACAGGTTGCTGCAAAGGAAGCAAGCTGTACGACGAAGAAGCGGTGCTTGAGGTGAGGGTTGACAGCAGAAACACAGAAAGATGGCCATGGCACTGAGGGACGAGGAGGAAGAAGCGGCAGAAGCGGCAGAAGCGGCGGTGGTCATAATTGTGGATCGCAAGGTGCTCGTATGCATCACATCATAGCCTGAAGGCTGAAAACGAGGCCTAGTACGCTTCTGGCGGCGGGGAGAATGTGGCATGTGGGATCCCCCAGGGCTTGTGTGTGACACGTTCTTCTGGGTTGCGGTAATATTGGTCTCCCTGCCTGGTCACCTGCAGATTTCTGTTTGTCTGTACCAACCCCTGCCTGCCTCCCCCCGTAGCCTCCAGCCTTTCCCCTACAGCGCCGTTCCATGCAAAAGGTTGAACTATATTTGCATTGATTCATTGCTGCTTGCCAGTATTGGATCATGGCTATATATATGTCAAAACTTGTGAAATTATTACCACCGTATGTAGGGGCTCTTGGGAAGGCCGTGCGGGCTTGTAGGTATATACCCGATGCGTACGACGTACAGTATCGACTGTAGTCTGCGTCCGAAAGTTTCGGATTGCACCAGTCTGTTCTAGTAACAAACACGTGACAGACAGCAAGTACTTTACATTCTTCAGCACTGCACATTCATTCATGCGTCCCGTGCAAGCAATAAGCGACCTGCTCGTGGTTCGTTTGAAATAAACAGCATGGAAGTCTGAACTAGCAACAGCGTGTTTCGGTGTACGCACCGCCCAGTACAGGGAACACACATACATATAATTTCCTGTCTCGTTTCCAGCACAAATTCATTCAGTACCCACTCCGTCCTTCCGTTCCAGTCCACACGCCTTGACCCATCGACACCCCATGCACATCCTCCCCAAATCGACAACCCACATCCAAACTTCTCCGAAGCACATACATGCACATACAAACATCTCCGGCACGCACTTACCACACACTTATCCACGCACGCACCGAATGCATTAGTCAGCCCCGAAATAGTAAAATGGTCATCCAAAGCGCAAGCTAGTAAGCATGCGTATTGTAGTCGATAAAAAATAAACATGCATCAGACATGCCTCCGCGAAGCCTGCACGCCATTGGTAAAATGGCGCTTTTCATTCTTGTCATTTACCTTCCTTTTATCCATGAGGGGATGGTCATGCCCCAGACCTGAATGACCAGATTCCTGCGGACAGCCCAAAGCAAGCAAACCCATGTTTCCCGGTTCATCATCCTGCCAATTAGCCATATTTAACACCCACTTCTACAGCGGAAGAAATCCCTAGCTACACCCTGCACATCCAAATGGCTGAGGTCAACTCCTCACAAAAGCCAACGAATCTGATACCCATTCATATCTTTATCGGCGGCTGCTGAGCGCTACAAATGTGCCAATCGGGCAACACTTCTTGTCCTGCGAAAACAAGGCGTAGGTGCAGATTCCCCGATCTCCTTTCGCGCAGAAGGTGCTCAGAGTTGGGCACGCTGAAGAGGCCCAAAGTTCCAGACAGACCTGGCGACCTACTGCGGGAATCGAGCTGGTCGCCAGGTTCAATGCAGGGATTTTGAACGTCCCATTGTTGGCCCACTGCGAGTCCACCTTGTTCCCATCAAGGTACACGCCTCGTACGGACCCACGACAGGCCGTCCGAGACCACCATTCCACTTTGGACAGCGCCTGATTGCAGCACGAACTGCCAGGGTCCGCGCATGGCACTGAACGAAGCGTCAGGCAGTACAACAAGTTGCCACCGCTGCGGCTGACGGAAGGTGTGTCGTCAAAGCCGAAGGGAACCAAGCCATGGAGGCTGCGGTTGCATCTGCATACGTTTATAGGATGAAAAGGGGCCTCGTGTAATTACTAGTGCGCCAACGAAGTTTCATGTCAAATATAAAGCACAAGTTGCATGATCTACAAGCAAGCCCAATGGGTCACCAAAATGCACTGGTGAAAAGCCCACGACTTACGAGCAGAACGGGAATGGCGACCGAACAAACGCTGGGGCGAAAGGCACGTAGGGTGGGCTTGGCAATGGCGGAGGCGGCGGGGGCGGCGGCGGTGGCGGGGGCGGAGACAACGGAGGAGGCGAAGGTGGAGTAGGACTGGGTGGGCGAGGGCTTGGCGGAAGAGGCGACGGCGGCTTTGGCGATGGCGGCCGGGGACTGGGTGGGAAAGGACTAGGAGGAGACGGGCTGGGTGGAAGTGGAGACGGAGGCAGGGGGCTGGGAGGCTGAGGCGATGGCGGCCGGGGGCTGGGTGGAAGAGGGCTCGGAGGAGACGGGCTGGGTGGAAGAGGGGACGGAGGCAGGGGGCTGGGAGGCTGGGGCGATGGCGGCCGGGGGCTGGGTGGAAGAGGGCTTGGTGGAAGTGGGCTGGGAGGAGACGGGCTGGGTGGAAGTGGGGACGGAGGCAGGGGGCTGGGAGGCTGGGGCGATGGCGGCCGGGGGCTGGGTGGAAGAGGGCTGGGAGGAGACGGGCTGGGTGGAAGTGGCGAGGGGGGCAAGGGGCTGGGAGGCTGAGGCGATGGCGGCCGGGGGCTGGGTGGAAGAGGGCTCGGAGGAGACGGGCTGGGTGGAAGAGGGGACGGAGGCAGAGGGCTGGGAGGCTGGGGCGATGGCGGCCGGGGGCTGGGTGGAAGAGGGCTTGGTGGAAAGGGGCTGGGAGGAGACGGGCTGGGTGGAAGTGGAGACGGAGGCAGGGGGCTGGGAGGCTGGGGCGATGGCGGCTGGGGGCTAGGGGGGAGAGGGCTGGGAGGAAGAGGGCTGGGTGGAAGTGGGGACGGAGGCAGAGGGCTGGGAGGCTGGGGCGATGGCGGCCGGGGGCTGGGTGGAAGAGGGCTTGGTGGAAGTGGGCTGGGAGGAGACGGGCTGGGTGGAAGAGGGGACGGAGGCAGGGGGCTGGGAGGCTGGGGCGATGGCGGCTGGGGGCTAGGGGGGAGAGGGCTGGGAGGAAGAGGGCTGGGTGGAAGTGGGGACGGAGGCAGAGGGCTGGGAGGCTGGGGCGATGGCGGCTGGGGGCTAGGGGGGAGAGGGCTGGGAGGAAGAGGGCTGGGTGGAAGTGGGGACGGAGGCAGAGGGCTGGGAGGCTGGGGCGATGGCGGCCGGGGGCTGGGTGGAAGAGGGCTTGGTGGAAGTGGGCTGGGAGGAGACGGGCTGGGTGGAAGTGGGGACGGAGGCAGAGGGCTGGGAGGCTGAGGCGATGGCGGCCGGGGGCTGGGTGGAAGAGGGCTTGGTGGAAGTGGGCTGGGAGGAGACGGGCTGGGTGGAAGTGGAGACGGAGGCAGGGGGCTGGGAGGCTGGGGCGATGGCGGCCGGGGGCTGGGTGGAAGAGGGCTTGGTGGAAGTGGGCTGGGAGGAGACGGGCTGGGTGGAAGAGGGGACGGAGGCAGGGGGCTGGGAGGCTGGGGCGATGGCGGCCGGGGGCTGGGTGGAAGAGGGCTTGGTGGAAGTGGGCTGGGAGGAGACGGGCTGGGTGGAAGTGGGGACGGAGGCAGGGGGCTGGGAGGCTGAGGCGATGGCGGCCGGGGGCTGGGTGGAAGAGGGCTTGGTGGAAGTGGGCTGGGTGGAAGTGGGCTGGGAGGAGACGGGCTGGGTGGAAGAGGGGACGGAGGCAGGGGGCTGGGAGGCTGGGGCGATGGCGGCCGGGGGCTGGGTGGAAGAGGGCTTGGTGGAAGTGGGCTGGGAGGAGACGGGCTGGGTGGAAGTGGGGACGGAGGCAGAGGGCTGGGAGGCTGAGGCGATGGCGGCCGGGGGCTGGGTGGAAGAGGGCTTGGTGGAAGTGGGCTGGGAGGAGACGGGCTGGGTGGAAGTGGAGACGGAGGCAGGGGGCTGGGAGGCTGGGGCGATGGCGGCCGGGGGCTGGGTGGAAGAGGGCTTGGTGGAAGTGGGCTGGGAGGAGACGGGCTGGGTGGAAGAGGGGACGGAGGCAGGGGGCTGGGAGGCTGGGGCGATGGCGGCCGGGGGCTGGGTGGAAGAGGGCTTGGTGGAAGTGGGCTGGGAGGAGACGGGCTGGGTGGAAGTGGGGACGGAGGCAGGGGGCTGGGAGGCTGAGGCGATGGCGGCCGGGGGCTGGGTGGAAGAGGGCTTGGTGGAAGTGGGCTGGGTGGAAGTGGGCTGGGAGGAGACGGGCTGGGTGGAAGAGGGGACGGAGGCAGGGGGCTGGGAGGCTGGGGCGATGGCGGCCGGGGGCTGGGTGGAAGAGGGCTTGGTGGAAGTGGGCTGGGAGGAGACGGGCTGGGTGGAAGAGGGGACGGAGGCAGGGGGCTGGGAGGCTGAGGCGATGGCGGCCGGGGGCTGGGTGGAAGAGGGCTGGGAGGAGACGGGCTGGGTGGAAGTGGCGAGGGGGGCAAGGGGCTGGGAGGCTCGGGTGATGATGGTGGAGGTGGGAAGAAGCCCAACATTCCGACAGGGCAACAGTCGCAGGTGCCGCTTTGGACGATTGCATACCGGCAGAAGCCATTGCCCTCTGCACAAAGCATCTCGATAGAAGGACACGCCGCACTTAAATTCATGCATACAACGGCACCGTCCGCAGTTAAGAGGGTCAGGTTGAGGCCCTGCAATTAGTTCGGTCAAGGACAACTTTATGAAAGCGACGGCGACAGTGGCTTATCCATAGCGAGAAGGAAAGTCATCCGCTTCGCTAAAAGCTGCAGCATATTGGGGTCTGTACATACTACATGATGGTGCGGGGTCGAAACATTGCATACATACAATATTATTATCAATCTGCTACCGAAACGATTCTATCTGACTGACTAATTCCGTTAACCATTCGCTTACTGTAAGCTTGTAAACCGCTTTTGACTCATTTGTGCCATAAGGGTCAAACGTGGGCGCCAAGGCAGGTAGTCCGTTGACCGTGACTCCCGACACGGCACCCTTGCACCGCTTGTTCACGTCGAGCTCGATCTTATACATGTCAATATTGCGCGCGCAGCACGCTGAACCCGGCTTGCCGCAGTCAACCACCTGTGCTGTCATGCATACGCGGTTGCCCATGACGGTATATATAGAGGAAAGGCGAAAGCGTGACTGCTGAGCATCGCGGTTGCAGCCTGCGGATAGGGAAGGCAGCGTCAATTATTGACGGCACGGATGTGTGCCGTGCGTGACGAACCCCAATACATGCCAGTCGCTAAAGTCTACGAATTTATTCGTGTCTCATTCTCAAATAAAATCAACGTTTCCTAGTTATATACGTACCGTAGGGAGGAAAGGTCGTGAGGTATGACTGGAGAAGGTTGCGCTCCGCACCAGCAGCGTAACCGCAGCAGAATATAACCATAAGCAACGCGAGAGCAGATATGAACGCCGTATCACGCATGTTTCCTCGTAACATGATCTGTATGGCAGAGGAAGGCAACCTCACGCGTCAACGTCACGAGCAACATCTCGATTGCAGACAGCGGACCGATGCAGCGAACTGCGGCATGCTTGCCATCAAAATCATATCATATTATATTTACAAAATATATCATGATCGTAGCGATGAAAGGCCTATGGGACCAACAACAGCTGTCACTTGACAAACATACAGACCTCCTTTACCTGTGCCGACGACTTTTGAAGTTAACCGCTCGCTCGACAACACGAAGCCACCTTGGGTCGGCTAGCAACGTGCCTCGTAACTAAATATAATCTAAAACGGCGCTCGACAATTACAAAGTAAGCCGTGCGCCCAGGCTGGGGCGGCCAATAGGTAGCAAAGGGAGGCAGCCTGCCTGGTCCTCGCGCTTGGTAGGAAGCGCTGATTGGTGAGAACAAACGCTTGGTCTAAGCTGGTTAAATAGTACAGATTTCAGGGCTACAGCGAGTACGATGCAGATCCATGTGCGAACCATGCGCATGCAAATAAATTCGAAGTACGGCGGCGCGGGGCGCCCTTTCCACTGTGTCATGTTTTGTCACGAAACTGCACTCAGGCAGATACAGGAATATCACTTCCTTTTACATACACCTAGGGAATGTTTGCTTTTTCTGTGTTCAGGACAAGCATCCAAGGGTGCGAAAATGTTGATGGTGTTTTCCCTTCAGCCTTTAACATTGCCAGATAGTCCTTCATGAAGCACATCGTGGCTGTCAACTTTATTTTAGATTTATTTTGCATATGCAAAGACGGATGGATCGATCACTGACCAAACTCGTTGCAACATCGTCCATCCATCCAACAGCAGCGACTATGACGTGCTGCTACCGCCTCAGCGTTAAAATGGAATCTCCCAGCTTTTCGTAATCCATTTTTTCATTGTAGATCTGAGCCGAAATTCGCACCCAAAGGCTCCCCAAAGCCGCCACTACCGGCACCTGCGTGCGTGCGTATGTACCAAGAAAGAAATAAGAGAGCGAGCATGTCGCTCGTGGCGGAATCATGGATGAAAGCATATAGGACTTGCAAAGATGAACGACCCACATCCATGATGATGCGCAACTGGAACATAAACTATCTGTTCCTGCTGCTTATGCATACATACATGGGGCTCTTTGGCTTACAACGCTCTGAAGTCCCCCAGACCTGCCCTGCACACTTCTCCCGACTTGAATCTCGCCCGGCAACCAGCATCCCATCCGTCACGCACCTCGATGTTTCTCTCGTATCGGAGCCAACGCTGCACCCGCGCCGCGTCCTCTGATGTACAGCCGTACTCCGGCCGAAGTGGTGGCAGCTGCACCGCCAGCATCCCTGCCACGCCACCTTCCTCCCAGTCGCCGCCTCCGCCGACCACTAATAACTGTGACGAGGCTGCTCCCCGTCCTCGGCCCCCAGAACTCCCGACGTCATCACGACCAGCGTGGTCATCACCAGCTCCCGCCGTGAAGCTACCCACCGTCGTCCCTCCAGCCCCGACCCGCAGGGCCTTCCAATTTGTGTGTGGACCAACCCCTCCCGCTGTCGCCTCCCGTCGATCCCCCACAGCGCCGCTTCCTGCAGCGGCCTCCCTGGTGGCAATCGCAGCCTCTGAGTCCCCCAGTCCTCCCCTCTTTATATCCTCTCCCTCCCAACGGCGCCTCAGTGTCGCGGCCGCCTCCGAAACTAGCGCCGCGTTGTGTGCCACCACCCGCTCCGGCCCCAGCGCCCGGAGCACCGCGAGCGCTGCGGGCACTGCCAGCCAGGCTGTGGGATCTGCAGTCCCCTGCCAAAGAAATTCCCCGCGGAAGCCCTGCGCAGGCATGGAAGCAGAGGCAACAGAGCAGTGTTCAGATGGGATGGTGGTTCCAGGATTACCGGGCGAGGAACATGGAACCCTATGTGAAACCCAAGCGCGTTCCAAAATTTTAAAGCCCTTCTACCGGGCCCCTACTATTTACACTGTTTTACACCGCCCAGCCTTGCAGCGCCAATAGTCAGTCCCACTGAATGGGTGTAAGCGCAGAAATGTACTTATCTACACACTTGCCCCACCCATATAGTCGCTTAACACCTTACCAGGCGGTATCCGTGCGAGGTAACGACCGGCCGCAATGCCGCGTGCTGCTCCGGAGCCGCCCAAAGCAACGCAGCGCCCTTAGGACTGCAGCCCCACTTGTGGAGGTTGGTGGTATAAAAATCTGCTCCAAAGGAAGGGATCTGAGGCAGCGGAAGGCGGCGGAAGTAAGCGGCAGCTCTTCAGCAATCCGAAAAGGAGCTGCGGGACAGGAAGTCAGCACATGCTGATACATACGGGGCGAGGGTGCGGCGAAGGAATGGCGTGACGCCTCCACGAAATGAAGGGAGATATCATGATTGAACATAAGCGATTGACAGAACACACAAAAGGGCACAAATACGGAATTTGCTCACCACCTCCAAACGCATCCCGTCTTCTTCGTACCTGAAGCCGCGGCACGTTACCCACCGCATGCGCTCCGTCCACCAGGACTCGCGCTCCCACCTGCAATCACAGGTACAGAGATAACAGGTATAGGTACATAGGGCCCGTTCGTACAGTAAAAAGGGCGTCATCAACAGGCGACGCAAAATTGCGGCCCCTAAGCTTGGCATACCTGACGTAGCAACAGCAACCCCACAGCGAACCAGCTGCAGTCATAATCAGTCATAAGCCAAGACCTCGGCCATTTTCAATCAAAACGGCCATATGAAGACAATTCCATAAATGACATGTCGTTCCCTGGTCGAACAGCCGACAGACTGATCCCGACAGACTGACTCCAGGCACCTGCTTGCACACCGTCACCAGCTCCGAGACCGGTAGCACGACAGGAGGGAAGGAGATCACGTGATCAAGCACAGCAAGCCGTACGCGCCGGCCGCCACCCACAGCGTCCAGCGCGGCCTGCGGACCGAAAAGGATTTGGTGTTCGTCCATCAGCCCGTCAGGGGGAAGCTGGGCAACCACCATGAACGTGGCCGTTCGCTCCTATTCGTGGATTCACAAGTCCCGGGCGCATGTCACATGGCCCCGAGCAACCAGCAGGGACCGAGGGATGTGGTTCCTGCTGGGGACGACGACGGAAACCAGCTGGTACCTGTACGACCGCGGCGCTGAACAGTCGACTGCTCCAACACCTGACTATAACTAACCCATCCGGAAGTAGCCGCCCGCTGGTTGTGAATGTGAATGCGAATGTGAATGTGGCAAACACTTAGCGCCTTGCCCGCTGACTATGCACCATGCCGCACCTTCAAAGCGTCTACCGTCAACTCCGGCCGTAACAACTCATCCAGGCCTAGCTGCACCTGCGTCGCATATGCCGCGTATGGTTCACAACATCTCGTGTTCGGTAAGGCAGATGACTACAGACAGGAGCCCCCACCCTTAGGCAATGCCCCCCACCCGGCCGCACCCTTCTTAAGATTTTTGATATCATTACATGGATTATTGCATTATTACAATCCATACATCAGAAAGTACGCATTTTACGACCACCGGCACCTTCGGGGGCTGCTGTGCCCCTCTCCCTCCCAGTGTGCACCTCTCCATACCTGCCCGCAATGCCGGGACCCACCCGCCCAACCAATGAGAATCACCTCCAAAATACTTGCACCCGCAGCCGCCGCCACTCGGGCCAACGTGCTCTTTACCTGTTGCTCCGAAACCCAAGGGCAAGGAGGAGGTTACCGCACTTAAGGTATTACACACGTGCCAGCCGAACAGTGCCCTATGTGACCAAACGCTGGGCCAATCGCTAAATGAGCCCTATGAGGGGAAGGTCACTTCGCGCACCGCTGGGTAGGTGGTGTTGAACATGAGCAGCCAGTCGCCCCTCCGCAAAGGGAGGGAGCTCAGGACGGCGTTGATGGCGCTCGTGGCGTTTATCACCGGCACGACATCATGCGGCGAGGCGCCCACGAAACGCGCCGCGTCCGCCACCGCCCACACCAGACCTGCGCCAAGCCCGCCGGCCGTCCCAGGGTAGGGGAAGGAGGGAAGGAGGGACACCAAGACCAGGGCTCAGGAAAGGTAAACGCTCAAGCTGAGCAGTACAGTAGGCTTCACAAGCACACACACACACACACACACACACGCGCGCGCGCGCGCAGCAGCGCCTGATGAGGGAAGATTCGGCGAACCTGCAGCGGGCTTGAATCTCGTCCTCCCTCCCCGTCTTGCTGGCTATTGCTATCAGGTCATTACCGTTACACGCGTGCAGAGCCGTCCTTAATGACGTGAGGGTGGAAGGGGAACTCCTGAAACAGGGCGCGATATCCACCTCCCAGTCCCCGTCCCCCAACGACGTCTATCATCTCAATCTCTGATTATACTCCCAATCGCAATGCTGCATTTCAAGCTCGCATCCCCCCATCCCCCTTCCCTACCCCACGTCCCAAGACTCATGACATGGTTTGTGCTCATAGGTAGCTGCCCCGGAGGCTTCATCCCCCTCCTCTTTGATCATGCGGTACTCATCTTCTACCCCGTTTACTTCGAATGTCCCCCCCCCAACATGCACACACACCTTTGAGCGCCATGGTCTCCATGAAACGCACTGGCTGCGCCTCCAGCTGCTGCTGGTACCAGGACTGCGTCTCCAGAGCCAATCTGAGATGTGCGTGCCGGATGTGTGTGTGTATGTGTATGTTGGGGGGAGATATGGGGATTCATCCGGGGAGTGCTTTTGCCGAACTCGTTTGCCCCACAGCCCCAGCACCAGGCAGTGGGAGAGCACCAACTGGGTAAGACGGTGCGCGCGCGTGTGCGTCTCTTGTGTGAAAATGGACCCACGAGGAAGAAGGGTGCGTAGACACACCGTGATATTGCGGTGAAACGTTAGCGGGATATTGACGAACCAGCCGAAACCAATTAACTGAAACAATATTGCAGTACAGCTTGTTAAACCTGCCCTCGTATGCGCATACACGACGTACCTGAAAGCAGCCCCGTAGCTGCCGTGGTTCAAGTACGCCACGTCGGGATCCAAAGCGAAAAGCTGCTGACGAGCCCGTCGGCCGAAAGAAACCGCCGCGGGGCCCAAACCGCTGCCGCCGGTGGCGTCACCAGCGCTGGTGCCTCCTCCTCCTCCTGCTCCTCCTCCTCCTTTATTGGAGCTCAAGCCCTGTTGCTGTTGCTGTTGCTGCTGCAGGGAGGACCGCCCTGCTCCTGCCACATCAGCCTGTCCACGTAGGTGTGCAGAGAGAGACGGGCACGGGCAGTGAGGAAGGAAGGTGCTGCCCTCGATCGTGTGCCAAACAGGGCCTCCTCAACGTGTCTGTATGCTTGCGGGGTCTTCGTAGTGGACACCGGGGTCCATTACCAAACCGGGATCGATTTCCGTACGTTTGTTCGCACCTGGAACTGAATCAAGAGAGGGCACTGCCACGACAGGTCGGTCGCGAGCTCCGCGGGATCCAGAGCCGCCGCTTCCTGAAGCCATCTGTAGTACGAGTACAACAATAGGGCAGAGCAGTATTAGGAAGGTGCGAGCCTTCATGGTACGAAATATAAACACTGCCTTCCTCGTCGCTGCCCTTATGTGTTCATCCATCGTTACATTCTTGTCATTGTGCGGCACCGGGTGGCGGACGCCGTGTGGCGGGGTGTGGCGGAGAGCACCTGCTACTATACCCCCCTAATCCGCTCACAGTATCAGTACCTGAAATCCCCCCTCCCCAACACACACACACACACACACACACTCACTTTGGGTTGCTAGGCTTCCAATCCGAATTGGAGTTGTGGTACACCTTGTACCGCGGAGTGGCTTTGGCAACAGTCCGGGTTTCTGAGGGCCCGTATCCAAATGAGTATAATGCCATCATTGAGGGACGAGGACGGGTATGTCCATGGGTAGGGGGGGGTCAGGGGGTTGGGGACTGCAGTGTAATGGTGTGAGAGGGTGTGATCGGAGTTGGAGTGTATGATGGGTTCAATAGCGCTGAATAGAGAACTGGCCACATTCATTGCGGGGGAGCGGACGAAACCCCTGAAGCAGTCTCCACTGAGATGCCTTACGTAAGTATTAGGTCCAACCGTGCCGACTCGTCACCCTCCGCGGACGAGGGAAACTCCGTTCACTTCCCAGTGGCATGTAAAGGGTTAAGTTGGAGGGGAGTTTCGGGTGATCCGAAACTCGAATCCAGGGCGCCAGTTCGCAGCGAGTACTTGCCTGCTGCTGGCGCCGGACGGCCTTGGTTATCCTGCTGGCCACGCTGGGAACGTTGCCGGATTAAATGTCGACGACCGACACTAAAGATGCGCGTCAATCCCCATGCGGCCAGAACGTAGGCGGCCTTGAGGCCAAAGTGGCGCGCAATGTCGCTAAAGCCTCCCATGGCCAGCGCGTCCCGGCTACCACTGACCGCGACAAAGCTATATTGCGTTAAAAAATTGGCTGTGCAACTGTAAGTTACACGTTGAGGGGAGCGAGCGTTGGCGAAGCTTACCGGGACTTTGCCGTAAAAGCGGTTATATTCACTAAGCAGTCTTACGCAGGCACGAACCACGAAGTAAATCATGCAGGCTTACATGAATCAATACCTAAATCAACTGCTTGCATACAACTATTTCAAGGGTGTTAAATCATGTGAATGTAGACATGTAGCATAGGAAAGATGACGACATCCGCACACAAGACAGTGGTCAAGCTCCTTGCTGCATCTCAGCCTGACATCGTGCGCGCAAATCAAAAGGTTTTGAATTTTTTTATCTTTATCAAAACAATTTTTGCGGTGCTGCCATCTTCGAGAGTTATTTCCAAACCTCGTCATGTTTCCATCTACTTTGCGGTCCCATTTGTAGGATGAAACTTACGCTGATCAATATGTTGAGGCCACTCGTGAGGTCATCCGGCGACTCGCTGGGCCCTTTCGCGCTTTACAGTACGCCAGGTAACTTCGGACCGTAGCGAATCGCGAGCGCCTTTGCTGTACCACATGAACCTCCCGGGCATGGGATTTGCTAGACTCTGGGGTCAGGGGGCTACGCTGCCGTATTTTTTACGCACTTGCAGTTGCGGGCGGATGGCTGGCTGTCCGCGATGGAACGACCCTGCCCTGGTTTGGAGCCTTCAGCATTTCGTTACACGCGAGGCCTGATGTCCCCATCCATGTCCCTTGGACCTCTGATCCATTATATTATTCACTCCAGGGAATCTAAGCTCCTGGCCCTACTGCTGTACCATGGCCTCACCACGGGTCTGGGTCAGTCCACTCTAGGAGAGGAGTACTGCGCCATGCGGCAAGTGACAGGTGAGGGGGGCCATCCTCCGGAACCACCGGGCGCGTGTATCGTATCATCTCACCATCATACGGCAATTTAAGAGCGGATCAGCCCTTGTCTGCGGGCAGTGTTTGTTCTTTGGTTGGTTGTATTCAGCTTGTTTCCCCTCCCCAGCCCGAGTTCGCTGGTCGTCATGATCTCGTGTCCCGTTGCGGCTCTTTATGTCGGCGCGGCTGGACGAGGCTCGTGAACGGCTCGCGAAGCAGGCCTGGTGGCCCATGATCCCAAATCGTTAGGCCAGATGTCATTCCGGAAGATGTGATGTGATCCGGCGGGGGATTCTCAGCAGCTACCGATGAATTAGTGAATGAATGGTTTCAGTCTGGAGCCATAATCCTAACCGCTAATGTCACTCGTGCTGCTGGATCTGGATATGTACTACGGGCGGGGCGTTGTGACAACGTTGCTTCATCTCCCCGACAGCGAGTCAGTGAGTCAGTGAGGATGACTGATCCCGGGTTTCTCACCGCAACATTTCTACCACCCATGTTTGTATCCATTTATCCAATCAAGGGGAGGGCCATGTGCCCGGGCCGCGCCGGCGGCTGTTGCTGGCGCTGCTGCTAAGTTTAGGGCCTTATGTGGCCGATCGCCTAGCGGGCCAGCTGGACAACGCCGTGGAGGAGGCGGTGGCAGAGGTCGCAGATGAGCCAGCCGCAGACACGGAGATAGTAGCTGCCCCGGAATCTGGGGTGGCGGCCGGCAGGGCGTCTGGGCCCTGTCTCTCCACGAAGCAGGAGGATAACGAGAGGCTGGGCAGATCAGGTGACCCAGGGAGGTTCATTGGAGGGGCGGATTCGGATTTGGATTCGGAGCAGCGACAGGCGTCAGGGTTGGCAGCTGGCGTTGGACCGGGCTCAGCAGCGGCGGGTACAGCAGCGGGTACTGCGGGCACAAAGCGACTGGGTGATGCCCTGGTGGCACCAGGAGCATCTGGACAGCTAGCCGGAGGGTCCCGGGGCTGGCTGAGGCTGCTGGTGAGGGCGGGGGCGGCTCGCTGGCTACGAATCTGGAGGGCACTGGCGCTGACGTGGCCCCGCCTCAGGTGCGTTGGGAACGGGAACAGGGCAAGCATAGGCACCAGGGGATTACGTGGAACGGTAATGGGCTCTGCTTCCAGGGGTGGAGGCGTCGGGGTGGAGGGCCCCTCTGATGTTGGGAAGAACGTGTATGTCTATGTGTATGTGTGTGTGTATGGAGGGAGGGAGAGACTTTGCGCCGGTTTCAACCTGGTCGGGTAGCGGTGCCGGCGTCTTTATGTGTTTCCTAAACCGCATGCGAACCTTTCCCCCCCACCCCTCCCTCTCGGGACCTATGATCTTTAAAACCCTACCCTCTCCCCGCCATGGGGTCCATGGTTCTACTTCTTATTACGTTGCTTCACAGGCCCCTCCCACCCTTCCCCCATACAAGCCTATCCACCTTCTTCCGGATTCCATTCATTACTTCATGGCTATTCCTGGCTTACTTCCATACTCAGCGTCACAGTTTTTCTCGGGTGCATGATTTCTTAGCCTTGCTTTAACTGCGTTGGACTTGTTCTCTCGCGTCCCCTTTTCCTTTGCGCTCACTCTTCTTCTCGCATGTGCACGTTCTCGCCGTTGCGGCTGCACCGCCGCCGCTGTCCCCCCCCTCAGGTGAGTTCGCGTGAGACCGTGCTTCGTTTGGTTGGTGTGCGCGCGGTCTTCAGGCTAGGCAGGGCTGGATTGGTGGGTTAGCTGAATGGGTCAGAACGCTTTGTTATGAGGAACGGAGGTTGGGAGGTAGACGCGCATGGCAGTACCAGCGGTCAGCGGTCGCTTTCTTCGCCTTTCCCACTTCAATGAACCACCGCAATCTTCACACGGTGCCGTTTCGCTGCCAGCAGTAAGGGCAATCGTACACAGTTACGTTCATCACGGTTTCTGTTACCTCATCTTCTGCCTCTATACATCTGTGCGGCTGTGCCCTCTCATTCACTCATCCTCTCATCCTCTTCCCAATCAGACCTCTGCTGTCGTACGCTGGCCGTCTGCACCTGGCGCTGTTCTACGGCTACGGCGCCTACTACACCCTCGCTCACCGGCTGACGGGAGTGCGATACAGCCTCTCCATGCGGCCCCTTCAGGGGTAGGTGGTTCGGGTGGAAGAAGCACCACGGCACGGTCAGGGAGGTAAAGAGACGCACTACCGGGGATTTAAGAAGGGGGCGTGCGTGGCGTGTCTTCCTGTCACTGGCCCAACATCGCCACCCCCCCCCCCACACACACAACCTCCGCTGTCACATTCCTTGGGGCGCAGACGCCCGTCTTACGGGATCCTGGGGGCGCTACTTGGTCTCCAGCTAGTGGTGACGGCAGCGGTACAAGCCAGGAGCACCCTCCGAGATGTCCGCCGCCAGAGCGCTGCGGCCACGACCACCGCAAAGCGCCGCACGCAGCGGCGGCTGGGGATGCTGGCCAGTGACGAGCTGGGGACTGGGGGGGAAGAACAGTTGTATGCCGCTGAGGACGAGCCAGCGGTGTTTTTGGACGAAGAGCTGCCGTACGATGATGAAGGGCGTTCAATGCAGGAGCAGCCGCCTGATGAGATGGAATCACCGGCTGTCAGGGCGGCAGCGGCAGCGGCAGCAGTAACGGCGGGTGAGGTCGAGTGCAAGGCTGGAGGAGATGAATACCTTCCGGTGTCCAACGGCCACAACGGCGGCGGCGGCGGTGCGGTGGCGGAGGGTTGGGAAGAGGTGGAGCGAGTGGAGGTGGACGCAAGTGGAGCAGGTTGGGAGGCGGATGTGTTTGGGTTTAAGGCAACGCCGCCGGCCGTGCTGCCGAGACTGCTCGGGGCACCGAGACCGCCGAGACCACAGGCCAGCCCCACAGGGCCGCTTCGCGGTGGGGACATTGAGAAGGCGACTCCGGCGAACGCAGCGACGGGTGAAGGTGGATGGGGGGACATCAATGATGGCCGCCGTCGTCATCGCCGTGGCAGCAGCAGTGCCGTGGCCGCCGCTGCCGCCGGCAGCAGTAGTGTTCTGCCTCTGTTGACTTCCATCCGGCAGTGCCCCCTGTGCTTGTCCCCCAAGAGCCACCCCACCAGCACTCCGTGCGGTCACACTTTCTGTTGGAGCTGCATCACCACGTGGTGGGTGGGAGGAGGGTGTGAAACCCTCCGGGGTGGGGTTAGGGGTTGGGGTTGTACGAATATCCGTATCCTTGCAGCGATATCCTTGCAACGGCCGCTAGGTGGGGCAATGACATCTCTCTCTTCCCGAGAGGATGGCCGATAACGCCGCCCTCACTTCCCCCCTCCTCCCGGAGGCTGCAGGTGTGTGGAGAAACCCGAATGCCCGCTGTGTCGATCCGCCGTGAAGCTGCCACAGCTGGTGGCGCTGTACCACACCAACTGCTGAAGCGGTACCCTTCTTGCCGTACCTTGCGGTTCAGGTCACGGCGCTTAGGACTAGCTATCTCAGCAGCAGAGAGCCGTACACTGCTGTCTCACCCTTGACAGTATACTTCTCATATACTGCCTGACTCGTAAGACAACTACTCCAAATTCTCGAACCACACATCTTGCTAGCCGCGCTGTTTCGTTAGGTCATCGGCTGCGAGGACTGATGTGCAACTGCCAGACACGTAGGCATACATGCGCCTGTTGGGTTGAGGCAATAGCGATATATCTGGAACTCCTTATGAGCCAGAGCCGAGAGCTGGGTCACTCGGCTCGTACGGCAGCCATTTGCGTTGACTGTGTCTTCGTGCATTATAGGCTCTAAAAGTTAAGTTTGTTGATTTTTTTGAGGTATACGGAGGTCGCAAGTTACAACCTGCACGCGAATGCTGAGGCGCATATTCAGTGCTGCTCCTTATTGCATTGGGTAGGAAATGCCGAATTCATGGTTTGGATAGGGCCGTTTGTACTGCTTCAGGCTCATGCTATCATACAGGCCGCGCACCCTGCCTAATATCTTGCTATTATCATAGGATGAGTTGTTCAGGCCACATTTGCTTAAACACCGCTGAACATTTGGACTATGGGCACTTGCTCGCTCCAGGGAGGATCAACTTCCAGAAGATTATAACGCAAAGGACTAATAAGGCCGCTTCACCCATACCCTGCCAGCACAGCACGTACGGCTGGTGTTTACACAGAGATTGCCAGCCCAGGATATACCACGCTGTATTAAAGGGTATATATTATGTATAGCCACATGCATGTGCCAAGTTAAGGCACGTAACACCCAACCTGCCAAGCATGAAATCCGTGGTAGCCTAGGTAAAACAAAGGAAGGACAAGACAAAAGCACTACCTCAGTATGCTATTCCAGCACAGCATTATAACCCTTGCGGAAGTTGAAAAGTATCTGTAGCCAGTACTGTAAGAAATAATCGACTTCTATCTCCTATACTGGCCTCTGTTTTATTACGGTACTGGCCTTAGCTCCTTGCTAAGTTAGTAGCTGCCTGGCTAGGCCCTCTATGTGTAAGCGTAGTGGCTATGGGTTGCATACCCCAATGCAACCGTGACCCTGTCACTGATATGTAGACTCCCGTGAGTTGGATCTCGCTGCTTGATTATATGTATTTCCTCTATACATATTCATGTACTCTCTCTTCCCTAGAGACTAGGGTTTGTTATGGTGCATTGCCATACTCAGCCTCGGGTATCTAAACCCTGACTTTCCTATCAGCAGGTAATTGTCTATTATCACTAGCACCAGTTTGGGAGTGATACAACAAAACTGGTATCGTGACTAGGCTGTGCGGGTTTCAATCCCCCTCCCAGCTTGGAAGTGGGAGGCTAGTCAGGGCTTACTCTCATCCGTGGAGTTGATACTCGGGATGTGATGCGCCCCAAGGTTCCGTGAGGTTCCAGTCCAACCTAAGGTAGCGTCTATCTGACTGGGTTGGGGGATGCTCCCTGCTAAAGGGGGAATAAATGTAGTATCATGATGTTGTATCTCTGTTGTGTCGGCCAACAAAGGCCCGATCGGAAGGATGACCATCTAAGGTCCAGGGTCCTTTGACACTGCCCGTAGATACCCCAGGATACTACACATGATAATGATTAGGATGTCTAATCGATGTTACTGTTTATCCTCACCCTTGCCCTTTGGAAAACTAAAAACAGGCACTACAAAGGACCACAAGACAAGAAATCACACATAGCCTACATCATTGAAATAGGATATACCGAGGACCTGCAACATGCAGATAAGCCGACCCAAAAGACAGAACAGCATGTGAAAGTGAAGGAGGAACTGATAAAGGCCGGGTGGACAGCTTGTTACTATGATGCGCAATTCGTCACTCTGGGATCACTGGCACCATGCCAAAAGCCTGATATCTATGCTCTGTAGACTCGGAGTGAACCCTGAACAAGCTATACGTACCTCCAAAAACATCCATCAGCAAAGAGTGGAAATGGCAGGTGCGATCATCCGCACCAGAAGGCTGATGGAAAACACAATTAAATAGGAAATGACTCGGGAAAAGAGCCCCCTCCGCTAATAATAATAACAATAATAATAACAACTACTAAACACTAACTTCTAACATCAAAGTGAAGTTTATGTATCTAAATGCACTAGATTACAGTGCATTTGATGTTAGGTAAATGGCATGGCAGTACAGGAAGTACCATGGTTAATCCAGTGAATCAAATTTGTACATAATGCAAGACCACCGGACGATCTTCTACAATGTATTCCACTGCTCTGAATCCGTGACCAGCTTCCCTTTTCCCTTTCTTACCTTCCCGCTCACACGCGCTGTGCCAACCCCCGTGCTGACAATTGATGGCTGTGTGTTTTTCAGGCGGCAGACACGCTTGTGAGCAGGCTCATCATAATCATGAGATCTATGGTCTCGGTCCAGTGAGGCTCCTCCAGGCACGCCAGTACCTTCCTGAATTGAGCTATCTGGACCCGCCAGCTTAGTGGGGTATGAGCGGCGCGCGACTGAACCATCTCGCTATTCCATTCTCACAAGTCACGAAACATGTGACACCAAGCAAGGATCGAGACGTTGTACAGCCAATACAAAGTAACCTTTTGAAAAAATCAGTTTTTTTGGCAAGAATGCGGATGCGGCTAACAAAAGAACGCTTTTGTTCTCGGCAATATCACAAGCAATCGGCAATACATTGTGCAAACCGCTATATATGTGTGGGGGGGAAGCCTACTGACGCGCAGAGTGACGTTTCGCACTTTAGATGATATTTGGGTCCCTTCGCTTGGAGAAACCAGCTCTAAACCCTTAAATGAAATTATATATGTATATTTTATAATGAAAAATGTCATAACTGCCCGAAGACGTATTTCGCTGCAGTAAGTGCAAAATGGCGGCCGTAAGGGCCGATCTCGGCTCTGGTAATAGCCGATCCGTTGCATGATTTATTTTTGAATAATTTATATTTATTTTGTATTTAAAACCTATGAATACCGAGATGGTTTCAACTGACGAAGGTTAAGCGGCAGGTGAAAGCGCCCGTCTTTCCTTAACGGGAGGCCCGCTGACAACGGGTTGACGGTTAAGGCCCTCAGGGTACGCGATCACAGATGGCATCATTCGGCCATTCTGGTTTAAATGGCTATGCAAAATGATAAATTATTGATTTTTATTTGGTATGACAGAAACGACAGCGTTCTTGAAATTTAACTGGATGCCGTGCCAGTTATCGAGTGCTTCAGCGTCCCTGAGAGAAGACCTTGTGAATTCTTTTAGAATTCTAAATTCTTTCAAGCCTAGACCGCGAGCAATCCAACCAAACAAGCTTCCTTTGTATAATTCGCGTAGAAGTTTGGTTATAACATAAGCCATGTGACCCATATCCAGCATTCTGCCATGGGGTGTGTGGGGTGGGACAGGTACCTTGGGCGATTTCGCAGGGGGCGTCAATGCCATCCCAGGAGTGCTCCAAGAACTTCCAATCGCCACCGCCATTCAAGCCCAGACCGCGAGCAATCCAACCAAACAAGCTTCCTTTGTACAATTCGCGTTTAAGTAATTTCACAGAGAAGATATTAAGAAATTTATTTTAATCGCATCAATATTACAACATGTGTGAGGGACGTCGTCTGATTGCCTCATTTCCTTGGCAAAATGTGTCAGAAAGAAGGCTGCAGTTCCGGATTAGCAAATTACGGAAGCGCATTCAAACATTACAAATCAATAAGACGTTCCACAAGCTCCATCCTACAGTGTAGAAAATTCCTAGCCTACCCGAGGGCGGAAATGGCCGTACTAGACGATTATGGGACGAGCTACGCCGTAGAACGCCGAAGCTTTGATTTCAAGCTTGGAAGACCTAGTGGTAATCAATTACATTTGAAGTTTATCATCAACAAATTAATCTCGAACGAACGGACTGCTTTCTCATGATGCCAGCATTCAGACATTGAGATCTAGTGGAAGAGGACGGAAGATGGATCATGGCAGGCGGGTAGTACTGTAATCCAATAACGGGTTTGCTGGATAAGTATTTTAACTCGTATACATAATATTTATAAGTATATATATTTTATTAACGTCACTATGTATAATATGACGGTATCAAGCATGACTCCTTTACGCCGCCGTCATCTGCAATATGCAGCTTATCTACTGCTGTGCGCTGCCCTGACGGCGCCAGCGGTATTCGCCCAAGATTTCTGGAAGACTGGAAATTACTCCGTAGGGATTCACAAGCCATGGAGGATTCTATCACCTCATCTCTGGAAATTGAAAGTTACCTACCCAACGGGCACCTCTGGCTCGTTCCCCTTGATCTTCATGTTCAACGGAATGGAGGCAAGTATTTAAACATTCATAATATAATTCGTATGTTAAGATTGGATGGATTGAGACATCCTTGATAAGAGGCGACTTTGGGATTGTGCAATTTGGGTTGGAAGGGTCAAAGGGATCCATGCACAGAATGTGTTGAATGCGTCTGTTGTTTTGGTCTTCTTATGTGAAGATCTGTTAGGCTGTTGAGATCGCCCTGTATTCATCAGGGCCTATGCCGGAAGAGATTTAACAGGTATAGCGCCTGCGTCCCTTCCAAGTGACATGACGGTTTGGAATGTTGTCCAAGAACCAATGGTTGTTGCGTGCGTCGTATGGTAAAAGTGGAGTTATGTTATATTTTACGAAAGATCACCATCAGAGGCTTTGAGAGGTGAAGATCAGCGGTTTAAGTATAAATGGTAGCTGATGTTCTAATTGGTAAAACATGCACTTGTGGCGGGACATTGAACGGCGTGCAGTGGCCCACGTGCCCGGAAAAACTCTCTTCAAGGTCGTCGACGGCTGCAGTTTTAGTCGCAAGTGGGATTATAAAACTGTCCAAATATCGCAGCTTCACAACACCACGGCAACTGAGTTGAACGCATGAAGGTGTTATTGGCATCACGATTCCCGATGTTGTCCTTTGGGGAAGACATGCTCTTTCCACGCCTCGGGTCCACCTCTTTCAACTGCACTACCAAACCCCACTTTCCCCGGGCCCCGCAGTGCCAAGCCTCCTGGTACAAAGACATCGTCGACCACGTGGCTTCCTGGGGCTACGTCATCGTGCAGTACACAACGGGCCCCTTCTACCCAGTTACGGAGGGTGACCGGGAAGAGGTGCGTGAGTATTGATGTCTCTGCTGAGCAGAAGCCTTGCATCATGTCACTTAACACGCACATACAAACATATATACAACATACCATAGCATCTGGACACAAACATCATATTACATGTGTGTATACCTACTTGACATAAGTCATACATACACAGCTAACAAGATCCCGCTCACACTTGTGTGTGTGTAGGATAGGGGGGTACATCACCCGTGGCCACTAACCTGGCAGTCCCTACCTTCCCCGGTGTTTCGGGGCACCCTCATCCAGTCTCCCATGCCGACTTCTCCGAAATCAGTGGTTTTCCCAGTTTCAGCACCCACCACCAGCATCCAGCGGAATCTGCCGAATCAACTAAGGCGTCAACTCCGCTACTGGTCAGCTCGCAGGTCACTTTAATTGGGGTCGTCACCGTCCATCGACATGGGGACACCCGGCACTTGTGTGTTAGGTCCAATATCTGACTCCCCTGCTGCAATGGCTGGAGAAGGACGCACCTGTCCAGGAGCCCGAGCTGGCGGGCAAGATTGACTTCTCGCGTAAAGCAGTGATGGGTCACAGCCGCGGAGGCAAGCTGGCGTCGCTACATTATGCAAGTGAGTATGGATCCCATCACACGCAGATAGATACCCTGGACCCATCTTGTATATATATCGCACGGAGGTATACGACATATTTTTCTTATCCCAGGGAATGGTAGTAAGCGCCACACTTCCCGTCCCCCCCCTCATTCCACATTTTCTGCAGACAGTACCAACAACTTCACAACAGCGGTGTTGTTTGATCCAGTGGACTGCAGCTTCTTTGCACAAGGGGACATGCACCCTTCCGCCATCGCCGCGCTTGCGGGCGTAGATGCTGCTTGCGATCTAAACAACCCCGCACCACACGGCCCCAGCAGCTTGTCAGCCGCCATCATCGGTGAGTTCTCCCTTGCCTGGGCGCCTCCTCTTCGCACGCCCTGCTGCCTGGTTTCCAGGGTAGTTTCCGGGAGCGGGGAGGAGGCCGCTAATGAGCCCGGCAACGATGATCATGACGCACTCGGTTGAAAGCCGATTGGTTACGAAATGAAGCCTCCTGCCCCGCATTGCCCCGCACCGAAACCACATATACCTGATGCTCAGGTGCTGGTAAAACCGGTGGCTGCAATCCGGAGGGGAACAACGCTGACGCCTTCTTTGAAACCCTGTCCGCTCAAAGTCTGTACATTAAGGTCAAAGAGGTGCGTCGCGGGTTGTTGACTAAGCATGGACGGGAGGCAGGTTGGGGACCCCCATGTACGGCTGACCGACAGATTGGTCTCGTGGGGTGCGGTGCCACACAACTATTTGGAATTACTCCGGTGCACCCTATGACATACAAATGCGCTGTCTTCGTCCCTGACTGCTATCCGAGAGATATATATGTGAAGCCTTCGTAATGCAAGTGGGTTCAGCGGCATAGCTGTTACACTTGTTATGGGTATGCATATCTGGATGTCGCTTCATGGGTACCGCTTTGGTTGCCGTATATCATACGTACGTGCAGGCTGGTCACATGACCTTCGCACGTCCAGCAAACTGGTCATCGCTCTATTGGACCCTGGACCAAGTCACTTGTGGCTCGTGCTCGTGCAGCAACATCACATCGGAGGTGGGCGCGGAAGGGATGACGGAAGCTTATTTGGCCGGATGGGTGCTATCTGTTTAGACGTTAATGTGCGTATTTGGCCATGCCACTGCTCTTTGACCGCAGGAGGTCATCTATGAGGCAAGGACGATGGCGGTCGCCTGGCTGGAGTCCAAGATCCGGCCCTCCCAGGTAACCAGGACATCTACAAACTTGTCGGTGGGGCAGTTGGTTACCTCCTCTCCCCGAGAGGCCGGGGAAATCGCGTGGAGGGTTTATTCGTACGAAGGGAAGGGAAGAGATTGATTAGAGCGGTGCATAAGGCGCTTCTGAGTCTCCAAACCCTGCCAGGTGTGGCCGTGTGTGAGCGAGCGAGCGAGCGCACGCGTGTGTGTGCGTGTGTGTGTGTGTGTGTGTGTGTGTGACGCGTCGTCATTGCCCCAAGCCATCACCGCATGGTTGGTAAGGTGACGCTCGATTGTATTTATTCTTATGCTGTTAAGAAAGGGGGTTTAAACGTTTGTTAGCGATTGTTCCCACGGTGGGTTTGTGAGATATGTCCCGATGACATGATATGAGATGTTGACCATCCCGTACTGCTGCGTTGTTGGGGGCTCTGAGACCCTCAGATCCGTCATGCCTGGTCCTCATGCCTGGTCTATCCCCCCTGCTACCCGACCCAATACCTCGAGCTGAACATCCACCATTGCCATTTTCTCACCGCTCTTGTCCGCACTGCCTGCACAGAAGACGACGGCCCGTTTAGCCCGGTACAAGGAGCGCCTGGATAACCTGACGAGCAAAGGCGTGGATACGATTCGCTGGCCTTTTGGAGGGGTCTCAGCCAGCAACCCTCTGGGAGCTGGTGTTGAGGTCCCTGCTGATGCTGCGGCAGTGAACTGAATGGCGGAGCTGTAGCCGGAGGTGAATATTTCCTACATGGAGCTTGAGGCGAATGAATCGATGATGGTGATGCGTATAATGATGTTGATGTTGATGCATTGATGTTGATGCATTGGTGATGTTGATGTTGGTGGTGATGCGCTGATGATATTGATGCATGGATTGATGATGGCGACGGTGATGATGACGTAACGACACAGCAATGTAAATCGTACTTAGCATGTGCCGTACCATCACCCGATCGTCTCCGATGGCTGCACACCCCACTTCACGTGAAGGTGTCAGGTGCTTTCAACCACGGATACATGTCCTTGGGCATTTGGCATGCCTTACATCGTTTAGAACGCGCTTTCTGGAGGTCTCAAGTCCAGACACATCAAAGCCACTATCCTCGCACACTAGTGTTGAAACGATAAATTTCTTTGCGCCAGTCCTGGTCTGATCTGTGAGGTCGCACGCCTCATTCTCGGCGGTCATGTCCCAACGATTTTAACTGCCGAGATGCATACCCCTGATCCCTGCTTCGGAGCTGGTTTCGGAATCATCACTCTATTCACCTACCAAATCCTAACCACTCTGATTTGAGCCGATTCACCGCATTACGGCGATGCAAGCATCAACAAATAGTTAATCGCCCGCACAGCCACTAGTTCTAACCACCCGAAGAATCAAACCCTGAAACTCTAAAACCCGAAAAAGGGTAGCCACTAGGAAAGCATGGACACACAGGCAAAAGTGAAAACACAAAAGACGAAAAAATATAACATTCATTATCTGAACTATGTTCGTCCGCATAAAAGGCGTCCACAGCACTAAGTATGCCAGGAACCGTGCTATGTCATGACAATTATCTTGGCGGCTATGAAGTGATCTTTTTATTTTGTTTCATGTGATGGAGCTGTTCCTTCAAGGAGGGTTTAATTCCTCTTTCTTTCTCGGGAAGTTGTGGAAGTTCATTAACCAGTTTACATTTTCGCCATAGTCATAAGTTTGTAACCACTGTAACGGAAATTTTTCCAATACTTGAGCTGTACAACCAGTCTCCCAAAGAAAACGAAGGAAAAACACTGCTCCCAGCTCAACCAGCTCAACGACAGGGCACAGGTCATAGTCTGAACTGGTCTCCAACTGAGCAGCCGAATATAACATCCAACTTAAAACCGCCTCCTGAAAGGTGACGCCTCCACCGCAGCAGCCGGCAGTGCCCCCTGTGCTTGTTCCCCAAGAGCCACCCCACCAGCACTCCGTGCGGTCACACTTTCTGTTGGAGCTGTATCACCACGTGGTGGGTGGGAGGAGGGTGTGCTCCGGGGTGGGGATGGTGGAGTTGTCATGCACCGTTGACGGCGTGACAATTCTGGTAAAAGAGCGGTTAGGAAACGACAGTTCCGACAGCTGCTGATTCGCGTGAATGGCAGTTGGTCGTTGCTGATCCAAGAGCCGTACGTTTCAGTGATCTCTTGCTGTTACCTAAGGCGAAGACTTCCAGTTGGAAGCGCTTTGCCTGGACACAATATAGACTGTTTGGAATTGAGCCATTGTAACAATAATATACAGACTCTTACAGTAGTTCACATTCCGCACGTCTGCCCAGGCCGCCAATAGATTAGCCTAATAAAGGTACTATCAGGACTGATCACCCTGATTAGCTGCCAATAGAACTCCGCGACGGAGCTTGGAGGAGTAGGTGACTGCGCGGCGCGACGCCCCATCACCGACAGAGCTAGGAACAGGTAGTGCAGTCTCGCCTCAGGGCCGGGCTGTGAGGCCAGTGTCTAGTGTAGTTGCCCGAGCTACAGCTAGCGCACTGCTGCGCCAGCCTCACATACACCCACTGTGTGTTCCGTTCGCTGCACATGACAGAGTTAGGGGTTGGGGTTGTACGAATATCCGTATCCTTGCAGCGATATCCTTGCAACGGCCGCTAGGTGGGGTAATGATATCTCTCTCTTCCCGAGAGGATGGCCGATAACGCCGCCCTCACTCCCCCCTCCTCCCGGAGGCTGCAGGTGTGTGGAGAAACCCGAATGCCCGCTCTGTCGATTCGCCGTGAAGCTGCCACAGCTGTTGGCGCTGTACCACACCAACTGCTGAAGCGGTAACCTTCTTGCCGTACCTTGCGGTTCAGGTCACGGCGCTTAGGACTAGCTATCTCGGCAGCAGAGAGCCGTACACTGCTGTCTCACCCTTGACAGTATACTTCTCATATACTACCTGACCCGTGATACAAGTACTAAATTCTCGAACCACACATCTTGCTAGCCGCGCTGTTTCGTTAGGTCATCGGCTGCGAGGACTGATGTGCAACTGCCAGACACGTAGGCATACATGCGCCTGTTGGGTTGAGGCAATAGCGATATATCTGGAACTCCTTATGAGCCAATCCGTTGCATGATTTCTTGTAAAATGATTCCGAAGTGTTATACTAATTTCTATTAGAAACGATTATTTTTGCAATTGTTTGGACTGACGAAGATTGAGCGGCACGTGAAAGCGCCCGTCCTTCCTCTGACAACGGGATGACGGTTGAGGCCCTCAGGATTCGCGGCCATAGATTGCGTCATTCGTTATCATATCCATCTTATAGCATCATGACCTAATCCTACCATAACGATGGCACTGATTTATCAGGATCAATGCCAGTAGCTGAGCTATTGAGAGGGCGGGCCCCCTTCCCGGACGGAGACGGCTGCGGAAACAAGATGCCAGCAACCGTATATATATGGATATGTATATATATGGCAAGTTCAGTATCATGGAACCATTTTTATTCATTTAAGAGAATCGTCAAGTAAAAGCTTAACTTGGAGAATTCATATTTCACTGAATCGCGTTTCCGGACAGATACCGCGACCCAGCCAATAGGCCTTTTTATGCAGGCTGTGGTTTCAGGAGAAATTTAGAGGAAAATTAAGACAGTCTTACTTGAATCGCATCATAATCATGGCATGTGTGAGGAACGTCGTGTAATTCGTCTCGCTGAAAAAGACTGCGCTGTCCACTTGTTGGCACATTACACCAATCCAAAGCAATAAGATGCTCAACTAGCTCCATCCTAGGCGGAGTAAACTCCTAGCCTGCCCGAGGGCTAGGAATGGCCGTACTGGACGATTATGGGACGAGCTACGCCGTAAGGAACGCCCGTTGATTTAGTTTCGGGCTTGCAGAAACTGACCTAATAAGCATATAACCTGGAGTTATCATATATAAGTTAAGATACCACAAATCAACAAATTGAAATCATCAAGCATGACTCCGTTACGCCGCAGTCATCTGCATTCTGCGGCTTTTCTCCTGCTGTGCGCTGCCCTGACGGCGCCAGCGGTATTCGCCCAAGATTTCTGGCTGAATGGACAGTATTCCGTCGTGACTTATAAGCCATCGAGGCCATCATCACCATACGGCTGGAAAGTGGACGTTACCTACCCAACGGGCAACTCTGGCTCGTTCCCCTTGATCTTCATGTTCAACGGAATGGAGGCGAGTACTTTCAAATTCTTTTCCAATTGACATGACGGTGTGTTGTCCAAGAACCAATGGTTGTTGCGTGCGTCGTATGGTAAGAGTGGAGTTATGTTACATCCTACGAAAGATCACCATCAGAGGCTTTGAGGGATGAAGATAAATGGTTTATAAAGTATTGGTAGCTAATTTGATGATTCTTTAGGACAGAACTGTTATCATAGGAATAACAAGAAGGTAGGCTAGCTTGCACGTCGTGTTGAACAAATATCCTTGCGCGTTGAACGCAAAGTGATCAGAAAAAACGGCATTTAAAGCATAGTTCGTCTTTATCAAACGATCACACAAAAGCAAAAAGGCAAACATGTACTTTTTGTGGGGTACATGAAACGGCGTGCAGTGGCCCACGTGCCCGGAAAAACTCTCTTCAAGGTCGTCGACGGCTGCAGTTTTAGTCGCAAGTGGGATTATAAAACTGTCCAAATATCGCAGCTTCACAACACCACGGCAACTGAGTTGAACGCATGAAGGTGTTATTGGCATCACGATTCCCGATGTTGTCCTTTGGGGAAGACATGCTCTTTCCACGCCTCGGGTCCACCTCTTTCAACTGCACTACCAAACCCCACTTTCCCCGGGCCCCGCAGTGCCAAGCCTCCTGGTACAAAGACATCGTCGACCACGTGGCTTCCTGGGGCTACGTCATCGTGCAGTACACGACGGGCCCCAGTTACCCATTTATGTTCGGCGAACGGAAGGAGGTGCGAGTACGAATACCTCTGCTGCGCACATGCGTTTCATGATATGACTCAAAACACACATACACACCATGGTATCCTGCACATCATGTTATATCTTTTTGTTTCATCTTGACGTATGTCGTACATACATACACAGCTAACAAGATCCCGCTCACACTTGTGTGTTAGGTCCAATATCTGACTCCCCTGCTGCAATGGCTGGAGAAGGACGCACCTGTCCAGGAGCCCGAGCTGGCGGGCAAGATTGACTTCTCGCGTAAAGCAGTGATGGGTCACAGCCGCGGAGGCAAGCTGGCGTCGCTACATTATGCAAGTGAGTATGGATACTATCCCATCACACGCAGATAGATACCCTGGACCCATCTTGTATATATATCGCACGGAGGTATACGACATATTTTTCTTATCCCAGGGAATGGTAGTAAGCGCCACACTTCCCGTCCCCCCCCTCATTCCACATTTTCTGCAGACAGTACCAACAACTTCACAACAGCGGTGTTGTTTGATCCAGTGGACTGCAGCTTCTTTGCACAAAGGGACATGCACCCTTCCGCCATCGCCGCGCTTGCGGGCGTAGATGCTGCTTGCGATCTAAACAACCCCGCACCACACGGCCCCAGCAGCTTGTCAGCCGCCATCATCGGTGAGTTCTCCCTTGCCTGGGCGCCTCCTCTTCGCACGCCCTGCTGCCTGGTTTCCAGGGTAGTTTCCGGGAGCGGGGAGGAGGCCGCTAATGAGCCCGGCAACGATGATCATGACGCACTCGGTTGAAAGCCGATTGGTTACGAAATGAAGCCTCCTGCCCCGCATTGCCCCGCACCGAAACCACATATACCTGATGCTCAGGTGCTGGTAAAACCGGTGGCTGCAATCCGGAGGGGAACAACGCTGACGCCTTCTTTGAAACCCTGTCCTCTCAAAGTCTGTACATTAAGGTCAAAGAGGTGCGTCGCGGGTTGTTGACTAAGCATGGACGGGAGGCAGGTTGGGGACCCCCATGTACGGCTGACTGACAGATTGGTCTCGTGGGGTGCGGTGCCACACAACTATTTGGAATTACTCCGGTGCACCCTATGACATACAAATGCGCTGTCTTCGTCCCTGACTGCTATCCGAGAGATATCTATGTGAAGCCTTCGTAATGCAAGTGGGTTCAGCGGCATAGCTGTTACACTCGTTATGGGTATGCATATCTGGATGTCGCTTCATGGGTACCGCTTTGGTTGCCGTATATCGTACGTACGTGCAGGCTGGCCACATGACCTTCGCACGTCCAGCAGACTGGTCATTGTTCTATTGGATCCTGGACCAAGTCACTTGTGGCACGTGCTCGTGCAGCAACATCACATCGGAGGTGGGCGCGGAAGGGATGACGGAAGCTTATTTGGCCGGATGGGTGCTATCTGTCTAGACGTTAATGTGCGTATTTGGCCATGCCACTGCTCTTTGACCGCAGGAGGTCATCTATGAGGCAAGGACGATGGCGGTCGCCTGGCTGGAGTCCAAGTTCTGGCCCTCCCAGGTAACCAGGACATCTACAAACTTGTCGGTGGGGCAGTTGGTTACCTCCTCTCCCCGAGAGGCCGGGGAAATCGCGTGGAGGGTTTATTCGTACGAGGGGAAGGGAAGGGATTGATTAGAGCGGTGCATAAGGCGCTCCTGAGCCTCCAGACCCTGCCAGGTGTGGCCGTGTGTGAGCGCGCGCGTCATGCCTGGTCCTCATGCCTGGTCTATCCCCCCTGCTACCCGACCCAATACCTCGAGCTGAACATCCACCATTGCCATTTTCTCACCGCTCTTGTCCGCACTGCCTGCACAGAAGACGACGGCCCGTTTAGCCCGGTACAAGGAGCGCCTGGATAACCTGACGAGCAAAGGCGTGGATACGATTCGCTGGCCTTTTGGAGGGGTCTCAGCCAGCAACCCTCTGGGAGCTGGTGTTGAGGTCCCTGCTGATGCTGCGGCAGTGAACTGAATGGCGGAGCTGTAGCCGGAGGTGAATATTTCCTACATGGAGCTTGAGGCGAATGAATCGATGATGGTGATGCGTATAATGATGTTGATGTTGATGCATTGATGTTGATGCATTGGTGATGTTGATGTTGGTGGTGATGCGCTGATGATATTGATGCATGGATTGATGATGGCGACGGTGATGATGACGTAACGACACAGCAATGTAAATCGTACTTAGCATGTGCCGTACCATCACCCGATCGTCTCCGATGGCTGCACACCCCACTTCACGTGAAGGTGTCAGGTGCTTTCAACCACGGATACATGTCCTTGGGCATTTGGCATGCCTTACATCGTTTAGAACGCGCTTTCTGGAGGTCTCAAGTCCAGACACATCAAAGCCACTATCCTCGCACACTAGTGTTGAAACGATAAATTTCTTTGCGCCAGTCCTGGTCTGATCTGTGAGGTCGCACGCCTCATTCTCGGCGGTCATGTCCCAACGATTTTAACTGCCGAGATGCATACCCCTGATCCCTGCTTCGGAGCTGGTTTCGGAATCATCACTCTATTCACCTACCAAATCCTAACCACTCTGATTTGAGCCGATTCACCGCATTACGGCGATGCAAGCATCAACAAATAGTTAATCGCCCGCACAGCCACTAGTTCTAACCACCCGAAGAATCAAACCCTGAAACTCTAAAACCCGAAAAAGGGTAGCCACTAGGAAAGCATGGACACACAGGCAAAAGTGAAAACACAAAAGACGAAAAAATATAACATTCATTATCTGAACTATGTTCGTCCGCATAAAAGGCGTCCACAGCACTAAGTATGCCAGGAACCGTGCTATGTCATGACAATTATCTTGGCGGCTATGAAGTGATCTTTTTATTTTGTTTCATGTGATGGAGCTGTTCCTTCAAGGAGGGTTTAATTCCTCTTTCTTTCTCGGGAAGTTGTGGAAGTTCATTAACCAGTTTACATTTTCGCCATAGTCATAAGTTTGTAACCACTGTAACGGAAATTTTTTCCGTTACTTGAGCTGTACAACCAGTCTCCCAAAGAAAACGAAGGAAAAACACTGCTCCCAGCTCAACCAGCTCAACGACAGGGCGCAGGTCATAGTCTGAACTGGTCTCCAACTGAGCAGCCGAATATAACATCCAACTTAAAACCGCCTCCTGAAAGGTGACGTTTCCAATGCCGTCAGATAAGCCCGCCACCACCTCCCCGGCAGCAGCAGCGCCGCCTCCTCGTCGCTCAGACATGCGCCTCCGGGAACTACAGACCGTGCGGCATCGAGCGCCGCCACTGCCAGCTCTCGCAGCTGCCGTTCTTGTGTCAGATCACGATCCCATCCCACCTCCACGCTTCTACGGGCGGCTGCCGCTGCGGCGCTGCGATCACCCTCCAGGCTTCCCCCTCCGTCGTTTCCCCGGTGCTTCCCAGATGATGCAGAATCAATGTCACCTCGCCGTCGGCGGTGCCCGCGACGCTGCCGCCGCCGAAGCCGTGACGGCTCCATCACGACGGCCTCGAGGTACATGGCATTGCCAAGCAAAAGGGCGTGCAGGTCCTCAAGCTCCCTGATGCAACGTAACCGTAGCACAAGCAGTCGGAGCATGCGCGCCATGTGGCGCGGGTTGTAGCTGTACGATACTTGAATGGCGCGCTGGATGAGCACCTTTTCAATACTCGGCTCTAGGCGGCGGTGTCGCGGCATCACCAATCGCTGCATTGGCCCCGTTGGCCAAACGCCCCGCCCGGAGTCGTGGCCAACGCCGCCGTCCTTGACGTCTCGAGCCTCCGACAGGTGAGACACCGGGACGAAGAGCCCGACAGCGCCATCAGCGACGCCGCCGCTAATGCGATTCTTCCTGCTTTGAGTGTTACTGCCCGAATTTCTGCTGGTGCTTCTTCTTCTTCCAGAGTTGAATTCACGATACATCGTTCGTCCGTCCCGTCCCCTATCGTTCGGCGTTGCTATTCCCGTGGCCTTCACATCCGCAACTTCTGTTTGCAGCGACGGCGGCAGCTCACACAGCTGCGCCAACGCCGACGCCGTCAGCTGTAGCTCCCGCGCGCCCATGGTTGGCAGTTGCCGCAGTAATGAGACTCGCAGTGCCGCCGCCGGGCTGCCGACCGGCATCTCGCCCCAGGCGCTCAACGCGCACAGCACGCTCGTCAAGTTGTTGGCGCGGAAGTCCCCCACTAACTCCTCCGCACGGCGCAGCCACGGCTGTAGCCAGCCAGGCTGCGGGCTGTATCCCAGGCCTGCCAGGGACCATAGCAGCATCCCCAGACTCTGCGCCCGGAAGCCCGGCGTGTAGAGTTGGGCGGTGGCGGCGGCGGCCAGAGCTTCCAACCAATGGGTACTTGGCCAGCAGCGGGTGTGCAGCATAAGTAACATCGGTGTGCTCTCAGTCGGCACATCGTCACTGACTTCTGCCATCCCTGAGATCGGTGGCTCTCCGGGCGAATCGACAGAGAGCATAGAAGAAGGAGGAGGGGTCATGAGAGGGGAGGAGAAGGAAGAGAACGACGGCGGAGGGTGCAGAAAAGCGGCACGATGCGGCTGCCGCTGTAGCAACGGCGGTGGCTGCCATTGCATGGCGGCGGTGGCAGTGAAAGCTGACGTGGAAGCGACGGCTGCCGCCGCCAGGGAGGTAGCTGGCGGCTCGGGCTCCTTGCCAGCGGCACCGGGAGGCGCCATCGCGATCGTGGCCGGCGCCGCCATGCCGCCGGCGTCTGGCACCGCGGCCTTTGACGGCGTTCCAACAGCTCGAAGATACCTGTAGCGACAGCGCCGAAACCAGGTGATGCCAATATGACTCCTATGCTGCGGTACTATGGTGTGCATCTGCAATATGTACGCGGTACGGTTATGTACTGCTAATGTACATCGTGATCGTGACTCCCACCCTCCTTCTGGTTTGTGTGTCCTCATAGCAGGGACCTACACTACCTGGATACATAGGTCGTGAAGTCGAAGGCGGCTTCAATTGACTGCGCCTGCATGAGCCCCGCCTCCAACTCCTTGAGCTGCGCGTCCACGTCCTCCTCCTCTTCTTCCTCCTCCCCATTCGCGTCCAGCTGCTGCTGCTTCATCCAGCTGCTGCCTACCTCGGTCTTCCGCCCGACCTCCGAGTCCAGGGCCTTCACTGCCCGCGTGGAATCCACCCACAGCCGCATTAACAGAAACACAATGGGCGGCTGGCGCAGCAACCAAATAGCCAAGCGGCAATGCGGAGCACCACCGCCACCACCATCGCCCTGATCGCCAGCCACTGCACCGAGTAACAGGGCGGTGGCGTGGTCAGTGACCCATGGGTTTGCACGGTCACTGACCCACCGCTCTGCGCCGTTGCCGACCTCCACGGCATCAAGCTCCGTCCCTGACCCGGGGACCCGACCCGCTGCTTCCCGCACGTAACTCGAGTTATCAATATTGCCGACGTTGGTAGGGTGGGATGTCATGACGGCGGCAGGTCCATGGGTCTCAGCCGTGGTTGCGGCAGCACCACTCGGTGTTGGAACATTGACTGGTAGCAGCAGCTGCTGGAGCTCCCTCATGCGAGCCAGGGGCAGCGGTGCACCGACTTCCGCGAGAAGGGACGGCAGGAATTCGAGCAACGGAGCCGTAACGGCCCCGCTGGCGCTGGCCGCATTGGCTCCGTTAGGCGAAGGTGATCTCGAAGGGGCCCAGAGCGAGGAGGATGGGGATAAGGTACATGAGGAGGCGGGATGTACAGCAAGCCCGGAGCCGTACTCCACGACAGTCCGAGATACTTGCAGAAGCTCATTCGCCCAGCAACGCACTCGGCATAGCCTGGCGAGGACCGGCGGGGAGTGGGAGGGATCGGAGGATGGCGGCACGTCAAACGCAGAGGCTGGGCTTCGTCTATCGTCTTGGCAGAGCCCCTGTAGAACCCGAACCCCTACAGCACTGCACTGCACTGCACATAATCAGGTGACATGCAGCACGAACCTTTGACTGAATCTCTCGACAAATATTCCTATGCATGGCGGCCACGATCCACTGACCGCGTTTAAGGCTTCTCAGTCCCGTTACATCATGTTAGTGTCTTCCGGATCCTAAGCGGACTTCGGAGGTCGCACCTTTTTCGGAGGCTGAACACCGCCCAGGCCAGCTGCGTCAGCTCCGCCCCTGATAGACGGTCAGCTTCTAGCAGCGGCCCCGAAACCGCTAGGAAACGCTGCAGCCAGGCGGGATCAGGCACCAGCTGAAGGGGCTCCAAGGAATGGGCAAGATTTGCAAGAGACTGCGAACAACACACAAATATTCAAGGCTTCGTTAAGAACGTCAACATATGGCTTTGGATCAACGATATACGAAAGGCAGGAAGCTCGCTAAAGAAATTTGGTAACATAACGACATATATAAGGATATATAAGGACATTTACCCATCTGAATGTCTCGCGCGCCATCCCTGCCGGCGGAATGAGGCTCGGCGGGACGTTCATCCAGAGCCGCGCGACCGTGCCGGCGGCACGGCCACTGCAGCCATACGTTGCGCTCAGGCACCGAGACTTTCTGTCTTCGTCTGGGTTGAGGAGCTTGTCTGATTTAGAGAATACAGACAGGTGTATGACCTATAGAACAGATCCTGTTCAAGCACGGTCATACCAGACGTGCAATTAGCCAAAATATAACCCTTGATTCAGTCCCGATGGTGGGCGCAATTGGGAATACTGATTCTCGAGTATTCTATCCTTCAGAGTTCTTCCTATTATGAATATAACATAGATTTTAATACGTTGTGGGACGAGAACGAAAAGTCTTTTTACTTGTGGAAAACGTTAAAATAGTCGCATTGACATGCAAATTACAACTTGTGCGGCGCTCGATAAGCAAGGTTTAAGGAATCTCGTTAGGCGATACTCGTTAGGATCGCGCGTTGAAACATGAAGCCGGGTAGTGCAATCGGACAGTGAAGGCGGACAGTGAAGCCGGGCATGCAATCGCAAGACTTGCCCGCAAGATGGACCACTTTACGATAGCTTCTTCAAGTCGCGCGTCGACAGTGCTATAGTATGTTTCTATGCACTTATGTGATCAAACGAACCGTCATAAAAGCCTAAAAGCCCATGGCGACCACTCCGCACTGCCTTGCCATTCTCAGCGCTTCCCAAGGCGCAACGCCGAACCGGAGCTACTCATTACGATCTTCATCCAACCTCCGAAGTCACATCGAACCCACCTGTGGATCCATTTGCCCCATTCGTTGACGCGTCGCCGCCAAAAACCGCCTCCGCCACCTCCCCGGAGGCACGCAGGGCCCAAGCTGCGCCAAACTGTATGCCAGCTGCGCCAGCTGACGCCCATCTAATTCCGGCATCTGTCGGTAGCTGCCATGCACTATATCATAGATTAGCCATGCCGCGTGCTGCGGAACCGCTCTATGTATTTGCAGCCGCGCCGCTGCCCATGCCAGCGTCGTGATCTCCAAGGGGCCATAGCACAAGGGCACGCGCTTCCGCTGGGCGGATTCGGCAACCGCAGCAGCTGGCGTGGCAGCGGCAGGAGAGGCCCATGTTTTGCCGCCGCCAGAGGTGGCGGGGGTGATGCTGGGTTCGCGGCCTGGAGCGTCCCAGTGCCGCAGCCCTCTAAGGACGTCCGCCTCAATGGGATCCGACCAAAGCTCAGGCCGGTCTCGTACCCAGTCCCAAAATGTCAGTGGCGACGGCAGTGCCGGAGCACCTGGCCGTTGCTGCGTCTGTTGCTGCCCCTGAGGTGGCAGTTGCTGGTTGTGGCGATCCCGGTTGGGAGGTGCCATGTCCTGCAGTTGGTTGACTACACCGGCCCGTTCCCCCGCACCTGTACAACGTAATTTCGTGTTGTCGCATTCCGTGAGGTAGAGCGCATAGGCCTCCGTATCCCATGGGTCACTTGGGTTCCGGAGCGCCTCCTCCAGACGGCCCGCGGCAACGTGATCCTCTGTGAAACTGCAGTGTTTTTTGTGTGTCGGGGGGAGGGCGGGAAAGTGGGGAAGAGGGGAGAAGACAGCTCTGTATTGTTCGGATCTAGACCTTGGTGGTGTACGGTAGCCGGTATGCAAAGTACGACACTTCATGAAGTGTAATCGTCATAACGGATTCCGGGTTTAAGTTGGGCGATAGTTTGCTGCAGCCGTCGAGCGAGCGGCATTCCACGTCCAGGCCCCAAGCACCACACGTCCGACACAGCTGATTACCAAGATACTCACATGCATGCGTCATACACAAGCCGCACAACCAATTGCCGCAGCGCCGTCCGCTCTGCTAAGCTGCATTGCCGCTGCCGCTGCCGCTGCTGCTGCTGTCGGTGCCGGCTTTCAGCAGCATTCCCCGCTCCCGCTCTAGCTGCCGCATTCGCACCAACAGCTACAGCGGCAGGACGACCCCTCGATCCGCCGCCACCGCCACCGCCACCGCCACCCTTAGCACGGAACCCGACAGCGCCGGCAGCAGCGTCACCACCGGCGTCCAGTTCGTCGTCGTCATCATAAGATGGATTTAAAGTACCACCAGTAGCAGCCGTGTCGTACATTTCCTCCCCCAGGAGTTCCGGTAGGTCCGGCAGCAGTGCTGCCAAGCGCGTGAAGTACGACACCACGTTCACGACACCGTGGCGTGTGCGGTTCGTCCAGTATAATCGCCTGGATAGCGTGTGTTCACGAACCCGCACGGGCATTTACCGACCGGTAGTTGGTAGAAACGAAGCACGATAACGGAACCAGGAGTGGGAACATGTCGAGAACGTTTAAGAAACACGGACGATTGGAAATGAAAGCAAAGTGAGAGGGAGGGGGCTGCCCAAAACTCCCGTACGGTACGGTTGTTGTTAAGTTCTGGGCGCCCTTGGCGTCTTCATCTTCCCCAACGGCCATTACCGCATTGCGCAGGAGTCCAGCTTGGTCAGTAAGTTTGCCACTAGCCTGGCTTGATTGCTTTCCTAAGGGAAACACCTTTTCGCCGTACCTGAGATCCTGCCATGTACGACATCGTTTAATCGATAGGGTCAGGTCGATCTGCTCGCTCCGGAGCGGGGGCTCCTCCGGGAGAGCAGATGCCTCGGGAATGGGTTCCGGAATAGTCAAAGGTACGTTGTACGGCAGGGCAGATGGCGAAACCGGTGCCGGCACTTGGTGCCATCGGCGGCGGCGGCAGTCGGCAAATGCGTGGATCTTATATCTGAAAACCTCTGGTAAGGTCCCCGCAAGGGTTATATACAGCGGCGCGGGATTTTGGGTCCGATCATAACGCCGGGAAAATGCAGCACAGAGATGCGGACCTGGCATCGATTGTACATTCTTGCACTGCAATCTGGAGGGCCGTCCTCGTGGCATGCAAATGCCAGGGGAAACCCAGGGACTACAATACAAGATGTACAGTCAGGTTTGATCTAAAACGACAAATATTATAAATCCATCTCATTTAGTCACTTTATTTACTAAGGTCAGCAGAGTATAGAGCAAAAGGTTGATGACTTGCAAAAGGTTCCGACAAACCAGCCCTGCAACCCAAGGTATCAGGGGCGCAGAACTAATTTAGATACAATTCGAACGTCTCTAATTGCTCTGATATCTAATGGTTATGAATGGCGCAATGCCCGTACACCCTATGTTCGGCATCGCCGTACAGGCGAACAAAAGGCTTGTGCCTCCGGTTTGACTAACAATTGAACTTGAGCGATCCCTGGGTTTTCCGATGGGACTATTTGTCATTATTTGTGAAAGCACGAACATGTATATTCAGAAGGCCTGCTGAAGTCGGTTTGGAACTAGCTGAAAGCCAGATGGAAAACTTCCAGTTGGTAGATTTTTTCAGTAAATTAGTCTATATTAATTATATCTCCGTTCCAGTTTGGGCCTTCGCGACTCTATGGATGGTTAATTAATCTCCGATGCAGCAGATACACAGAACTTCTGGTAAATAGGGGGCAGTTCATCGTTCAATAGATAAATAAAAAAACAAGTTCAATGATAAGTTGCTCAGTTTGGCCATGGACAAGGGCATTGTGATCAACTGTCAATGCCTGAGCTCTGGTCCATACCGGTACCCTCCTGACGGAACGAGTCACCATCTCATGAACACAGTCCAAAAAAAGCATCATCAATAATTATGAACTTATAAACATTGTTCAGTCCAATGGACTTCTCAGAGCTGTCCACAAGAGGTGCACACGCAAGACTCTGCATATGCCTCGCACCATAGCCCCGCATCCCCTTGCATCCCATCAACATGTCCTAACCTGGGCAATTCAATATCTAGGTAGTCCATCGTCCCATCTCATGTCCAGGTTGTGACATGAAGATACCTCTCAACTATTGAGCCTACCTCGACCACGCCAAGAGTTTTTCCACAACAAATTAGCATCATCGAGTGCACATCCGTGTGTTATGTTTGTTGAGACAGAATCCACGCATGCATGTAACGTGAATTTGGCGCTGCCGTACATGTGACGAACAACACGATTTGTCAGGCAAGTATCGGTTGACCTTTAGCCGATTTTCTCAAATGTGATCTATCAATGTTGGATAAACTTGCACGCTCTGTGATTGTGTTTAATGTAAGTTAAAAAGCCAATTAGTCTCTGCCACCTTCAGCTCTTCCCCCTTGAACGGCTTTTAAAAACAAGACGAACTATGTCACGATTAAAAAGCCTTATCAGGTTAACAGAGCACCTTGCACAATGTCATGGACATATTGAGCAGTTAGCTGTGACCTCGGCGCGATTAGCATCACTGCACGTCAACCACTGCACACACAATTCCTTACAACTCCGGCGAAGTTACGGATCGACACTTGAGGAAACGCATAAGCACATGGTCAGCAATAATCTTCTTGTCGACACGTTGGAGCTGGTACGGGGTTGCGCCACAGTCTGCCAAATCGCGGTCTGCGCCTCTCCCTATATTCGGTGTAAACATCATATCAGATCCTGCTGGTGATTTCATCTGTGCAGACCAAGTCTTTTGAACGGTCAGGCTTGCCGCGAGACGTTGCCGAGCAGCTTGCCCAGAAGATAACGGCCCTGATTATCCAAAACAAGCTGAAAATGGAGGACACGTTCGTGAAGCAGGTGGTTCTTGAAAAGGTAAGTGAGGTTAAGCGGAGAATCGAGCTCGCAAGATCAACATGTTTGGGAAAGGGTAAGAGAGCAAACCCATGAACGAGACCACACGCACGACAAAACCCGATCCCGAGTGCGCCATTTCAATCCATAGCGCTATGCCTCAACAATATGGCCTCCTTGCTACCTACTTAAACGGCACTACCTAGCTGCTGTGCTGCGCTACGTGCTGCGGCATGTCCGACACGTTTTCCATGTCACGGTTTCGTCGCCATGCAAACATGCACGGGGCGTCTGTTCGTAGACCATCTTGGAGCAGGCCTCCACCATCCAGGGCTTCAAGAATGAAATGCAGAAGGCGCAGGTAATGCGGTTAGTGCGGGAACGGTGGGGGAGAGGGGCGATGAGGAAACAATTCATGTTCGGGGTAGTCAGTGTGGTAGTGGGGCAGCAGCCCGACGGAATGGGAGGGAGCGCCTAGCGTCGATGTCTTGAAAGCCTTGATGGAGTACTTCTGTTTGCCATTTGGGTCAACGTGTCTCGTGCTGATTTCTTCTCCCTCATACACGATGTTTGTGGAACCCAGCTCCTCCTCCTCCCGCTGCTTCCCCCTTCCTCCGTTCGCCCTTTCTCCTTCCGACCCTAGTCCGCGGATCCGCATCTCCCTTGTCGCTCCCCCACTAACCCTAACGCTAACTTCCCTTACAGGATATGCACCAGGCCAATGTCAACAAGGACATCGAGCGGCAACAGAGCTACCTTGACAAGATGAAAGCGGAGGTCAGGTGCGTATCATGACCTGTCTCAACATGGAGTTGGTTACACCGCGGAGGGTTTGTGGCGATTTGTCCCTGACCTGCTGCAGCTGCTATTTTGCTTCAGTCCCACACTCGAGTCGCACTCCCCTCTGTACTTGTCGTCGGTTGGTGCCACCGCAGGCACGAGATGGACAAGCTGAGTGCGAGCCAGCGACTGGACATGAACTTGGAAAAAGGGTGAGGGGTAGGGGCAGGGAGGGGGTAGGAATGGGGAGAAGGGAGGGAGGGCTGCGAGGCTGAGAAGCAAGTTGTGGACGCGTTCAGTAGGTTGTAAATGGCCGGAAATGCAGGTGCTCGGGGCTCGTTTGCTCACCCATTTCACCCCTTTGGCCCGATAACTTTAATTAGACTATTAAATCTTATTTAAGGGTTCTATTTATATTTCATATTTATAATATTTTCAGTGCAGTGGCGTACAGAGCAGTTTCAGGTACTCTGAACCCCGTGGACGTTCTTCCTCTTCCTCCGCTGCTCCATCTGCTCCACCTGTGTCACCCGGTTCCTCGCCGCCCCTTACCAGGCGGATGCGTGACGACTTGCAAGGCATTCGGGATAAGACCACAGAGCTACAAATCAAAGTGGACCGGGTAAATGGCGGCGGGGTCGGGGCGGCAGGGTTTAGGTTTTGCCGGGCAGGAGGGAAGAAGGTTTGGAAGCGGGGTTTGAGTTACGGTTCGCGGCTCCCAAGTTGGCTCTTCTGTCCCCGGCACAGTCAATGGTCGGTGTGCGATGTACTTCCCATATACAATTGATGTAACACTTCAAATAGCAGTGCATTTATCCCCACATCCCCCATTTCACACGCCCTCAGGACATCAACGAGCTGAAGTCCAGTGTTGAAAAGGCCAAGAACGACACGGTAATGAGAGAGGGGAGACAGTGCTGGCGGCGGGGCTGGGAGGGTTCGCACGCCCGCATCATCCCCCATCACACACGCACACCTCTTCCTCTTCTGCCTCCCCTCCCCCCACCCCCTGTGTTTTGCCAGCCGGAGGTTCGTATTTCCAATTCCCGCCAAATGGTGGTGGTGGCTGCGCAGTTGCGGCCTGCGTCCGGAAGTCCTCGCTCTCCCTCACCTCCGAATCTATGTTAGGCATTGAAACGCAATATTGGTCATAAGGCCCTACTGCTTTCAGCCGAGGGGGACGTCATTACCATCAGCTCTATCGGCCACGCGTTGTCATATGTGTCCCAACCCCCTGCACCCCCTCCCCCTTTTACCCCGCCTTCCCTCTTCCCCCCGCAGATTAAGTCCGTGATCACTATCCTCGGTACCTTCTCCGCCATTGCCTTCACGATATCGCGGTTCGTGCAGATGGGGGCCGGGGGCTGAGCTGAGTGGCCGAAGAGCCCGTTGACGCCAATTTGAGAGAGGGGTTGGGGGAGGGGGAGAGAGGAGGGAAGGGGGAGCGAGAAGGGGAGCGCCGGAGTTGCGGTCCAGGCCACAGCGTCAATGGCTGCAGCTGCTATCTTGGTGGCCATGCGGCAGTGCAGCGGGGAGCGGCTCCCCCGGTCTGCAGCTGCGGGTGTCCGAGTTGTGGAGCTTACGGATTGCCAGGTGCAGTGGGGACACAAGGGGGCTGCTTGCCGCGGCTTGGAGGGTAAGCGGGGACGGCTGAAGGGGCGATGGGGAAGTCGAGGAGGGGTGGGGACAGAGAGGAGAGGGAGAGCACCCGCGTGATGGCGGTGGTGATGATGGAGGGGGCTGCGAGTGCACGTTCCTGACCTTGGACTGTCCGCAGTGCAGAGAGCGGCGAAAGAGAGGAAGACGGGGAGAGGGAAGAGGAGTGAATGTATAAGGGATTTGAGGCTGCTCGGGATGAAAACTTGCGGGCTTTCATCCCGGGGAGTGATGGAGGGGGCCTGATGATGCCAATTGTCGCCATTTTAAACAGGTGCGCTGAGCTGTCGTAACGTGCCGTACGGCATTACAAGCCAGTGTTTTGTAAGTGAGTCTGCGTTGCTGCTCCTATGGGAGTTGGGAGTGAGGGGCGGGGGAAGAGGTGGTTCAGGAATCAGCAGTTGTGGGGAGCTTGTCTTGTCGGCACCGGAGATAGGACCCGAAAGGCCTGACTACTGACTTCGCCAAGACCTGTTGAACTGATCTGTTCTGAACTTCTGAATTTCGTCCAGAAAACACATGCGATTAATATCTAACGACTAACGAAGCCATACCTGAATAGTCACAAACATCTGTAATTTAACGCCCATAAGACCTTTTAAGATCGATACCCAAGAATATGAGGTAATCTGTTTACAGAAACAGGTGTATCTGGTCCACCCCAGACAAGGTACTTAGGGTTCAAAAGTGAAGTTCGGCCCCAAAGTGGCATTCTGCTGTTTTGTGATCACACGACCAGGTTCCTGTGCATCGGGGGTAACACCCGGACACCAAAAAAACAACAAAGGAATGAAATCGCCGTACGTTTATGTTTACGTACTACAGAAATGTTATATCGTGTTCAGGCACGACTGTTATGGCACGACTAATATGCCCCTGGAGTTCCAGGTTCTGCCCCGACTGAGAGCGGGCCAAAGACCCTAATGTTAAGGGCAGGGTGCCCCCATGTCGATGGACGGTGACGACCCCAATTAAAGTGACCTGCGAGCTGACCAGTAGCGGAGTTGACGCCTTAGTTGATTCGGCAGATTCCGCTGGATGCTGGTGGTGGGTGCTGAACCTGGGAAAACCACTGATTTCGGAGAAGTCGGCATGGGAGACTGGATGAGGGTGCCCCGAAACACCGGGGAAGGTAGGGACTGCCAGGTTAGTGGCCACGGGTGATGTACCCCCCTATCCTACACACATATTCCAGAAAGGTACCTTTCAAAGTGCCCAATAATACGCATGTGGTTTGCATTACACACATGCAAAGCGAGAAGACAAGTCATGTCACGCCACATCACACCACATCCTATCTTTTGTCTCATCTATTTAGTCATGTACCAGTTTCCTATCCCTGGAGCTGAGCGCGAGAAAATCATATTACCTCTTCATCAGTCACAGCGACTGCAACAAGGTGTGTCAATATGATACGGACCAAATTCACAGCATGACATCTGCCAATGCAACTCTGTCGGTCAGTCCGTCCCGACCCGGGCGGGGGTGTTGATGGCAGATCAGGAATCACCACCCCATTTCGGGGCTCATGCCACCACGGGTTCCTCCGCTCCCGCCAATCCCGCAGCCGCCTCCGCCACCACCAGCGCATCCCGGTACTCCTGCAACATCCCCGACATCTGCCGCCACACTCGCTTCAGCTCCAACCGCCAGGCAACCACCCCCAACATACGCGCCGTTGAGATTGAGGTCAGTGACGGCGACGCCGCCGCCGCCGCGGCCGAGTCCGTTGAACCACTGTTGGAGTCGCTGCCGCTAACGTCAACACGGCGCTTGCCGCGGCCACTGCTACCACGCGTCGCTGACCCGACTGCGGTTGCTGAGGCTGACGCAACCAATTGCTCGTCCTGTTCAATAGTGGTTGGGAAGGCGGCAAGGATGCGATTGACAGCCGCCAGTACGGCCTCCGCTGCGGCAAGTTCGCGACTGATGTCCCGGGGGTTAAGGAAAACCTGTGTACGGCGTACAGTATGGGCATACGGCAACACGGCAAATTTCGTAATCGGCGCCATTTGAGCTACACGAACACCCGAGAAGTGCGATCGTACGAGGCTAACGATAAGCCAGCCAGCATTGCCGATACACGGTTGCTTTTCCTTTCCCTGAGCGGAAGCACTCCCCCTCCCCCGGTTCGCCTAAAGAACCGTGTCAGGGTGGTTGTGTTTCCCCGAAAGGGGGGGGCGTGAGGGGGTTCGAGGGGGGAAGTTTATATGAAGAGGACGAACGGAAACATGATAGGGCAGAGGGGGCGGGTGGGGCGGGTCTGGGTGAGGAAGGGGGAGGGAAGGTCGTGGGTGCAGTATCATGATAATGATTAGGGTGTCTAACCCTGACGTTATCTCGCGAGCTCTTTCTTACAGCATGAGACAGCAGTGGGGTTTGGGAGAGTACGACGTCCGCCGCACCTGCTCCAGGGGTCCGCCCCGCAGCGCCAGCTCCATTCTGCGGCCGTGTTCCTTGTTGTCGGGGGCCACACGAGGGAGAGAGGCCCAGGCCGCCCGCATACGCCGCCACTCGGCTCGCCCCTGGGGGGCAGGGGTCGGAGGTCGGGAGGAGAGTGTGAATGCAACGGCACGCGGGGGGAGCGGGAAGAGAGGAGATAGAGGATGACGAAATGTAACTGGGCGGGGAGGGGGAAGGGGGAGAGGAAAGGGGAAGGGGAAGAGAAACAAAACACATAAGACGAGAGGAGATGCAGAGTTGGGGAAGAGAATGGGGACAGCTGTTTGTGACACGTAAACACACATCACACAAACACACACCCGTACATTCCCCCTCCCCTTACCCTTGCTCACCTCATTGGTGTCGAGAATCGCAGGGTTCCCCGGGACCTCCACGATCTCGTGGCTCCGAAGATCTTGCTTCCACTCGTCGTACTCTTTGTACGACAGTTCCTCAGCGCCGCCTGTTGCGAATCCCGCCGCACGCCGCTCCGCTGTCATCTGTGCCGCGGTCTGCTCTTCCTCCGCAAGCGACTGCTCAATGGCCTCTCGCTCAAAGTCGGCTGGCTCGATCCATCGCTCGTCCAATTTTAACCGCTTCACGCCTGCCACGAGACCTGGGCCCCACAGTTTGGGCAACTGCACAACACGCACAACAATGTACGAATGAAGTATACTAAAACATCAAGAACTTAACGTAAGGCGTTCATACACGCACACTTATATATTGTTTTATACCTACATAAATGAGATGAGGTTTACAAACTCTTCTACAATAATAAAAAAACATATTGAAATTTCCTAGGAGAAGTACGGAAACGATAGATGTCTATATGCCGTTACATCGCAGTTGTACAACAGAGGAAGCCATAATGTCGTTAGCACGACAACCCGTACTTGCCTGCAGGGGTGGCAAGATGTGTCGAATGGGCGGCATCTGGTCCATGTCGGCATCGCCCGTCTCAGCCAGATTGAGGAGGTGCCGCAAGCGCGGGTCGGTGACCTGCACAGGGGGGAGGGGGGAGGGGGGAGGGGGGGAGGGAGGAAGGGTTTAGATGCGATATGCACCAGAAATGAGATATTACTGTCCTCGGTAAAATTGTTTGTTTAACCGCAGAAGCTGGCTTCCTAATCCCCTTACTCCCCCTACGGAGCGTAGCTCGTAATACACACACACACACACACAACCCCCTCGTACAGTCGAGCTCATCCCCTCATTGCTCCGAAACCAGGTCCCACCAGGTCCAGTCGGGTGGAGGCCTCCTGACCCAACAGCCGTTTCAGCCAGTCATCTTCCAGCGAGCCCTGAAGGGGGGACCGCCGTACACAGCGGCGCAAAACACACAGCAGCAGGTGGAGGGAAGATGGCAACAGCGTAGCATTGTAAGATGTGTCAGGCATCGAGCCGTACACACACACACACACCACATGTAATGTTGGGGGGAAAGGTTACACGGCAGCCTTCCCCCTTCCTCATTGCGTATCCGGTTCCCTCCCTGCCTCACTCACCACTCGGCCCGCACCGTCACCGCCACTCACCGTGTCCGGCTGCAAGTCCTGGATGTCGGCCTCATTGCCGCCCTGCTCCGGAACCATACCGAACTGCGTGTGGAGCTGGCTAGTGGCGCCCCCGCCGCCGTCCGCCGCTCCCTCGCCGAAGGGTGCGTGCGCGTACAGCTGCTCGCCCTGCTGGAGGGGCCTAACCGGGTGGGGGGGAAGAGCGGGAGGCGGAAGAAAGTACGACCTAGGCCCAGGAAGGTTAAGAGCGACACTGACACCATCAGACCGTCTCTCCCCCCCCAAGTCTCCCCTCTGGTCCCCCTTTGAGTACGTAGATGCGAACATGCAACATCCCCTCCTACTGCCCAATCTCTCACTGGTCGTCCATCATTATCGTCATTAGCTCCCTCTCTACCCTATCGCTCTTCACGGGTACTCCACAAACGAACTCTCCGCAAACGAACTCACCGCAACGTGGCCACCACGGCGAACTCGTCCAGGGAGGGTCCGTCATCCGCCACCACCGCCAGAGTGGTGTTGATGAGGGTGGGCTCAGTCGCGTACAGACAGGGGTCGGCCTGGAGAGAGGAGGGGAGGGGGAGGGGGTGGGGTTACAGCCCGACTTGCGGCTCTTCCCGTTTGACGGGAGCAGTGCTGTCGTAACGCCACAAACACACAAACACAATCCAATTTTGCACTGCGTATCCTCTGCTCGCCGAGGAGGGGTAGATGCTGTTCACACAAACCCATGGGTCTTCCCTCCTTCCCCATCTCTCTCCCTCTTCCTCAAGAGGCTTCAGCCCCACCCCATCCAACCCCACTCCAGACGCTCAGACTCCAGAGGCCCATCCAACCTGCGGAAAAAACACCACACGCTCGCCGTTGCCTAAAGAGTGAGCCTCGGCGTGGCAGTAGGCCCAAAGGAACCGCTCAAAAGAAGGAAGCGGTCGTAGCGGTGCGGTGGCTTCTGGCGGCGACGGCTGCGGCTGCGGCTGCGGCGCCTCCGCCGCCACGGCTGCAGCGGCGGCGGCGGCGGCGGCGGTGCCGTCCGGGTCAAGTGGGTCAACTTGCGACGTCCGTTCGAACCCGACTGCTTCCGCCAGCGGCGACCCGCCAAAATATTCCCAGAACGTGCGCAGCGCCTCCTTCCGTACGCTGATGGGCAGGGCGTACGGCATCCACTGCAACTCCATGAGCTCGTCATCTGTACAGAACTCGGCCTTGCGAGAAGATGGACAGGACGGGTGAGGGGTAAGGTACGGTTAGGGACGCACGACGCCATGCTGTAATGTCGGAAGTCGCAACTCCTTCGTGCTAATCCAAAACACACAACCTTTCCCTCCCCTCCCTTGCTTCCCCCCTCTCCCCCCATTATCGAGTTACCAAAACCCTCTTCCGCATTTCACGTTTCCCTCCCTGGAGCTCCAGGGCAGCATTGGAAACCCCAACTGCCGGCTCCGAAACCCACATTGGGCATGTCTTCGGGCTGCTGCAGCGCGCCCAGCACCTCCCGCCAATATTCAGATCCGAACTCCGACAGCCAGAGCACCCACAGCGCCATCTTGGCCCGGGCGGGGGGGGCGTCCAGGGAGAAGTCACAAAGGAGGTCGACCAGGGCCGGGGGGAGAGGGCCGTGGTATAAGGCCCACCGCTCCAGGAAGGCCTGCTGCATGCGGCTGAAGTCCGCGGCGGCTTCCTGCAGGCAGCAGGTTGATTTCGGTGTTCAGCGAGGACTGCTGCTTTTCGCACTTCCCATTTTCCACTTTCCCTTTTCACTTATCAATTTTTATTTTTCCATTTTCCGGCAAAGTAACAAACTCTGTATCTGAAATCAGAATAACAACAACAATAATAATAACAAAGATGTGACGACATTAAGCAGTCGTGGCTTTACGGCGCGCACACAGGGATGCCGGTGCCGATGCCCGTACCACAACACGACAGCTCACCAAATCCCCACCTGACGCTCCAGGGAGTCATCCACCTCCAGTCCTTCGCAGATGTAAACCGACAAGCAGTTGTGCAGCGGTGTGGAAATTACCGCCTCGTCCTCATCGGCGTCGCGAGTCAGCACCAGCCGACGGCGCAGACCGTCGGGCAGCTGCTCCGAAACCGTACTGTTGAACACGTGGGTCAACGGATTATCGTTCCATTCAATCCAGTATAGCGGCAGCTCCTCTTCCTCTTCCTCCCCTTCCTCCCCTTCTTCGGCTGATTTGCGCAAGGGAGGGGGAGGGGGAGGGGCATACAGCGCGGGATCTAGCGCGCCCATTTGCCGAAGAAGACTTTCACGATCAAAGACGCTGCGCATCTCCCCAACGCGGCCCGAGAGCTTGGAGAGGCGTTCTAGCCGCTGGTCAACGGTCAAATCTTCGATGTCATCTTCGGGAATGTTTCGTCGAGCTGCCCGGCATATGTGTCTAACGGTGGTGGCGGTGGTGGTGGCGGACCGGTGAGGGGAGGAGATGATGGTGATGTTGCCGTCCATAGCAGCGATGTCGGGTCGAGGGGTCAGTCCAGAGCGCGACGGCAGTTCGCCGACGGTGTATGTTTGAAGTAATCGCGAAGGGGAAACATTAGGTCTGGTGCACCAGGCTGAGCCAGTGCTGTACGGGCCAGAACGTGCGACAAAGCCCGGTCGCAGCATATTTCTCGCGGCGGCGGCAGCTATTTTGCGGCTGAACTGTTTAGAGTACGGCTAATTAGACGTTATGATCGTCTAAGTAAAGACCAAGAAAATTTCAGGTTTGGGAATGATGTTCCTGTTTTGCATAAAAAAGAACGACACTACAAGTCACTAAGGCCTAAGGATAAATCTGTAATTTCTGTCAAATTCAGCTAGCAGCAGAAGAGACATCGAAACTAGATCAAAAAATCACATCCCCTAACTTCGTCTGGCGTGCACTGCCGTATCTTCTACCGTTTATTCGGTTACTTTCTCATTCCGCAACCAGAAACTACCTCCAAAACATGTCGATTTGTCAATTTGGCCAGCGTTTCAACTATGTTACAAGATCAGATAAACTTGCACTGGTAATCTCTGCCATATCGTTATTTCGCGGAGATGAGGTACAAAGATAGAGGCCCTTGAACGACTCTTTTCGCAAAAAAAATTCCTTGAAATCACGCTTCGGAATGCTGAGCCGGACGATGGTTGTAACATTTAACACAAATTATGATTTTTAGTATTGGAAAAACTTGACGAATGGACGTCGGCGGCGAACAAGCAGGTAAATTGCAGCTTTGGACCAAGCAGCGATTCAATACCTCCATCCTGGTCTACATTGTCATCAGCCTTGGTTTAGCGCTCGTTCTGTTTATAGATCCACTTGTGGATAAGCCTTCTGGCCTGGTTAAATTACAGTGGTTTTCTCGCAAGCCGTTAAGCCACGGCCTGGACGCCTGTTCCTGGGATTATGAGGGCTCTTGGAAAATTGGTTTCGCAAAAGGAGCGCCTGACCCGCTCAGCCTGAACATCTCGTCCGAGCCAGTCTTGACCTGCGCAAATCTTGTCAACAGGACGGCCGTCAGCTTCGTCGCAGATCCCTTTCTCTTCGTTCCGCCTGTTAATTCAGTTCCGAAGTCGCTCCTAGCCACCTTCCTGTTCGGAAACCGCGGCGGGGATGGCGTTGGGGTCGGGGGTAATGTTGGGAGTGGAGATGCCGCAACCGCAACTCCCTGGTTTGCATTCTACGAGATGAAAAACCTGAAGCGGTACATCGGGGAGCTCGGAGTGGCAGTGTCGTACAATGGCGGAGCCAGCTGGCACCACCTTGGCACCGCCCTTTCGGAGCCCTTCCACCTGTCCTTCCCGCACGTGCTGTACGACAACGTGACGGGGCAATACCTGATGTTTGCGGAGACGTCCAAGGCGCACGACGGCGCGATCCGAGTGTACGGTACTTCATTATTGAAATTTCCGTTCGGTTGGGAGTTGTTGGAGCGCCGATATCCAGATGACCGGGGCTGGCCAGCAACCCGCCGTTGGTTTCAGTTTGGTGCACCAGCCAAATATGTTGATACGGCACCCGTATGGTTTGAAAACCGTTGGTGGATTTTTACGACACGTGTTGGATCCCCTGGAGCTCGCCAGCCCAAATATATTTTATTGTTATACACCGCGGACGCTTTGTTGGGTGAATGGCGGCCGCACCCCAGCAATTTCGACGGTGCCGCCGCCTCCATGGCGCTTGGCGGTCGAGTGCCATTCGGCATCGACGCAAATCCGCGTACGGCGCGCAACGGTGGGCGACCGTTTGTGTACAACGGTTCGCTGTACCGCTGGGCCCAGGACTGTAGCCGTTACTACGGTGAGGCGCTGCTTCTAATGCGCGCAGACGTTGTGAATGACTCATTATATGAGGAGCAGGTCGCTGCCCGGTATGAGCCGCGACGCGATGCAATGTCGTGGAATGCTGAGCGGCTGCATCACGCGGACGTGCAGCGCATGCCGGATGGCTCTTGGGTTGGCCTGGTAGACGGAGACAGGTGTGTACGACTAACGCCACTGACTTTTGGGCTCCTGTACGGCACTGGGTGGTGATGGGAGGAGGGAGGCTAACTACAGGTCGTAGGCGGGGTTGAGAGCGGGGGAGCATACCCGCTGAGGCAGCGTAGCAACTTAGCAGCGGTTATTTCAACAACTCGCAGTCAAAAGCAAACCCATAACGCATATCTGTCATGCCCAGGTACGGCGACGGCATGGCGCACTTCGTTGCTCGGGAGCAGTGGTTTGCGGAGCTCAAGGCCCTGCTACTCCGCCTTGTCGTGTTACAGCTCGTCCTGGTGGGATTGGCAGTAGCACTGCTGTACGGTCCACCATTCGTACAAAGCGGCTGGCGGGTGACAACCTACGGTCCTTATATTTCGAGCCTCCTGTCCCGCATCGTCCTGCCCGCTAAGGGCCGTTTCACTTTGTCGTCCGCTTTCTTGTCCCGCAATGCTGGCGGCGGCAACGGCGGCTTCAGTGGCTGCAACAGCCCGATGGCACGGCAACTGGCGGTAGTTGCGACCAAAGTTGCAGTTGCCGTGGCAGTTTCAGTGGGCGTTATGGCCTTTTTTCCACGGATGGTGTACTGCCCGAGGTGGGTTTGGTATAACGGCACACTTGGGTAGGAGTACTAGTAGTGCTAATAGTACCTCATTATAGTTATATTTGACCGTAAATATGAAAAGACATTAGTGCTGCCGTACGTAACTGCCGCTTTCGGATTTTGGTGATCTCGGTTTTTGAGGTCGCGGGAGTCCTACCGGGGCAATACGAATAAACGAATCCGGAGCAGGGCGGTGTTTAAGCAGCACGGGGGGAGGGGGAATTGGAGGGGCATGTTTCGAGTGAGAATCCAAAAAGGCTATCGGGTTTGGATGGTCGTACGCATGTCACAGGGCGTTGGGCCTTATGCCATTCAACATCAATTTTCACAGCGCCCAGGCGGGAACCCATGCGAATGACCGCAACTGTTATTGTCTTGTGTCGGTTGGTCGTTAACCGTTGTCATTGGCTGTCTGTCATCTTGACGCGGACCAGTCCCGCCAGAGCATGGCGCACAGCACTTAACCCATCGGCATCAGGATTGTCATTCCCAAAAGGCAGGGTAAGTAAATAAATACGACTTGTACGACTCGTACAACGGCCATATCTCATCTCGCTGTTGTCAGTGTCAGCTTGTCACTGAGATTTGTGATCTTTCCACGGCGGAAGAATGTGGACGTACGGAAATGTGGGACTGGGGCGGGTGTTTTGCCCTCTCGGACCGCACATTGTTTTTGTTGGCAGCTTTTCCCGTCACCTTCATTTTCGTTTCGGTTGGAATCGCGAAGACGATGGAGAGGTCGCGGGACGAGCTAGCAACAGAAACCTTGAAGTTATAGGATTCGGAGCAACGCCATGTACGGAAACTTTGATCAGGACCTTGCTTCGCAGCGGTGGATCGGCCAGTGGGGATGGGAATCGGGCGTCTGACTTTTCGAAATATGTTTTAGGAGAGCAAGTTATAGCGTTAGGGGGTTACGGAACCGAAGCTTTTGATCCTTCTGATTTGTTGTGGGAGTCTCCGCAGAAGGGCTCCTCATGACATGCCACGATAAGGGTCGGAAACGAGCTTACACATAATGAGTAAACCTTCCCCGCTATAATGGGAAAGGTCGATAAGGAATTTTTGACATAATTTAAATTAAATTACAAAGTAGCGAACGATCAATTGCATCCTGTTTAATTACTAGGTTTATGTACGATACGTGATTGCTTTGTCGTACGGACCTGTCGCAAAGAGACGTGTTGGTGAAGCGAGGAAGGAGGCTAAGAGAATAACTTGCACTTCGCCGCAATGGCTCATAAGGCCTTTTTGTACATAATGTAAGGCCCTTTTATGAAGTACGACCTGAAAGTTAGAGTCGTCGGTTTTCTCCGTATATGTATATAGTTATAAGGCCCTATCCCTATTACCTTGCGTACCACGCCAAGCATCCCCGTCCTCCCTCCCCGCGTTCCCCTCGCCACGCGGCCAGATGGCCTATCTCAGTCCCTGCCTTCCCTAGCTCACCCCACTACGTGCCTGACATGCCGTACGTCGATCCATCAGCGCCGTACAATGTAACCAACCTGACGGTTGTAACGGGCTGCTCGGCCACCTTCATGGATCGACTTGAGAACCTAGTGGCCTCCCTGCAGGTACGCGCTCCGCATAGGGCCCTATGCGTCTCGTACTCGCCCGCCTCCCATTCGAGGTTGGGTTGGGTTTACATTTGGGCTCTTATCTGTCGTACATGATGAAGGAGAGGACGCCTGCCATTTTGCAGATATCTTCGCGACATGTTTGTGTAGAGAACCCCCCGATGTTCCTTCAATCGTCCACACCCAGCCCGCTGGTTAGGGGCGCCTCCCCTCTATGCCCCATGTTTCCTTGCCCCTCCGCACTCCTCACTCCTCGCCCTCCGCAGCTGGGTGTGGTTCCTGGTTTGCTTGCATCAACACGCTCGTACTTTCCCGTCTTCCTTCCCGTTTAACCCCTCCTGCCCCGCCTCCACCTCGCCCTCCTCGAATAGTACTGGGCTCCAAATACACGTGTGGTAGTGTACGACATAGGTTTCACCAGCGACCAGTTAGGGGAAATTCGCTGCTGGAGCGGTATTGAGGTGAGTATTCGAATGTATTTAAACGAGGTGGGCGGGGGCCTAAGACTCCGGGGGGGGGCACCCCTCCGGGTTGGTCGGGGTGTGTGTACCGGGTTTGTGCCAGCGCCTCCTCCAATGAGCTAAACCCTCTTCCCCTTCCATTCCCTAGCCCCCCTTCTCTTCGTGTCGTACATAGGTGCCGTCCAGGCATCAGCGCAACCCCATCGCCCCTCCTCCTCCCCCTCCCCCCTCCATCAAAGCCTGCCTAGTCACAGACGTCTGTGCACGTTTCTCCCCCCGGCTTCGGCTCCACCCTCCCCCCCTACCTCGGCAGCTCATCGACATGTGCACGTCCGGCTGGTGTATTCCCTCCGTTACCCTTCCCTCCACCCTTGACCCCCCTTCCTCCCCTTCTTGCCTCGCTGGCAGATTCGCCGGTTTCCCTGGGAGAAGTACCCCAGCCACGTTCGCGACCTCCGTACATACGCCTTTAAGGGCCTTACGTTCGAGCTGGCGCTCAAGGAGGTGTCCAATGTCGTACTGTGGCTGGACTGTGGCCTTGAGGTAATCGGGTGCCCTGGGGGGTTGACGTAGAATGATCGTCGATCTGTCTGTCTGTCTGTCTGTCTCCGATTTCGTTGCCAGTGAGTTCATTGCGACTGTTTTTATCGAACTAAGATCTGAATTCCCCATCCTGACCTCCGCCGCTACCCCATGCCGCCACCATTCTTGTGTTGCTCTGCTATGTACGGGGCAGCTTCGCGGGCCGCTGACGCCGGTGGCGGAGACGCTGGCGGCGAACGGCCACGTCAGCGTGCAGCAATCGTCCACACCGGGCAGGCAGGGATATCCGTTTGGGTTTATGGCGGAGAAGTATGTACGACGTTTCTTCAATTTCTCTGACGCGGAATTCCAACGCATCAAGGATATGCCGTACTGCGCCGGCGGTTTCCAGGGTGGGTCCGAGGGTTGCCCTGAACGACGATATTGCCGGTTCGGAGATGTCTGACGAATTGTGGTCAGTTAATCTGGGAGTGCGGGGAGAAACAGGAGTGCAGTACGGGTCCTGAAACGAATTCGATTAAATTTCGTTTAACGAAGTCGGTTCAGTTCAATCGTTGGAAAGTATGCTACTGCGAAGTACTTCAGGTATACTCTTTTAGGTACGCATGGCAGTCTAACTGCTCACGTACGGAGACCTTGAAACCGTACAATAGTTGGTATGTACTTCGTGCCGTACAGGCTTGGGCCCCCTCTCCGTACATATAGCATACACATCGGGAACGTTGCTTTGTCACCCCGGCCACCCGCCCTCTCAGGTTTTGTCCGCGGCAGTGCCGCACACAAGCGGATCCTGGATCCATTAGTGGCTTGCAGTTTGGATTCAGAATCCTGTATTGCACCGCCCGGCCACAATCGGGGGCAGCACTGCTACGACCAGACAGCGAGCACTCTGCTCATCCGTCACAATAACTTTAGTACGTGCCTGCCGCGGGTGAGTGGGCGGTGAGGCGACCCATGGGTCAGTTCATCCGTCATGGGTCATCTCTTTAAGCCCCAGATTCCATCCGGCTAACCGGGGGGTTTCCCTTATGTCCCGTCCCACGGATGGTCATGTACGGATGGTCATGTACAGGAGTTGTACGCCACGTCATCGACCCGGAAGGTGTCGTACGATCCACGCAGTACATCCTCGCCAATCGTCGTGGCATCCAGGTAAGGGATTAGCTTACATCTCTTGAGCTGCTGCTGATATTGCTGCTGCTGCTGCTGCTACTGGTTTTCGTGTTGTTGGCGGTGTGCATGTGTATTTAGCATGGACTAGTTTTGACAATGGGCGGCTGGTCCTGCCCACCTCGAATGGTTGCATTTGTGTGTATGATTTGTTCTGGGTGGGGAGAGGAGCCAGGAAACAGCAAGCGAACGGGGATGAGATATCGTACAATCAGTGAGGGGGAGGAGATGTCGTACAAACAGCGAGGATGTAATACACCAATGGTTGTAAGTTTGCGTGGAAAGGGTGGAGTGGGTTTTCTTCTCCCGCCCTCCCGGGCCCTGTGCGACCCGGTCGGGGTTTGCAGCAGCTCCTCCGGAAACATATCTTCCTTTCATCTCCTCTCCCTTTTGACGGACGCGTGTGAGAAACCCCTATCAAAGAATTACCCCACCCCATCCCCATCTGCTCCCCATCCCCCACCATCTCGCTTGGCATCCTGCTACCAAAAGGCGCTATCGACAACCCAAGCCGTACAGGGGGCTGTTGCGCCGGCATTGGAACTGCTCGTCGGACCCGTCGGGCAACCCCTGGCGTACGATTGCCTCCGAACACACCGAATCCACAATTAGTCATGCATCGCTGTCCAAGACGATGGGGGATTATGCGGGGGTAAGGCGGCAAGGGGAAAGGGTATGTGAGGGAGAGAGCTGCAAAACACACACGCACGCACGTACACGCACTTCCACACAGGGTGCATGCTGGGAGGAGGGGATGGCCGGTCGTTTTTTCTGTTGCCTGCACCATTAATGAATATATTCTTCAGTGATCGTTAATGGAGCCAAATTAGATCATCAGGGCATAATGAATTAGCAAGCCGCGCAGAGGATCTCACGCACTCACAATAAAAACCCACTCCCGCTTCTTTGGAGTAATCGTTTCGACACCAACGCCGCCGCCCCGAAACCAAACCCCCAACCTGGCAGGCACTGGCCGACTTTGCCGTTCAGTCCGCCAGCTGTCTGGGACTGCACGTGGCTATTCAATTGGTCTTTTGGATGCAGGTACGTCATCACATGTGTGCTTGCTCGTACGCTTACTGACCCACGGGTCCTCACCTTCAGACGGTTGCTTGGTTTGTTGATTTGTGCTGCGACTTTGTACGGCGGCCCAACAACGAAGGAACCCCGAAACAGGACACCCTCCAGAGACATGCCGCTATGGGAAAGAATTATATTTCTGCTTTATAATATACACCATGGAAGTGTTTCTATTATCTATTGTTATTTTTAATCGTATATCAAAATTTCATTGCCTGACTTCCGGCAGAGTTAAGGACCTCTTGTTTCCCGGTTTGTAGGTCCTTTTTTGGGTTTCGCAAATCCGGTTTCCGTTGCTGTCCAACGACGGGATGCCGCGGCGGAGTGGCGGGGCCCACACCCATCTGGTTGCCTCCGCCTGCACAACAGCTGCGCCCTCCCTGGGGTTGGTGGTAGCTGCGAGCGCCACCATGGCAATGGTCTCGCTCGCCGTTGTCGCCTTCACTGGGCAGATTGTGTGAGCTATTCGTCTTCCACTCTAACGATCATTTTTAATCGCAAAACACTGTGAAACAAGTTCGTCTGGGATTTGGGGGCAATGTGGCGCCAAATTTTCGTACACGAAGCACCACTTGGCGCTTGGATTCGTTTGGGTTGTACCACCTATTCGTGTCGATTAATCGATTAATCGACCTATTCTTGTATGTGTGTTCGATGCATCCCATGGATAAGGATTTGAAAGAAGCAGAGGGGTTCGACATTCTTCGATTTGAACTCTGGAGTCAGCGGGTTATAGTAGATTGTTCGATGTGGATTCGGTGTTCGATGCGTGTGTCCGCATCCCGTTCGGAATCTCTCACGCTTCTGATGGCAGCAAAGGATGATACTGATCATTTCTTTTTGGTGATGGACATGTCGTGTCTCAAGGGGAGATCCGGGGACAAGAAGTTAGGCTTTTGATTGCTCCTTGCTTGGTTTATATGTGCCTGTGCCGCGCTGCAGATAAACAGAAAGGTCGGCCAAGTGGGGGGAGGGAGATGGACGACGAAGAAGGCAGGCGCTAAAACCCAAACCCTACGAGTTACGGGATGGTTGGTTGTGCTCGTTTTTTTTCCGTTGGAAAATAAGCAACGGCACTCTCTTTCTTTTTCAGGTACATCCATACGAGGGAACAATTAAAGGGTATGTGCGGACACTTGCTTCGCGAAAGAGTTCGTGTTGGGATGTATTATTGTCACACCACCAGTCACCGCCACATTCTGGGACCATGCACGCATCTTCCGTGATCTGATGAGAGGTGGGAAGGGGGCGTGCATGAATACGCGTGACGTCGAGAAAACGTATAATTCTTCCACAAAATGATTCTCGACCGAAGGGTTGCCCATCGTTCTTCACAAAAACAAATGGAAAGTTGACCAAGTCACGAATCGAATGGCGCATGACTCACATAGTTGGCCGCGTTGAAGGGGTTGTTACATCTGCTGAGTGGGTGCGGGCATCTTTATTATTAGGGAATTGACGTCCCAAAGGGTTTTGTCCTTTCTGGTATCAATTCAGCCATTTCAGATGAGAGCATCGCATTGCGGTTCGTACGGAGTAAATATATCTAGGTTGAACCTATGTCAACATGGACCCCTTGCCGAACTTGCGTTCCGTAAATCAGCAAACTACATCAATTGAATTCAATCCTCAAACTATACGTCCATTCCTTCCGCACGCACGCGCGTCCTAGCCTGCAGCATCCATCTTTCGTGCATAGCGCAATACCGGGGCGAGATTAGAATCTTTCGTCGCGCGCATGGTCTCACTACGGGCCATAACATGCGTGCGCGCATGTGGTGTGAGCAGTGCCGCCCGGCAACACAGTTGTGCATCAACTACACGAAGCAAAGGCAGCGACTGCGCCCAGCACACAAGACGTTGCAGTCTGTGGACATAACATGCCTTTCTGCAGATACTCAATAACCAGCATCGTAGGAAGTTTACCTACACCTTAGATGGGTAAAGCCAAGGTAAAGCCATGTGTGCGTGCATGACAAACAGAGAGGACCCTCTCGTGAAATTTCTTCATTAGCTCTTCATGTGTACGATAACACGGACTTATGGTCTGCGTAAAGTCCTACGACTGTGTGCACACGCATGTCGAAAAGAGAGAAAAAGAACATACACATACAACATAGACTGCGTCAGCGCGTTGGTGAAAAGAAATATATGCACCGCCATTAGGAAGATTGCATTCCCCCCGCTCTCATCTCGTACCAACCTGACCTAACAGGATAACCCTGCACGTGAACGCGCGAACCCATCGCATACGCTCAAACATCGGCTGCCTAAAAGCTTCTTGGTCGGCTCCTGACAGCAGCAGAGTGTCCAAAACCCACATAAGCTCCGGGGACCAACAATGGTGGCCAGCAAAAGTTCTTTGCTGCCAGAAATATTAGCGCGCGCTGGTGCTGGCAGCGGCTCCGCCCCAGGATAAGCTTCCAATGCGGAGGAAAGACGACAGACTGAATAATCCCCGGGCCCGTCCACATGCGGTAGGACGCAACAGTGACAGCTCCAAGCTCAAAGTATTCACTGTGTGGTGAGTACGAGTATGAAAGTGGGAGGGGCGGGGGAGATTAGGACTTTATGAGAAGTACCGAACACAATCGCCGATATCTAACAGTCGCTGTCGTCAGCAGATCTTTCCCATACCCAGTAACGAGAAATACCTTATCCCATCATCCAAAGCAACTTAATAAAACTGTCACGTCTGTAAAGTAGATCGCCCGCCCTGAGTGCCCAGCACTCTCTCCGGAGGACTATGTACCCCCACGTACTAGCCCATTCTCAACATATCAATCCTCTTCCTCACCCATCTCAACATACTGCTGGTTGAGCTCCTGTAGCATATGGGCCTTATGGCGCGCGTCCTCCTCCTGCTCGCGCGCGTGGGCCAGAGCCATGCTGCTCTCAATGAGTCGTTGCGTGAGAAAGCTGTTCTCGCGCCGCAGTGCCGCGACCTCCATGTCACGCGGATCGTTGCTGCCAAGCGTTGGAAGCAACAGGTCATCGTGGGCTGCTACCGCACTGGTCAGGTGGTGGGCACCGTAGTAAGGCGCACTGCCCTGCGAATCCATTCCGTATTGCGCCGAGAATGCCGCGGTAGAGCATTGGGGCGTCGACGACGCCATTCCGGCGCCAGACATCAGCAGCGTGGCTGGCGGAGGGCCGATTGCGTCACTGGCCAATGATGAGAAGCCAGGTACCTGACGGACATGAATCTGGGAGGGGACAATTCCGAGCTGCTGCCCTGAGCACCCTATCAGCGCGTCCAGCACATTCTGAGGCTGCTCGTGCAAGGTCTCGCAGGCCTCCTGCAATTTCTGCTGTAGCAGCTCGCTCTGGGCGGTGAGGGCGAGTCTGCAGTGCACAGTGGGCAGCGCAAGGCATAACACCCGGTGTGAGGTCCATCCACGATCCTTTTGATGTATCCACGGCGATGACTATAAATAACACATATTGTTAAGTAACAGGGGAGCATCGGTGAATACGCGGGCGCTGCCTGCACAAATTGCTGAAGGTGTCGTAAAACAGTTCTCCAACCCTCGTCCGACATTACTAAGACAAGCTCAGTCTGCACATCAGCCGATGTGCCAGCGGGTACATGGGACGTCTTCGTCCCGAGCATGACCCAACATATGGAAAAAACGGTACGCCACAAATGGGTTTCCTTTAATTAACACCGCTCAAGATAACCCACGACGACGGATGCATGGTACACTTAAAAAAGTGAGGGATGTGTGGTACACATGGGAGGTGCATATATCGGCATCATGAGCAACAGGCGGCTTTAATTACCTCGCACGTGCCGCTTCCTCGAGTTGGCGCTCCAGGCATGCAATGTGCTCCTGGGAGTCCAGCAGGTGTAACCCCATCTCGTCACGCGCTGCGGTTGCCTCCTACAGCCAAGATCATGAATAGCAAAACACAAATTTGGGTTATTCAGGGGACATGGGAGCATCTGCTCTGGTATAGCTGTATAGCTCAATAAGCACAAGAGCGGTAATGGATTTTCCATGCGCGGAGGTAGTTGCATGTTGATTCAAAGAGACTACATCACAGCCAACTACGGGTCTCCTCCAGGGGTAAGTTACTAGACATCATCCTGCATGAAATGCTTGGACATCAATGTAGGCTCCGTCTATTGCACCAGGCGGGAGTTGTGCCCCCTGCCTGGTTGACATGCCTTCATGATTGCTACCGAGCTCACACCTGAGCTAGTATGTTGTATGCTTGGGCATCCGTCTTATTTAGGCCAGGAGTCAGCCAGCCAGTCACCACCATGAACGCTAAGCTACATTCCACATCAGGTTCCAGCACACTGGGGGCTAAAACTTTGCTTGCTGGTCTCCCTGGGAAGTGGGAACCTTTCCCAGGGAGTCAAAAGCCTAGGCTGGACTGCAGACAAGAACAACCCACCTCCAATTGAAGCCGCACTGCAGTTAACTCTTCTGCGCGCATGACTAGTTGCCGCTGCAGGGTGGCCACACGGTCCATGAGGTCTAACGTCGCGCACATGCGACCGCCACTACCACCACAGCTGATAGCATCTGGGTCAAAATCTTCATCGATCCCATCTTGGTTCCGGTAGAGTCGCGCTTCTCCCGTGGACTGGCGTCCGCTACTGATTCGATTGCTAAGCTGCGGCGAGACGTCATCTTCAAAGCTATCAAGTTGGCGCCGGAGGTAACCGGCCATGGAGCCCTCCAGGCAAGTACTACGAGTGGAGCGACCGCGCAATGCCATTCGATATAGTAGTGAGGAAGCGGCTAAAAATGCAGCAGAGGCCGTCGCGCCGTCGGGGCTGTGCGGTACCGTCGCCCTGTCCTCAACTCGGCGCTGTAGATGACGGCGGCGGTATGTGTAATGATATCGGGCAGAGGAAGCAGTGAAGAGCCGTCGCGTTGGGCTGGCATGGGAACGCCCAGAGGCGAGTGGAGAATTCTGCGTGGTTGCTGATAAGGGCTGGGTCCACGGCGACATGCAGGAGGAATGGTCGTCGTAAAGGGGGTTAGTGAAGGAAGGCGTGCTGCGGTCCTTGGGAGGAGTAAAGCTAGGGTAGCAGTCTGTTTCTTCCCCTCCCACGACCGCATCGTCGCTGTCTGAGTGTGTGTTGGCGGTGCTGCTGGGATGGTCAGGCACCGCATCCGTAAGCGCAGCCACATCGACCTGGAGCAAAGATGTGAGGGACCCTGAAGACTGCTTCGATGCAACTTGGACTGATTGATCCAAATCCAAAGGTAGCGGATCGCATGTCGACAGTGTTGCTGTCCTCCTTGTGCGGGCCCTTAACGCTGGGGTAATGAAAGCCTCCACCTCCTCGCCGTACGCATCCGCGCCATCTAAACGAACTGTAAATACTAGACCAGAATCGATTTGGGTCCTGTTGCCTTGCGCAGGTGATTCACTGGAGCGTCGTGTACCTGTGCCACTGGCATCATCTCCTGGGCTCTCGGCAACAGACTTGCAAGTGAAAGTGTTGGCTGAAGGTACTGGTGTTATTGACAGAGGACTATCTGAAAAGGAAGGACTACAGGCGGAGCTATCTCCAGATCCAGCGGAGGACCTCCTCTGCAGCTGCTCCATGTTGGTCGGGGACCTGTCAGCAACGCGTGCCGAAACGCAGCAGTGTCAGCGTGACGGAGGCATAATCATATGGTTACAGCAAGAGTTTGTAATGTATACTCACTTAATGCTGGCGAGCAAAAATGCTGATATGGCAAACAAAAGCTTCGACTTGGATGCCCCAACCGGAATGAAGCCAGCAAATCCCTCAGAGACACTGTAAACCGTATAATGCCTGCTCTGATACTGTCTGGCGATGCGGAGCGCACGTTATCGAGGTTAAGAGGTCGTGACAGCTTGACCAACCGGCGGAACCAGACTTTCCAGAACGGAATGCAAAGAGGTCACAGTGAATAACATGCTTCGTCTAACGAGCTCATCTTAGTTACACAGTTCTTTACATGTTTAGTCAACAATTGCTAGCTTGGTACGATTGGAAATACGGCGTGTTCGCGCCGAAACTATCCAGTAGGCGATTGCAGCTCCCTCAACATGCATAGCTTCCGAAATTGTTTCCAGTCATTAGCATGTTGTAATTGAGCTCCATTAGACAGAACTGATAAAGTATTTACGAGGAGTTATCAATCTATCTGTAGATGCAGCCTGGATGGATTCCATGGATGATGCATTCACCATCTGATCGGTAATTGGTAAAATATGTCACATTAGATTATGATTTAATATAATTTATAAAAAGGGATTTCAATCCTAGTGGGCTAGGGAAAGCGGCAACTATGACTGCTCCGGAACCGACTGTTTCCAAGTTGATTTAAAATGCCATGGGTATAGGAGAACAACGATACGTCTATTCCGCAGCCGCTGCATTCCCTTTTGCCCGATGATTTATAAGGTCAGCCCCCATGGACGCACGGAGCGGGTCCCTGCATCCATAGTCAGCGAAGTACATATCCTACATCTCACATGCATAAATGTTTCATTTCTGTATTCTTATGGGGTCATTTTTTAAATATAACTATCTGACGGTGAGATTACATTCTTGGTTATGCCTTACAATTTTTTTGAAATCTGCATTTATCAAAAGATAGTCTATTTGGCAAATCATGGTGTATCAATGCCTGTATATGATCCTTTGATGTATCACATAGATTACTCGGAAGTGGCCGCCGTTAGCAAGTATTGTCACCGTCATGTGTAAGTATAATCCACATATGCCGTTGTCCTTTATGAAACTCTTGTAGTTCCTAAGGTGCATGTCTGGCTTTATAGGATAAGGTCTGTCACTTATGTTTCATCGCTGCTCATCGGGTCGCGCGTCGCTGTTGGGACGCCGCGCCCTCTACTGTCGCCAAGGAGCCACCCTTGTCCGCACGGCAGCTTTGCAAAGCGGTTTCGAAGTCCCTGGCCCCGACGTCACCACCTCCCTTCAGCCACCGCACGTCACAATAGTCGGCGGCGGCGCTGCTGGACTCACCGCCGCATTCTTCGCTGCCGAGCACGGCGCTAGTGTGAGAAATGAACTGTGGGAACTGGCGAGAGCATCCGTAGATGATGCTCACTCGTCGATGGGGCTCACTCAAATCCATACCAGATCAGAATCGTCTCGTTTGGGTACCCTATTGTACGGAACCATTACGGCCTTGCGCCGTACAATCAGTGCTGAACCCGAATTGCGTTATGTTTTTTATATGTAACGACAATCATCGGCAATATCCTCAAGGTCGTTGCAATGCTTGCAACGCGTACTGTGCGTGCAACACCTCGTGTCCCCAAGCCGTGCAAGGGTTCGCAGGAACCGCCTTTCATCCGCCTTCCTTCCCATCCATCACGCCGATGGCCACAGTCGTGCTTGAGTAGAGATAACATCTCACATGCGTTCCCCCCTACCCCTTAATTCTTGGCCCTTACAGACCACAACCTTTTTGGCTCCCTTAGCACCCCATCTAAAAAGCACTTTTGCTGCGACCGGCTCCGAAACCCGCCCAGGTCACGGTCCTGGAGCGCACCCGGGAAGCGGGCAAAAAGATCCTCATGTCAGGGGGATCACGATGGTGAGCTGTAAGTGAGAAAATGACATTGTGAAACGTCCGGCCTCTTAAGGCCTCTTGCGACTCCGCCTCATCCCCAGGCCCATAAGCCGCCACCCGCATACCGCAGCCTGGCCCCACATTCCTTCCGTCCGGACGCCAGGCCGCACTAAATTCCTTTCTCCTTCCCCAATCGCAGCAACATTTTGCCCTTGGAAGTGGACCTTATAACCGACTACTTCAGCGAGAGCAGTGCCAGCGCCGTACGGGCGGTATTTGCATCCTGGAATCTAGACCTCTGCAAGGCCTGGTGCGACCCAGGGGTCAGAGGGGTGATGAGAGTGCGAATGCGGGCGGAAATAGAACGACTGGAAGACGGTGTGTTTGGAGAGAGAGGGGAAGGGGGGGAATAGGAGACCTCCGAACCTCCGAATCAGGGCGCATGTAGGGAAGTGGCCAAATATTGCGGCGCAGCACGGTGCTGTACGAGCAGCTGTACGTATGACAGATGTACGGGGAACAGACTGCAGGTGGCGCAGAGCTGTGGAAATGAAAAGGGGGAAGTACGGAAGGAGCCATGCACCCATATGCCTGGGCTGTCTGATCTGTGTCCTGATCGCGCGAACCACTGTTGGTGAATGACGACAGCGGTGCGGGAGCTCGTGGGGCCGGCAGGCCGGGTGGTGGTCGTGGGGTCATAACATTACCATTCGCTCGTCCCCATTGGAGCTCGTCCGGTGTAGGTAGGTAGGCAGGTATTTGTTCCGCACGTTTGTCCATTCTACCTTCTCGCCCCGCCCCACACTGCCCTGCCCCACGCCGCTTTGTGCCAACGCATCGGCTTCATTGCTGGGTGGTCGGCTGGAGCCCAGGCTGGAGGACCCCTACTGGGGGGTGGGTCTGGATCTGCAGCTGGAGGAGGAAACCAAAAAGTACTTCCCAACGAGCAACTCAGCTAGGGAGGTGAGATGCGGTGAGATGTGTGTATGTATATGGTGTGCATGTATATGGTGTGTATATCTATAGGGGGAGGGGAAGGGTCTGGACGGTTAGCGGAAAAATATGGCACTTCTTGCTACTGCCGATACATTTTTTGCGCTAGATGGATTTCACCGATGGCGACTTGGCTGCTACAGGTTCGCGACCGGCTCGTGGCGGCCTGTGTGGCCCGAGGAGTGGTGTTCAAATACAACGCCAGTGTGGAAGGACTACAGCTGCTACAGCCGGAGGTGGATGCAGATGCCGGTAGACGGCAGACGGCGGCTTCGGAAACTGTAGCGCCGGTAGTCATTGGGGTAGCAGCGGCTGTGCCCCAATTGGCGCCAACGATGCCTAACGGGGCTGTGGCTACAACAGCCTCCGAGGGCAGTCAGGAGGGGTCAGCTGGGGACGGAGGGGACGGAGGGGTGCACAGCAGCGGCTTCGGTTTGGCTTCAGAACGCATACGGGATCGGAGTGGTGAAGGGGAAGTGGTTGCAGCATGTCGTAGTACCAGTGATGCGGTTTCTGGACCGGCCGACCCACGGGTCACTGGTGGAGCAGCCGCCATGCCACGGCGAAGTAAGAAGGCCCGAGGGCCCCGGGCCAGCGACGATCCGTCAGTGGCATCGGGAGCGGCATTGGGGCCGCCGGATGTTGCTACAGCCGCTGGAAGCCGGTGGCTCTGCCGACTGCGTAACGGGTCCGAGCATGTGACCGACAAGCTGGTATGTGGTCGTGACCATCTAGTGATGTGATATCATTACTTGTCACCCGGTTGGCTGCATACGGTTACTAAGAGTTAATGACACTTCCTCTCCGCCTACCCTACCCGCCGCCTCGAAACACGGCCCATTCAGATCATTGCAACGGGCGGTCTGAGCTTCCCCGCAGTGGGCACTGACGGCACGGGCCACCGGCTGATGCGGCTTCTGGGCCACACCCTGCACGAGCCCTATCCCGCCCTGACACCCCTCACGGGCGCCCACCCTGCCGGGGAGCAACTGGCAGGTGCGTGTCTCTGTTTCGAAGGATTACACACACATATATGTATACATACATACATACATACATACATACATACATACATACATACATACATACATACATACATACATACATACATACATACATACATACATACATACATACATACATACATACATACATACATACATACATACATGGCACGTGGCAGGACAGACAGACAAAGCCACGAGTTCCTCCCCTGCGCTGTGGCTCGGTCCGGTCAGGACCCCCGGTGCTCGTCTTTGAAGGGCGAGTCGCCCACAGTGTAACACCCAAATACATACATACATACATACATACATACATACATACATACATACATACATACATACATACATACATACATACATACATACATACATACATACATACATACATACATATACATAGATATATAGTTGTGGGGAGATGATACGGGCCTCATTAAACGGTCAGGTACACGACGGGTCTATCCCTGCATGCCTGGCTTTAAGAGATCGAGCCGCTCATGACCGAGTTGCGGACGGATTGACCCACGGTCCCGGCCGGGCCGTGACAGACCAATGGTGGCTCCTCCCAACCACTTTGTCATTACTCCCCATTTTGAGCGGATGTCCCGGGGTATGCGCTCACTGAACACGGGCGGTGTATCCAGGTTTGTCCATGTACGGCATTGAGCTCTCCGTTCAAGTGCCCGGCACTCGCAAGGCCAAAGTTACGGAGCGTACGTCTCTGCTGTTCACACACCGCGGCTATAGCGGACCCGCGGTGCTGGACCTCAGCCATTATGCGGTAAAGGCATTGACCCGTGGGTCGGCGGCGTCACCGCAGCCGCTGGCGACGTCCCCCGGGATCGGCGGCGCCACGTCGGCGGCGGTGGCCAGTGGCGGCGGTGGCAGTCGCTACGTCGAGATGGGCCTTCCCTCCATTCGTGTCAACTGGACACAGGAGCCAGCTGCCGTATGGGATGAGCGCATTCGGGTTAGTGGATGAGCGAAGGGCAATTCGTACTTTTTTCTTATATATCTTCTTCCCATTTAGAAGTCCCAGAACCTCGCATTTGTATTTCTCGGGTCTCGTCAATTTATGCTCTGCCACGAAATATTGTGCACGTGTCGAAGGCTGCAAACCATCGCACGGCCGAAGAAATATGTTCCTAGGGACCTGTGCGCGCCCAGAGCGGAATTTGATCCTATTTCTGTCGTCATGACGTACGGTAACTTGCTTCACAGGCCGGAGGTTCGGCACTCGTGACGACGCTGCTGCAGCGGCACGGTCTGCGGGAACGGCTGGCAGACGCGTTGGTTTCGGAGCTGGGTCTTGGGGGCCGGCGGGTGTGCGACGTCAAGAAGGCAGATCGGGCGGCGCTGGTGCGTGGGGGTGGGGTAAACTGGGCTACGCGGCTGGAAGGGCGTGGAGGTGGGAAATGTGTTATGAAGAGGGAGGCAATGCGGGAGTCGGCAGGTAGAGGAGTTTAGGGGTTGCTATCAGCACAGTGGCACCACAATTCTCACAACTATTTCCTGTCTATACAGGTATCTGCCCTGACGTCGTACGAGTTGCCGTACCATGGTCACGAGGGTTACAAGAAGGCAGAGGTGACGGGCGGCGGAGTACGATTGGAAGAACTCAATTGCGCGACCATGGAGAGCAAGGTGCGTTGTGCATGGGTTTATGTGGAGTTGAGTTTGGTTGGGCGTGAGGTACAAGGAAGCAAACAGGGTGGTAAATTGTATCCAGGGGCGTACATGTCGGTTTCGTCGCATCACTGCATTTGCTTAATACCCCCACCACCACACCCCATTCACCCCCTCCCTCCAACCCATGCACCGCAGCCGAAGCTTCTGGCTTCCCAATGCTCTTCCGAATGCTTCGGGTTTGTCTACCTTCTCACCCCCTCCAAACCCATCCTACCCCCTAACCCCCCCTTAAACCTGGCCACTCTTGAACCACCCCCTTTCGAAACCCGTCCGTAGCTGCTGCCGAATCTGTTTCTTTGCGGTGAGGTGGTGGACGTCTTCGGCCGCATCGGCGGATTCAATTTCTACTGGGCTTGGCTATCTGGCAGACTTGCTGGAATTGGCGCCGCACAGGGGGGGCTAAGGCCCAAAACCAAAAGGGACGCTGCTGCTAGGCGGGGAGCAGCCGCAGCTGCAGCCGCAGCCCCGCCAACCGCTGCTGCCTGCTCCACTGCACTGGTTGCGCTCCCTCCCGGACTGCAACCTCCGCCGCAGTAGCCTGAACGGCGGGCCCCTCCATTCATTAACTAAAACTTGCTGGTGTTGGATGGGGCTTAAGGGTCACAGGGGTGATAATTCCTAATTATACCCGCAGCTTTCTGTTCCATCCGCACCATAGTAGGCGTTCAGACGTATTGTGCTGCCCTTCCCTTCCATCCGGCGTCTTCCTCCCCGTCCTGAAATTAACAAGCGTTCCGGAGAAACAAGCAGGGAGGGTAGGCGCCAAAGGGATTTATACGGCGGTTCGGTATCGTTGCCGCTTGAAATTTACCGTTGGTAATTATAATCTTGGACGAGTACATACCCTGCAAGCCCGCGTTGGAGAACCTGCACGACGATTTTGTTTTCGCGGCGCCTTCGCTCCCTCCTCCGTCACCATTGGGTGCGCACTCAGATACGTGCAGTAGGCTCACCGCAGGCTCATTTGCCTCGTGTACGGTTGCTTCTGCTCCTCACCTGCCGCTGAGCAGCCCCGCAGCCCCGCACTAATGCATGGAAACGTGGTGACATGGCAAGGAGGCGGCGGAGTGGAGATGAAATTGATCTCTTCGTGCAGCCTCCTCCAACGCCCAACGTCTATCCAGGCAGTCCACGGATGATGCGCACAAGCTAAAGATTAAAATCAGAATTCCGTTGGCCCCGAGTGGAAGGGCCAGCGCGGCGAAAAAGCCAGAAGGTAACAAATATAAGCACTTTCTTCAAAAGTTTGCATAGGAGTTTTACCATAGCAATACTTGCCTGAATGAGGTCGTTCATAATTATAATGAAGGAGCCATTCATCCAAATTATTCTGTAATGTATCAATAGAGGTATAAATCTTTTTTCAGATCTGATTCAGAGATCAAACGCCACCGTGTGACAGCTGCTGCTGCTGCCGCATGTACCGTGCTCCCGCCAGTCGAATCTCCGTCTTTAGTGAGCACGCTTGTAGAGGGCAAGCCTCGTTGGTCGGTCATATCCCTGTTGCCCAATTTGTCGTGCGTTGAAGAACTGGTATAGACCAGGGAAAATACCTACAGAAATACTCGCAGGATAAAACTAGGGGATTCTTGCAGAGAGCCCGTATGACACGGCAAATGTGAAACCCACATCTGCCAGCAGCTGTTTGCGGGTCAACCTAAGGGGCGATACTTTGCAGTTTGCATATGCAGGGGAGAGCCCACACCGCGCTGGCACATAGCGGATGGTGATTAAATATATCACCAGCAGCATGTCCCTGTGCATGTGGAGCCGTAGCCGCCTCCCGTTACCTGAATAAGATCGTTGCCTGGGATGTACAGAAAGTGTGCAAAGATAACGCAGCGCAACCGCATTGGAAGTCACAAAACAGCCGACGAGACAGGTCTGGTTAAAACTTTTAGTTAAGTCCTCCTTAAATCGCCGACGTGACCCTCGTTTCCCCGTGAAATAGCCTTCATAAGTTGAAGGCGGGTGAAAAACTGACAGTAACAGACAACAGCCGCCGCCTGAAAGAAGTCCTTCATATCCGTTGTCACCCGGATGGGGGCTAATTTGTGGATCCGATTAGGATGTCGCCAAAGCTAGGATACTCAGAATCCATAACTGCACATGCGACACTGCGATACTACACAGAGCTGTACAAACAGGCAGCCATATGAGGCGCACCGGCGGCCTTAAAACGCCCTCCTTCCACGTCTTCCCTGGGCTCCCCGAACCCCCGTAGGACAACAACAAAGGCGCCATCACAACCATCACCATTTCAGGAAGGAAATAATAAGGCTCTTCTTCTCCGAGTTACTTTCGAATTCAACCAATGAACGCGTTAAACAGTGGCTCTAACACCTCTTGTATCATTGCCGAAGCCAAGGGCATCATTTCTCGTTTATTAACCTCCTCGGATCCTTCTTCAAGTCGGTCACATGGCCTACTCCTGAACAAGTCGCATTTTACGGAGGACGGATGATGGGGAGAAGGTTGAGGGGGGAAGAAAAGACAGAGTGTCTTGGAAAGCAGCGTTCCGGAGAAGAGAAGGGGAGGGCCAAAACGGAAAGAGTCCAGCAAGACGAGGTGTTCCAATGGCGAGACCCAGCGTTGGGGGTCACGCATCCAACGATATTGCCCTTCATAACACACAACACAATACCGAAGAATGCATAAGAACGGACGGAAAACACATACGCACCTGTAGCAGCACACACATGCAAACGGTTTCAAGAGATGGATTTCGCAAGGGAGCTGCTACAACATGAAGAAAGCCTGTCCGTAAAAAAACGCGGAAAAATCATAGCAGCGACTTTCACAAATTTCACAGTCTCGGCCACGACTCCGAGAAAGACATTCTGAGGCGTTCTTTCTCAGGCGCATGCTGATGGCAACGGAAACGAGGGAACGCCACGCCATCCCCTATCCGCCTTTGGGAAGTGCGTATCGCCCGTGGGCTTCTGTGACCCATGGGTCCGCAATTCCTCACGCTTTTGCTATCAGAGTTCTTAAACAGCCCTTAGACTCCCCTTCACCCAACCTACCTCCCCGGCACAGCATTGTGAGATAGGGCGGGGGCGGGGGAAAGGTTTCGCTGGTTCACTTAGCTTATCTTACCTTACTACATTATTATGACAACTCCCACACTCCAACAGCCCTCGTGGGTTCCTTGAACGGGATTTCATTAATTTCTACGGGACCCCCTCTTTCTTTCCCCCCTTTCCCCTCTTTCTCTCGCGACTGTGACGTATGCCGGCAGCTGTCTTCTTCCCTTCACAGAAGCCTGACCGGCAGCCTCTTCGCCACCAGAGCCGTCACCGCCCGCAGGGCACCCCAGGGCAATCTCAGCGCCAGCCCCGCCGCCTTCGCCAAACCCCGTCCAAGGGACCAGCTCTGCGTCACCCCCCGCACCACCACACTAACACTGGCGTACACCGCAGACAGGTACCTGGGCGAATGTGCGGATGTGCGGGCCAAAGCACATGGAGGGAGAGAGGGAGGGGTAATGGGTGAAAAAGTCCCCTAGGGGGTGTGAGAGGACGAGGGAGGTTGGGTTTGCAGAGAGGCAGATGGTGAGTGGGGATGGGGATGAGGAGTTCGACCAACAAACCCATGTCGCTGTGTTTCAATGTGCGAAAAACGGGGTAGTCGGGGAGGAGAGGAGAGGATGGGAGGGAGGGAGGGAGGGATGTTGTCGTGCTGTGCACAACCTGGCCAGCATATATCGGGCGAATACACACACATACACAAAGACATCCCCCAGCTCACCCTCGGAAGAAGCCGATGACGCCACCTGCCAGCATACCCAACAACGAGGTGTAGAACAGCTCCGAAACCAGTGCAAAGGCGACACACGCCACAGCCTGCAGGCATCGGTGCGTCACTGTTTATTATGTTGAGAGCATCATTCAGCTAGCAGTCGAGGCCGACTAAACGACTAGGCGGAACGTGTTGAGGAAGGAGGGAAAAGGGAGACGAGACCTGGGACTGCTGATGAGAAGTACAACTTTCCTAACAGTGATTTGGGAGGAAGACAAAAGTTGAGCTCGCGCTGCTGTAGGCACTGCTGTGGGGGAAAGGGTGAAGGAAGGCGACAACGGAGGGCTCCAATCCGTTACGATGGCACGGCCTCCACCACTCCACCAACCTTCCACCACTCCATCAAACCCCACCACTCCACCAACTTTCCAACACTCCATCAAACCCCACCACTCCAACCCCCACCATTTCACCTGGCACCAAAGTAGCTCCGCATATGGCGTGCCGAAATGTTCGCCCATGGCGGACAGCAGGCTGAGCAGAATGCCGGTCTGCTCCTCAACCTGGCAGGGGGCCCACGGGTGCGAAGGAAGGGGTGAGACAGGACGGAATCGGAGGGGGAAAGGTCCGAGTGTTAACGGAAAGACGTTACATCAGTGGTCAAGAGGGCAAAAAGCTGACATCCCAATTCCCCCAGACCACGCACCTTCCTCTCCCGGTTCCAAGCCATCTTCGCCCACCTCGTTTCACTCCCCGTCAAACACACACGTCTTCGCAATACCGGGTAAACCCACCAGTGCTCGACCCATTCCGAAACCCGCCCGAAGACCCGCCACGCCAGCCCGAGCCGCCCCAACCATACTGCTCCCTAGGATGTACAGCTTCCAGCAGCGGTACAGCAGATCGGTGTACGAGCGGCAGCAGTTGAGTACGTCAAGCACCTGGTGACTCAGGCGCGAGAGCTGCGATCGGTGCCCCGAGAGGGTGGGGAAAAAGGGAGGGATGGCGGCGGCTGCGCGGATGCAAGTTTGGATTTTGGGTCTTGCGTGAAACATGTCGGTGTGCCGTCATAGAGTCATGCTGTCATGCAATTTCCCTTACCCTTATGGGGTTTCTTGTCTCGGTGACATAACCTAAAGCTTTAAGTTGGCAGTCGGGCTTGTGGTGGCAGTGTCAATATTTCGATTTTATTCAAGGTTCTTACCAATCGGGAAACGTAAGACCACCGGCCGTTGCTGCCACCGGAACTCCCACCGCAGCTGGAAGCCGTAGTAAGCTCGTATGGCTGCCTGCATATTTCGCAGTGCCTCGCCTTGCGATATTGGCCTTGCGAACGGAGGACCTGTGATGTTACGTGCGTCACCCTCATTCCGCCATCTTGCCAGTCTTCCTCTTGCCACAGCTTCATGTGACAGCTCCCGAAAAACAAACATTTAATGAAAAAACCCTTACCTGTTGCCAGTCTTCTAGGCACTTGACGTGCATGTAGTTCAGGGTTCCAGCGCATTTGCATGGCGAGACTAGGGCCAGGCCCAAAGATGGGTCGCCTGCTTCGCCCCAACAAATTCTACATTGATGTGTTTCTGAGCAGCTACTTTCACCAGAATCATCCATACCGAAGTCAGGGACAGTATTGAGTGCTGCAAAGTAGAAAGGAACAACCCGCTGCACAATGGGAAATACCAAAATGATACTAGCGACTCCAAGGCACGTGTCCAATACGCTGCAACAGGATAAGGAATCTTGGAAGGGCAATTCAAAACGGCCGGTCGTGGCAGTTGTGGACTCCGAAACCTTCTTGTACAAAGGACTAAAACTGTCTGTACACAGAGACGCAATTTCTGAAGGACAGACAACAGACTTGTACGACTTGGAGAAGCTATAATGTTTGAGTAGTACAGGGAGGCCATGAGACTCTAAAGGTGTGTCCGTCTCGAATCAGACTCTGGCCACACTAGTGGGTGCGTCAGCCATGTTCCGGTACCATGCTTCCTAGTAGTCCTTAGAACGCATTCTCGGCGTGTCGGTGATCAGGTCGTAAAGGCCATGACAGCTCTACCGGGAACAAGGACGGTAGTTAGCATTTTAGGCAGTCGCTATGTCCGGCATGCAACAATGCAAACCATGCCGGAAAATGGCGACCCGCTAGTCTGGGTGTGAGAGTGTCAATAGTATTTCGAACCTCTCGACGGGCATCCCGGCTGATCCCGTTCCGCACCTTACTCGGTTAGGATTCTTCAGGAACGCTTGGGAATTCTCGGGACTCGGAAGCCCTCGCCAGGCATAACGGCATACCTTGGACATAGATCGAGGCAGACGAAGGACGAACAAACGTGCATCTTGTAGGTCAGAGGATGTTTACCTCTACAGCGCCTGTCTATGGAGGGATTATCCTTCTTTGAATGCTCTTCCATCGAGACCAGTGGAGATCTCCCCTGATCGCGCCTTGTCTTCGCCTTGAAAGTTTGGACCCGAGGGTAACGTCACGCATGGAGCACCAGCATCCTCAAGTTTCTACGACAGATTCATCCATCAGGTTGTAAGGTTTCCTCCACAGCACCTTGCGAATCCTTTCCCTATGGTGACAATAATTCCTATCTCATATCGTCATAGACCGTCATAGGCCTGCGGCGCTGAGTCAATCTGCTTATCTTCCCCTTCCCCTTTCACTTTCACTGATCCATCACGACCCGTCTGAGCACAGCAAATCAGCAATACCACCCCGAAACACATTGAACTGCCCCGAGACATTAAGGATTTTCGATATGCTCGTCGGGGCTTATTTTGTACTCTTTAATATATAATCTTGCTTGTCCGTGCCTTATAACCCTGGAAGCTGCGTTGGTTGCTGTACGACCGGATCCGGTTACTGCCCCGATTGATACCCGCTCGCCCAAAACGCTGACAGTCCTGATTAAGATCCAGCACTTGCCCTTCACACACCTTCAAAGCGCACTGACGGAAAATGGATGCATGGGGGGAACGACTTTTTTGTTGAATGGTCGCTTTGTCTCTCATCTGGTTTGATTGGTTGCGATTGCGGGAGTGGCAAGATGTTAACACAGAAAGCAGAAGTACTGCAGGTAGAAGTACTGCATATAAAAGTACTGCATATGAAAGTACTGCAAGTAGAAGTACTGCATATAAAAGTACTGCAGGTAGAAGTGTTGCATATAAAAGTATTGCAGGTAGAAGTACTGCATGTAGAAATACTGCAGCTAGAAGAACTAATGAGTACCATGGTGCCCCTGATCAGTGCGATGAAGGAGCGAGATGAAAGAGATAGTCCGCCAGCCTGAGGCGAACTGCAACATGCGCTGTGATTCCCTCCTCCTAAGCTAGCACCTTGACGTCAGTCCGTGATCACATTTGCAAAGAGTCTAGGACATTTGTAACTCGGAGTCGGGGATACACGCGTCCCTCCTGTTCACCCCGGTTTTTCTCACGCGGCCTGCGGTGCTGGCAGCGGCCCGCCTGAGCCACCCTGCGTCCCGGCGCCGCTTTGGTAAGCTCCAGGGGCACCTCGCATCAGGAGGCAGTACACCACCGACGACACCGCGACACCCACGAACCAGGCACAGTCGTACAGCTGCGCAAAGATGGATGGTAGCCCCGAAACCACGCCGATGGTGGCTAGGAAGCCGGGCAGGGTGGGCAGCACCCCGATGAGTATAGCCCACAGGGCCGCAGCGTTCCAGCCGTTCTGTGGAGGAATAAGGGGCCCAAGAGGCATCAGACAAATAAAAACAGTACGTGAATGGAAGGCAACTGGATGGCAAGGAGCAGCGAGAGCGAAAGAAAAAAGGGGCGGGGCCCGAGGCAGGGCCAGGGCCGTTGTAGCAGATACACGCGTACACGTACGTGCACATCCATACATGTCACAACATAAGACCGCACTGACGTGAAGTGACAGCACTATATGTGTCTAAGGGTTAAGGGTATATGTCGTGTCAGACATAAACTCACACACCCTCCACACACACTTACACACTCTACTCACATATACAATCACTTTACTTCCTAATGCAAGGCGGCTCGTGGCTCAATACTGGGCACGCAAATACACACGGGCACAAGGACCGCACGGCCCCCGGCGCCAAGGCGGATAGTATCGCGGACGCCACGGACCTTGTACCAGTAGATGGATCTGTCGCCTGTGGTGTAGAGCGAGTCAATGTCCAGTTGGCGATTGCGCACCAGGAAGTAGTCGGACATGACGATACCGATCACGGGACCCAATAGCGCCGAGTAGCCTGATTGGGCACGGGGTCACAAGGGGGGTACCGGAAGCAGTTGGGAGGGGGAGAAGAAAGAGAGAAGGAAAAGAGGAGGAAGGTGTTTGTGGAAAACAACATAGGATAAGGCAGACGGTGGTTGAGGACGGAACGCAATAGGACAGCGGACCCAAGGTGGTCGAAGGGCGTTGTTTGAATGAAAGTCTCTAAATCGCCCTGTTTCGCCCGGTTGTTCCGTTATCAGTTATCAGTTACTGGTTATTAATAATGGGTTATTCACCTATGAGCCACGTGTTGACGAACCCATGCGTGGATGAGACCAGGTTCCACGGCATCATGATAAGGCCCAACACAGCAGTGATGAAGCTGCCCGCCTGGGAGGGAGGAAAGTGACGATAACCACCGGGCAGCGGGTGAGAGAACGGATATGGCAAGTTTGTGATAAAGCTGGTGGTAGACGTGGTGGTAGAGGTGATGGTAGAGGTTGTCATAAAGCTGGTGGTAGAGGTGGTGGCTATGATAGTGCATATGATGGTGGTCGTGGTGAAGGGATGTCTCTTGAGGTTACCTCGAAGGAGATGTATTTCGGCGCGCAATTGACGAAAGCGTTCGCGGGTGCCACCACATTCGCCGCGATGTTGGTGGTCAGAGTCGCCCACATAAGGCCTTGGGTACATGGGGGGGGAAGGAGCGAGAAGGGAGGGTGGGAGAGAGCGGTGTGGGGGTAAAGGAATAGCCGCGACATCGGTGTTTCTTTCCGCTGGTGGGGCTCACATGACGCTACAGATTAACCTAGTCTCCACCGCAATCGGCGTTAGCCTTAGGGATCGATCTTCAGCAGTTAAGGATGGCATCAAACGGCATTTCAAGCGGTAGTAAGTTGGTAGCAAAGTTGTAACACTGAGGTTACGGCAGAAAAGAGCCTACAACCAAAACCCACCGAACAGCGAGATGCAGATTGGGAACACCCCCTGCATGCGCCCCAAGAGCTGCACCGGGTCGATGATGGCCTCCCCGTAGATGACTACCGTGGCGGAGGTGACCGCGAGACCCAGGAACGTGAACAGCGCCATGAAGAGGGGCAGGCCCAGCGCCTGGCCAAGCACCTGGTCGCGTTGGCTCTTGGCGAAGCGCGTGAAGTCCGGGATGTTGAGCGACAGAGTGGCCCAGTAGCCCACGTTGGCGGTTACAGCCGGCCAAAACACCGACCAGAACTGACCCTCCTGCACACATGTACATGCACGTGGGGGAAGAGGTAAGGTATGTGTGTACGTGTGTGTGCAGGTGTGTGAGAGAGAGAGAGAGAGGAAGAAAGAGAGAAAGAGAGAAAGAGAGAGAGGGAAGGGTGGGAAACGACAAATCCGTTGGGACGAAGGGACGAAGCTAAGTAATGAGTTTGGGTAATACTCCATCTACCGGATATCTTTCCAAAACTCTCTCTCTCTCCCCTTCCCCAATACATCAGGTCGTACATTACCTTAGGCATTCCGATCCCGAACTGAGAGGGCGTGGACAACATGGGCCCGAATCCCCCGGCAGTGGTCACCGCCCAAGCCATGAGGGCGACCGAGAGGCCTATGAGGATGGGGGCGGAGTACTTCTCCAAAATGCGAATGGATTCCATGCCGCGAAGTACGATCCAAACCTGCAGCGGTGGTAGATGCAAATGTGCGGTGGTAGATGTAAATGTGCGGTAGGAGATGGGCAGGACGGCAGGTGGGGCAGCCGGTGGAGCAGGTTCATAACAGGAAATATGAACCGGGAAAGTCGTGCGAGACGGGCGAGAAACGTTTGGGTTTTGAAGCTCCCTGATCGGGTCAAGCAAAGAGACCCTGTAGCGATCCCGGGGACTAAGACGTATATCTTGATGTTATGGAGCCGAGATGCCGGATGATGACAAGCCCAAATACAGCAAATTATGACATTGAGCGTGTGAGCGTGCGAGGAGGCTGAGCAGATGGCCAATCATTTGAACAAATATCAAAATAATTCACAAATAAACGATTCAAATGATATATACAGAAAGCCAACAGAGCAACGCTGCACTGTACTGCACTGTACTGTACTGCGCCGGGTTCGTTAGCGTGCGGATGTGCCCGTGGTGCCCGTAAACGCTCCCTCAGGCTCCAGGTACCTGGGCCGCCCAGAAGGTCAGAAAGCACGCAAATTCCGGCAAAGAGATGCCCAGCCAGCCCACGATCGGCCCCGCGACGGCTCCGCCCGTGACGGCCATCAGCATCTGGTAGATGGAGGAGCCGCCGATCCAGGTTTGGATACCGAACCAGCCGCAGGCCACGATGGCCCGAGACAGGGAGGGAAGGTTGGTGCCCTGGTGGGATGGACGTGGGGGCGTGGGCGTGGAGTATGGAGTGTGGGATGTTGGGCGTGGCATTTGGCCACAGGGGGTAGGGCAGGGGGGAGGGCAGGACACGTGCGTGATTCGGCAGTTATGGTTAAGCAAGGTAAGTGTGTCGTATGCACGTTATGGTGGTTATGGTTATGACGTTATAACTTCAGTACTTATACGACAGTGTTCCCGGCGATCGTGTACCAGTATACAAATTTTAGTGCTGGTGATTTACGTGGGGGTAAGTGTGTTGCTGGTGAGGTGTCCCAGAGATCATGAACTAGTGGACGATCGCATATATTCATAAACAAATGTTTACTAATTAATATTTATTTTACTAAAATATTACTGCGAGAATGCGTTATTTTGAAGACCAGAAACCCAATTACCGATGTTACCGATGTATAATAATACATAAGATATAACCGAGAAACAAAATTGTCGTCACGAAATAAATGCCTACAGGATATGGACGGGCCGGTTACTATATAACTTGTCGTACATCCTGACCCCTGAATGATAATATTGCCAGTTCAGAGATGGCCCCCCTCCTCGGTCCTACTCCCATCCCCGCCTTGGCCGGTTCGCTGTGACCCTGTGCAAAACATGGCGTTGATTTCGAGGGCGCAGTGGGGAAACCCAACCGATGGTCCCAATACGTGTCGTCGGTGCGTACGCGAGTTGCTTACCAGGATTCCGAAGCTGGCGCGTGCCAGTACGGGAAAGGGTATGCCGTACTTCGTTCCCGGGTGCGCATTTAATACCATGGGTACCAACGTAATCAGGTTTCCGAAAAACACAGTGATGATGCCCTGCCACCAAGACATGCCTGCACAGCATAGCGCAGCACAGCACAGCATAGCGTCGGGAAGTTGCCTCAAGGACGGCAGAGCACGACCATATATGTGTAGATGGAACCGGCCCGCACTTTGCTGATCTGCTTAGACAGCTGCCTGGCAACCGGGCGCAGGATGCAGCTATTGCTGCCATGTTAATTCAGGGTACAGCATTGTACGACAAAAATGGTGACATAATGTACATTTCGCAAGGGTTGAGAGTCTGCCCGTGCGTTGCGGAATGAACAAAAGCAGCAGAGCCTTCGAAAGTGCTTAAGAGGGGCGGGGGTCGTGTGTGCGTGTGTGCGTGTATGCGTGTGTGTGTATGTGTGTTCAAAAAGGATTGTAAGTTGTGGAATGTCAGGTCAAGGCACATATTAAGAGGCCTGAGGTCGACCGCAAATATAGACTGTCCTTCGTATCGCAGGGAGTACAAAGACACTACGGTCGGTCATGATTGGTTGTTTGTTGGCATGATCCATTGATTGGCGTCATTGGTGTCATCCGTGAGGTAGTCAGCCAGATGCGCCTTTATGAGGTCGCTGAACGAATGTAATCGACCAAGCGGATATAAGGCCCAAGAGATTGCAAAAGAGCGCCAAGGCGCTGGGGGCCGACCCTAACGCTTAGAAGGCCAACGCTGGAAAGAAATTTGAAAACCGTACAATCGTACGAGACCGACATTAAGCAGTTGGAAGTACCTGTAATTACAGCAGATGGCAAGAATGGGTAAAGATTCAAACACACACATACACAGACACATACACACACTCACAGACACACACTCACCTTCACACATTCACATACAGACTCACATACACACACACATACACATACACACATACACATACACACACACATACACATGGCTTTCTCCTGACGGCCTTTGCGCGCCACAGCAAAGAGCCCCTGGAAACACCATCCTCATCACGTACCCAGGTCCACGAGGCTAGCCGCCAGGTAATATGTGGTGATAGAGATGACGAGCGTGATCCAGAAGGTCGCGAAATCAGTTGTGTCGAAGGTGCGTTTCTCGGTGGTGGTGGGTGAGAAGTCCTCGTTGAAGAGTGCGAGATCGGGGTTGGACGGGGGCCGTGCCACAATTGGGTCCTCAAACATACCCAGGCCCGCCCGCATGGGGGAAACTGGGGTGACACGGCCTGACGCCAAGGGCGACTGCTGCCCCGGGATCGGGACCCGCGAGATGGTGCCAAATCGCTTGGGGGAAATGGACGCATCTGCGTGCACGCGTGCGAATGTAGGCCCCGAAAGTGCATGGCCACGGCGTGTAAATAATTGATTCGATGGCATCGACATTACTCCCTACTGTACAAATTGAGATCTCGATAGCGCAGCTAAGCTGGCAAGCTTGGGAATCGGAGATGCACACCGCCTATTGGTTATGGATTGCTTGTTTGAACATGTGAGGAAATCGCAAATATTGACAGTGGGCGTTAATTAACACTGGCAATAAATTAACTATTCAAGAGAATATCATGCAAGTATATGGCTGGGTAAGTGAACCTCTTTTAGTCGTAATGTGCTAAGGTACTCCAAGTATAGGAGTCCTATTCCACAGCATGTCAATGACAGCCTGGCGGATTCCTTAGGCGTGTAGACGGCAAAACTACCACGTACGAACAGCAGTAATTCAGTTTGGCCAAGCGCCCAAATTTGACCTGAAGATCGAAAAGTATTTTCACAGGAATATGAAATCCAGCGTTGTGAAGTCTCTTACCAAGCTGACTACTTCCTGACTACCATAGACACACTGTTGGAAGGCAGGCTTACTTTCGCTTGACTTCCCTTAACTTGCTGGAGCCTTGTTTAGGTTTGAGAGCACACTCCAGCTTGCATTAAATTATTTTTGGGGTTGGAGGAAGCTCCGCGAAGAAGTCTTCTAGCGGTGAACACTGCGAGTTACGTTTCCACCATTAAGTTCAGACCGTGGTGCGTCGCTTCCTCAGTTTTCACTATGCGTGTATTTTGCGTCATGCACTTATGGGATTGGGGCAACCCGTGCGTGCATTGTTTCGCCACCGCGTCGGAGCCTCGCAGAGCTGCGTGCCCGATGGCTAGCGCGTGAACAGCGTTTGTGTCCGAAGGATGCCTTTTCTTCCATGACAAGTTTTTAAAAGGTTGCCTTTCTAGACTGAGGTGATACCCTGGCGCGTATGCAGGGTCAGACGTCTACGTCACCAGCGCTGTTTCCCGTGCGCCTAGCGCCCTCAGCGGATCACGCTGGCGGGGGTTCAGTGGACCCCAGGATTTTTGGATCAGCGCCTGCTTGGGCTGGATCGGAGCGATTCCTCGCTCTGGCATGGAAGGGTGCTTCATAGAACCTCGTCGAGACTAAGTCGCTTCAGCGCACGAATTACAAAAAGATTACAGGGAATATTACGAAGAACAGAATGGCTGCTGCATTGACAATTTCGGGCAAGGGCTTCAATCCATTCGGTCGCGCCTGGGCCGCCTACGAGCGATCCCTTCGCAAGCATCCCGTAATGACGCAGGCTGCGACGTCTGCGCTTCTTTGGGGTCTCGGAGACGGTAAGCAGACGTAGGTTTACTGATGTTGAAGCGACTCTATGTCTGCCATAGGGTGTAAGCACAACGCTTTGGACTAGTCCTTGGGTCCTTAATGCATCAATATTTTATGTATCTTAAATATCTGTGCAGCTATGGCCCAGCGGATTGAAAATCGTGGACGTGGGGGCATCGACGCTCGGCGCGTGGCGCTCACTGCGGCATTCGGTGGTGCTGTGATTGGCCCTGCTGGGCACGGCTGGTACCTTATGCTTGAAAGGCTGGTCATGCAGCTCGGGCTAGCATGCAGCATGAAGTCCATGCTCCTGAAGGTGCGTTGCGTCCTCGCTCGTCCTCGTCCGAGCTCATCTACTCTCTCTGTTAGGGCCAAGGACATACCTATCCTCCTGGTATCTTCTCCATGAAAATCGCTCTGTCTCTTTTCTTTCCATGTGAAAACAGCGAGTGGTTAAAACCGTTATGATCAGAACGCATCTTTTTCTGTATGGGGACGGGCCTGTTCAAGGGGAGGCGTCATGAAGCTCTGTAATACGTACGGATATAGCAAGTTAGCCTCCTCCTCCCTCTCCTCCCCCCTCCGCCGCTTCTGTCTCCTCTTTCAGACTGCGGTACGTACTTCACAATTTCAGTGTTTTCGTGCGTCGTGCCGACCGTAGGATTCATACGCACAGCCTTAGGGCTGTCTTCCTGCCTTCCTGGCCCGTAGACTCGCCTGATGCACAAGTTAAGAATTGTGCGTTCCCTGGCCTCCCTAGGTGACGGCGGACAATCTCCTTTACTCACCGTGCTACGTCCTGGCCTTCTTCGCGTACGGCTGCATGGCCATCGACGGCCTTAGTCCCGCAATCTTTGTTGAGAAAATGAGGGAGGAATTCATGCCGACAATGCTCGCGGAGGCACTGGTATGGCCGCCGTACATGGCCTTTGTGTTCAGCCGTGTGCCAGTCAAACACCAGCTACTGGCGGTCAACGTCGCAACGTTGTTTGACGTTTGTTTCCTCAGCTGGGTGCGAGGGAAGGACGCCGATCTGAAGGACGAGAAAGCGGAGGAAGTAGAGGCGGCTGAAACCGTATTGCAGCAACAACAGCAGCTGCAGCTGCAGCCTGGTGTTGCTGCTGCTGCTGCTGCTCAGCGGGTGCAGACACGGAGGCAGCGAGAAGAACAGCAGACGGAGAACCGCCGCGGCCCCGCTCACAAGGCCGCACCCAAAGACAGTCAAGCGATGATGAATCAGCAGAAAGAGAAGACACAGCTGGCATTCGCGGCGGACCGGGAGGTCAGTGAGTTGGCTGCAAGGGACCTAGGGCTGGCGGCGGCGGCGGCATTGTGGCCTTGGGACGCTGCCATGGATGAGAACTTCAACCATCTCGCCCTCGTAGCCGCAAGCGCGACCTGCAGCTCCGCCGGCGATGGTGGCCTCTTTGGACTCCGTCGCGCCGGTGGTAGTGCCCCTGGTGGAACAACTAACGCGCCACCGGCGATGTCGGCTAAGTAGTACAATGGTTTGAGGGTTTGTAGGATTTTACCCTACTCGTAAACCTAAAACCCTATGGTGGCGTCGGCTGACGAGCCCGGAGCGTGGGGCCGTGGCCGGCTGCTGCCACTTGGCGCCGTGACTGTGCCGGCATCCGTAGCTGCATCGGTAGCGGCAGGATTTGCGGCGGGACAAGGATATTGTCATTTTGTATGTTTATTCGCGTGTGTTGTTGATCAGGTTAATGTCCGTCGTTACGGGTTATCATAGGAATCCAGGGGCCCATAGTTGCGAGGCTGACGCGTGCCTGGGTTCGTGGTGTCGTACTTCACGTATACGGGTGCAGTGTGTTCCGCCGTCAGGGGTAACGTGAAAGGTGGGGCTCTCACAGCACCTGATGACAGCATGGTTTCCTGCTGTTCTGTGGGCGCCTTCTGGGTCAGTTGATGAGCTGTTTAGGGCAGAAAGCCCCCGGGAGCGGACATCAGCTACACACTGATCAGGGCAACGGAGGCCTCACAGCGAACGGTGAGGTCGAGAGCCTAATATCGACTCGATTTGAGCAGCACCTGCCGTACCTGCCGTACTTCGGGGGTTCGTCCGTGCATGTGAGTGCGGCTCTCGTTCCCAGGACGCGAGTTCGGCAAGCCCCCATAACCTCCGTGATCTGCATTTCGACATCTTTTGAACTGAGGGAGTTATCAGGGGCTGAAGAGGCTGGGGCTCTACTAAGCATCTACAGCGTAGAGGCACGGATGCCGTACAAGCTCATTTGTGAGGTTGTAAGAGCTCGGCGTTGTGCCCTACCCTTCTGTAAGCAGTCTGTCAAGCCCGGAGAGTCTTAACAACGCTTTGTATGCCTTGTTACAAGCACTTTTTAAAAATCGCGGCGTGCAATGTAGTCGATAAGTTTTATGCTGTAGGTGTCGTGGTTTTAGGCGTCTGTAGGCGTCTGGTGGGCCGCTCTGCAGACAATGTCGATCTTGGGAATCATAACATTTTATTTTAATGCGTGGAAAGGCAACGACTGCCGTACTGGTTCTCGAAAGGGCCTTATCAGGTTGCAGGGTCATCGAGATCACAGCATGTGTGGATTGCAGAAGCTGGCAACAGAGAATTGCGTGCTTTGGCAGCCGGCTGGCTTCCACTTCCGGAGATTACTGCTGCGCGTGGCTGCCCGGGGGGGAGAGCGTCGTCCCTAGGCGGCGCACGCTCATTCGCATTTGGCGGGGCGCCACAGCTGCTGCGTCTTGGAGCTTGTCGTTGTGTTATCCAACCCGGTTTTTAGAAACGTCAAAGTTTTGTCAGGGAGGAGTTTGGAGGGAGAGTTTTGCTGCGTGGAGAGAACGGTGGTGTAAGAGCATCGCACCAGGGCTTAATTATCCTTGCAGGCCTTGCATTAGCCCACCCTTCCAATTTCTGTTTAGCTGTTGAGAAAGGTTAGTCATCGTCGTCATGCAAGGACAAGGACCATACGAGCTCCGAGATATTATTAAGCTGCTGCCTCTGGTCTCTCTTAATGAGCAAGGGTCCCCACTTTCCAACTGGCATCGTTGCATGTCATCTATTTGCTCCATGATGAGTGGGTCCATTTGGCGCGTATGCAGGTTTTGGACAGTTTCGTTCGATTGTGCATCTGTTGTTGCGCTTCGTTTTTTTGCTGTTTTCGTGAAAGGTAGTAGGAGAGGAAATTAAGAGGAAAATGTTGATGCCAACACGATTTTGGATTTGAGCGAGACACCGCGGCCTGTACGCCATCTCGCTTCGGTCGGGGTGAGGGCTTCTGGCCCCGTTGCTGCCGAGTAAGTTGCTGCTGAAATATCGATATGTATTACCAGGTGCCGGAGAGATTAAAGTTCGAATGGCGGTGCCAGATTCCTGCCTTCGTCATTTCGGTTTTTTAGCGTTTGAGCGTTGGGGTGATCTTCGGCCCGATGCAACAATAGGTGGTACGACACGCAACACAACCGTATGCTGTTGCGGCCCTGCACCTGCGGCTGCGGCTGCGCCAGCACTGCCGCCACCGCAAGCGCGGTGTTGACGGCAGCGAATGGCTGCTTCACCAGAGTTGCGGCCGCAGCGTCCTGAGCTGAGGCGGCGTGGAAGGGGAACGGCAGGCTAGGGCTTGTGAGGGGCTGCCGTCGAGGCGTGTAAGCCTCCATGTCTCATGTTATAATATTGATGTCGCACGAATCACCATAGCACCTCATAATGAGGGGTACACCATGCGGGCTAAGGGAGCAGCAGCAGCCCCTGGCCCTGGTGAATTTGTGGCTAACGGCAAGGCTTGTCGATACTTGCAAGCACAGTTAAGAGCTGTGCACCAGGCCCGACAGAAGCCACATCTAACTCAACAGCAGATTACGCCATGCAGTACTCCTAGCAAGAACCCATCGGCCTGTGCGTGGCTTACGCGTGGCTTGGCGAGTATATCATCTGATGACTAGCATTTATTGAAAAGATCTTTCACTTTGATGATTGATCACAACATGTTGTTATAGTCGCCATTACCAGCTTGGCCAGCATGGAGTGTGCGTGGGGCGTGTCAACGGGACATGCCCATTTAATAATGATGTACAGTGATGTAAATTGTTTGGTACAGGTCTCGGGAGTCTTTCGATCCAGATCACGCTTCCGTGCTACATTGGAGAGCACCTCTGCCAGGTGTCAATGCGGGGGCCGGCACCAAAGCGCATAGCCCAGTCAGCATCTTACATTGGTGTATTGCCAACAGAATGCAAGCACACACTACACAGGCTCTCCCCAAATCGCCATCCCCAATCTGCCTGAACGTACCCGGCCGTTGTCTTCCATTCTCATCCGCACCCATTACCACCCATCCTGCTGTGGCCGCTAATAAACCTCTGCACGATAAGTATACTTAAATTACTCATACATAGACTTTTTTTCTATATAGGCATTAGAGCACAATGATTTCTTGTGCAATGGCACGCGCAATCGTGTCAAAGCATTTAGCACTATGAGCAGTAGCGAGAATGTCCGTCTTCTGCAACTACGGCAGCCCTGCTATGCGGGTAATTATTACTGTTACATCAACCACACAAACTGAATGGTCAGTGCGGCTTGTGAAGAGTTTTGTCAACATACAATTTTAAAATTGATGTGCAGTACATATATACTAAGTACGAATACGTACTAGATACATAATGTTATGCACCAGACGAATACGACTCAAACTGAGGATCATGAAGTTGTTGCTGCACAAGCAGTCAACCGTTTTCATGAAAGACTGGCAGTGCATGGAGAGCAAGAGTTTCATGGAGATGGTGCACATGCATGGCCAAGCCCTTCCACTCATTCCAGTGAATGGAAGGGAGTGCACTGGGTGGACTGTATGGGGTGCATGGAATATCAAGCGCAATGCGGATGAGGGTCGGCACATCTCTGTAGGCTTCTTTGGGAAAGGTGGATCCGAGTTGGGATGGATTTGGTAAATGGCGGTAGTGGTGGGTGCTCGTCCACTCCTTCGCCATGCGGTTGGTACCCATTACCGGGCGTGACTCATCATGACGCACAGGAAACAAAGGACCGAGGAAAGGGCGACTGGGTTGTCGTAAAGAAGCTTCTCTCAAGTTAGAGATGGGGTATGGACAACACATAATCACAGTGCAGGTTGGGCGCTTGGGCCAAGTAAGGAGTTTAGGGGTTTCGTTAGGGGTTTTACAAGATTTCGACATGGCTGCACATTTATTGAGCAAGAGAGCACGCAGGGAGGCAATTAGGCAAGCAGAGCAGGACAGCCGAACGGAGGCTGTATGTTCCTGTACAAATTCTCAAGTTGCACATGGTAGCGACCCATCACGCCATATTACTGGGGACCCGAACGGCTCTGGCCCGAGCTGCAGGAGCACAAACAACATACATGCGTGCGGGAACCAAGGTGTTCAAATCCATGGAACATACAATGAGGGATGTAAGGTACGAGCTGCTGCTGGCATCACCGCCATAGTAAGAGATCTCTATATTGCAACTCCACAAGAGTGGTGGCCGCAGATCAGCTGAGGGGGGGGATGCCTCCAGGATTGCTGCAGCAGTCAATTTGCCAAGGGCAACTACAGGCGCGGGTTCGCTCTTCTACTCTGTTGGAAATCCGGCTCCAGCGCTGTCGGTGGCAGTGGGTCAGCGACCATGCGGAAATACGCAAATAATTTGGTTCAAGAGCTGGGAAAGGCACTGAGAGTATTCAGTGGTGTGGCGGCGAATAAAACGAATGGAGTTGGGTAGAGCGGCTCCCAACTGAAAGAAGGGCTACCTTGCCTTCGATGACACAGCGCAGCATGACAAGAAACACCCCTCCCGCACGGCAGCATCCGCCGCTGGTTCGGTTGTGCTTAGGCTGATCAGTCGCTCATCATGCACCCGCATATCTACTCCCGGGATGCTGTTCACACCACCTATGGTACCTGTCATGCTCCTTGCCATCGTTGCCCTACGAGTTGAAACGCAACTCGTGAGAGGCTGCATACTCCCCTGCACCTCATTGTGATGGGGCGATTACATGGGAACGACCGGGAGCGTGGTTACGTGAGGACGTGGTTTTTGGTCACTATAACAACGGATTCGTGCGTACGAAAACTAACCAATCGCAGCGTTAGGAGTCGTGTTTAGGATACACGAGCCTAACGCACGCAAACGCAAACGCAAGTGAAAGTTTTACAAATTTGTAATTTTGTTCTATACGTTTGTTTTCGATTTGCGTAAGCCTACACACGCTAATGCATACCTAACTCGACCTAACGCAAATAGATCCTAAGGTGCGCGTTAGGCCGAACGCTTGCGCTTAAGACCGTAAACGCAAGCGAATTGCGTTTCGTCAACACACGAAAAGCCATCGAACGCACACAGATCGCAGGGTTTGTTGGAATGCGATACGCAATCGGACAGGGAAGCAAAACCATAGTTTATTACATACTTGCTTAATCCTTAGCGTAGCGCACTGACTCTACATAATGGGCAGAATAGTACTAATGTCGTACTCGCATTTGTCTTATCCAGCACGCATAGTCTCCACTATTGTTCCGACCGATGTCAAACACGGGTAACGATGTTCTTGTTTACTGGTTTTATTCAATGTCTTCATTTTCCGTTATCGCTTACGGATATCGTTTGATGTTATTGTTACTTGATATCATGCTGTTATTGTTTCCCGTTTTCTGCCACTACCCGCGGCGAAGATTTCGAATTTGATACTGATATAACGCTATCGTACTTTTGGCAGCCGTACTCATGAATATCAAAGAAAAATTCAGAATCTGCATTTTCAAATACTGTGCACCGTATGTTACTGGTCGATATGTGCGGTCGCTACATTTCGCTATATTCATAGAACGAATCAATGATGTTCACAAGTACATCATATTGAAAAAACGAATTGGAAATTCTTGATTTGTTTAACATTACGAGCCCACACCTACACATGAACGCATTTGCGCCGCACATCAATCTACAATTCTACACTTATCCCACCTATACATCACTACCGTCACAATACAGTTTTCTATCTACTCGTCCTTGCTATCATCTCCTTGCTTGTCGTCATCCTCCAAAGTACTGCCCGCCTCATCGTGCTCGTCCTCACTCAACTCGTCCTCTTTCATTTCCTGACAAGTCAAGACAGCAAATTTAGCCCTAGAAAATTAGGTGCTGGTATCCATGAACAATACCTCGCGTTCAGTAGTGCTACACATCATACCGACACTGCAAGTATACCTGTTTCTTCTGGCTAGCTACTGACCTCCCACGTTGTGGCCGTCGTGCTCTGGATGATGGCATTTCTTCTGGGTGTTTCATATTCTACATTCACAAGAAATCTAATCAAGTCACAAACATTCATGCACGAACTCTTGGCATCGAGATCCTATACCTTCTTAACCTGGCGGTCGCCGTCGTAATCCCCTTCGTCATCTTGTCGTGTCTTCCTCCACCACCACCTCGTAAGCAAATACCAACAATAATGAAATACAAAACCAATCTGAGATAAGATACAAATTCTTCTCACTTATGTCGGCGATTTGCGTGCTCGCTAATACCTTTTTCTTACTGGCCGTGCTGGTTCGCTTTGCTTTCGTCGATTTCTGCACCTCACCAACTTCCTTGACCTTCATGGACTATGATCATTTATTAACATATCATTAATCATATATTATGATTCTGCTTAAAGGACTCGCGACTAAAGCAGCCGTACACTTTCGCGAAACGTTCCTTTGTCGTGTTGCCCGCTTTCCTGAAGTTCTTGGTCTTGGCGGACCCCGCAGCTGTCTGACCCTACATGCATAGGAAGATGCTTTGAAAGTTATCAAGAAGACTGTGATAAAAGAAGGAAGATTGGATTTCGGAGGACAAGTACATTGTTTAGCAGAACACTCGCACACATTAACATTCATACAGCAAGCTAAGCACACCCAATGTGCAAAGCATCACAGCGCCAAGCTTTAAACATTACAGCTGAAAATTTCTAACCTTTCGCCGTAGCTCATGTTGTCGGCCGCTCCTCAACACCGTTAAACAACCACAATTCCTGCTTATTGTAAATAAGAATGTCCTCTGGCGTCATCGATTGACCCTTGCCACTAGCTTGCCGAAGACATCAATGAGCCCTACGATGATGCACGCATACACGACAAATATTAGCACACCAGACCAGCAGGGTATGTAGGAACGGTGAATGACTATCATTTTACGGACTTGTTCCACTAAGAGATATAAACAGCTTAATTGCATGCGCAATCTGCTGTAATACTGTTCCTAAGATGGCTTCTGTACTCCAGGGTGGGTTACAAATGTTGCATCTTAGGCATCCTTCTCTATGGTTGCAGCTTTATGGTGCATGCGCTAACGAGATACGACGGTCTAGTCCTAGCCCGCCCCGCTTCGAATTCAGTTCATGCCAAGAATAACAATTATGCAATTTATTTGCGGCTTATAGTTACCGTAATGGTTCGTTAATAAATTGGCGTTCGCAGCGCACTGTACGCATGGTGAACTCATGCCGCTTGCGTTAGGCTAAAGCTTTGCGTTTAATTGCGATAGGAGTGCGTTAGCGGAAACGCAAAGTGAAATTTGTCCACCAACACAAAACACGATTGAAGTTGCTTGGAATATTACATTAATTATAATTATTATTTTAATATAAATAGCCTTGAAAACGACTCAGTAAAACGGATGTTTCGTCAAGTTTCGTCAACTACCCGCTTGCGTTAGACGTGCGTTAGGCATACGCAACCTCGCACCATACTCGAGGTATCGCGACCTAGCGCAACCATAATGCATGAATCCGTTGTTATGGTGGGTAGCAACATATCTGCTGGTGCGGTGGAGCCTGGTTATCAGCCATGGCACCATCAATCACAGGGACAGTACCCGCAGTCCCCTGTACTGTATGCCCCGATGATCTCATCACGCCATCTCTCATCACCAGGAGGCAACTCAAAGGTCAAACCTTGGTAAAACTTTGTGCGCCAGCCTCACCATGGGGCTTCCTGACAGGATTCGGCCATCATTGGTTGATCCAGGGTACGCAACAACAAAACATCTCATCCCGATCACAAACTCGCTGGAAATTGATAAAAAAATCACCTCTGCGAAATCCAACCCGGGGCTTATTGATAGACACATGTGTGCCATTCATGCTGTTGATGGACTTAGGCAGTCCTTGTGCCTCAGCCTCTGGGCGTCGAACCACACATGGTACCTGTATCGACCTTAGGTGTCCGCTGACAGCAGAACAGCGTAGAAGTGAGTATTGTATCACCTACAGCTGTGCGAAACCTGCCTACACTGCCTCGCAGTGTCCGCCAGCTCTGCGGCTGTGTGAAGAGAGTCTGCGACGTCTCGTGCCAGATCCCGTGTAGCATGGATCAGGGCGATCTGGTTTCATTGTGCCAACGGAATGGCAAGACGACTCATACAGAGTTCAGGAGAAATATGACGGCATTCTGTGCTTCACACTTGCGCGCCAAATAATACGAAGCTATGAAATTCAGTCAATGGACAGCATTTTCCCATCGGATATTTAAATTATTTCCGCAAAACATATACCTATCGATATAAGATATACTTAAGGGGTTGCGCAACTCAGAGATCCTCTGCGGAACAAGGTGTAGCACTTTGTTCCTTACCGCATGCTTGCCATGCTGACGCTATTCCTTACAAGTGAGATACTATTTCTATGAGCAACCGTATAGTTGATGATTGATGACAAAACAACATAATAAGTGGACGGGGTACGGATGTGCAGGAAACTCACGTGTTTGGACTGGTCAGCGGGTCATGGTTGAATAATGGCCACAGTTTTACTGTTCATTTCCTGGTAGCATTATGAATTCCTTGACCTTACTGCTCCGGAACGCTTGAAGGCTGTAAACGATACCGACTTCGTAATGCGGATTCTTTTGCTCAGGAACTTATGGGCAATAAAGGAATAAAAGGAAGAGTCACCACAATGAATTTTGCAGCGATGGTCGCCTTCTATCGAAATTGCCAGGGTTTTGTTGATTGTTAACCTACGGTCTGGCCTTGAGATTACCAGCGGCTGTAATCAACCATGAATGCACTGCTCCTACGCAACTTGGGGGGCCTGCGGCGCAGCAGCAGCCTGCAGTCCTTCGCCGAGTATCGGCAGGCCGAGGCGCAGAACCCACAAATGAGCAGTGTGACGTCAGAGGGAACACTTCTTGAATATGAAACACTCGAGTTGCGTATTCATCCCCCAAATGTGGTTATCGACAACGAAACGTACGATGATATGACCGTCATCACCATCGACAGCGCGAACAGGCCGGGGACGCTGATTGAGGTGTGTGTATTTGTGTGTGCCAGCACTAGCTGGTGGACGTCGATTCTGTGATGATAGCTGATGGTGACACAGTTGCCCCTACTCTCCATCCCGCCGTTGCGCTCTTCGTCCATGAATGTGCGCACAACAGCCCATACCTACACATCTGAATCTCCTTGATCACGCCAACAGACTATCCCTGCTAGCCGTGCGTGCAGTTATGTAGGGGGCTCACCCGGTGTGTTCGTATATCTTACAGACATCCGAGTATTTCATGCTGGGGACGATGGAGGGATATCGAGCACTCCGCAGTAAAGCATGGGTACGCCGACGAGGGAAGCCCATGCGTGCTCATGGGCCCTAGGATTATAAACCCGTTCGGGCGCTCCCCCGACCGCGGCTTAAGCGCATCTTGTTTTCCTTCTGCACTCGTGCCCCTCCCTCTCTTTTGCAGGTGGTACAGTGCCTCACCGAGCTAGGTCTGAGCATCCGTTGTGCACGCATATCCTCCGATGGTGGTTGGTTTGTGGACGGTAGGTGGTCAACAGCTCAGGTGGTGACGACACGGAGTGGGTGCTCCTAAAATGGTAGAGGCGGCTGGTGCGCAGGGGGCATAAGCTCCGTACCATTTCGAAGTCCCGTATACTTTCTGTTGTCCGGTAACTTTCAAGTCATCCGTCCCAAATCCTTAAGTGAAGTCACGTAAGGCTATGGCCTGAGATCTTTCGCTCTGTTCACGATTCCGATACCCCCTCTCTCCCCTCTACGATAGACACATTCACTCGCAATAAGCAGGTCGTGTGGGGGGCTGTGTAGGAGGGACCAACTTCATTGCAACCTCTTTTCGCGTCACGCAGCAAACGCCGTTTTTGCGTCCCTGCGCTAACGCCATGTCTCCCCTCCGTCCATTTCTCTGCTTCCCCCTCTCATGTGCAGCCTATTCTTGTATTGCGCGGTGTATATTGCCACCACTCACATCCACCCACAACTCACACACACACACACATCACGAGCCGTCGTCGCATCTCTCCCTCTAATCCACCTGCAGCAGCCCGGAAGCAAGAGCCGCAGCAACTCAACCCACAATGACTGCTCAATGAACGGGTTCCACTTGCACGTTGTACGACTTTTCCGTTTGGGTTGTACGCCCTTGCATGCCCATGCCGCCGCCAACCCATCGCCACTCCCTTCCCTGCTTCGTGACGGTGCATATGGCACCTTCAGAATTCTTCGTGACGGAGTCCCCCAAGGGCAAGCTGATGGATAGCCGCAAGATCAACATCATTCGCAAGGTGGGCTGCGCGGCGCACCACCCCCCTGTCACCTCAGTCGCTGCTAGCAGCTGTCACAGACGTATCACACACAACACACACACGTACTCAACACACACACCAATAACCCACACCAATATCACCCGAAAGCTCTGCATACATACAATTTCATGTACCAACGTCCAGCCTTACACAACACAGCGCGAGGCTGTTGTTAGCGTTGCTCCCTATTCCCTCACGCTCCCTGTTTCGGCTCCCAAGTCTTGCAGCAATCGCCTCCCAGTACATGGCTTCTTACCATTCGCGGGGGTTTCCTGCCCCTGATGCTTTCCATGCTGCCTGCATGCACTACAGGTCCTTAGCGTAGAGACGGACAACGCCACAGGCTTTAAAGGTGAGGTCCGATCGCGTGTTGGCGTGGGGGGGGGGGGGTAAGGTCGGCAACAGGCATACTTGAGGGTTTCGGTTTTAATTGACTGCTCACATGTATGCTCATCTTGAACCCCAATGCTATGTGCTATGTGTGATTCGTCCGTCCAATTACCTGTCTGTCCGCCAATTCATGGACCCGATCTCGGGGTCTCCCAAACACCGCAGAAAAGGGCGTCTGCACGGTGTTTGAGCTCGCCGGACGGGACCAGCACGGGTTGCTGGCGGCGGTGCTTCAGCTGCTTGTAGTCAACGGCTGCGAGGTGCTGTCGGCGGCGGTAAGTCAGCTCGGTGTGGGTTGGCGGCCAAGGGAGTGGGACACAGCGCTAAGGCAAGATCACGAAGGCCTGCGACGAGCAAGAAATGAGATATCCTGCGGATTTCCCTGCAACATGTGGGTGCTAACATCTTTGAGGCGGTCCTAGCTAGTGGTAGTCCTTGACCAGGTTCATCACGCTATGTCGCTACGCGACACGCTAAGTGTTTAACTATACGCTTTTTTATTGCCCCCCGTCCGGCCGGCGGCTGGTCATGGTTGTAGGTGTGGACCTTTCACGACCGCGTGGCCCTGGTGCTCAGTGCCACGGAGCGGGGCGAGCCGGTTGTGGACCCCCACAAGCTAGCGCGTCTGGAGCAGATCCTGTACGATATGCTGGGCAGTGGCGATGCGGTGGTCAACAGCGAGCTGGTGGGGCAGGGCTCGAACCGTGGTATGACCTGGCACGAAATGGCTGGCACCTAGCTCCAAAGGGGGAGCGGTCCTGGAGGGTGTGGGCTTTGGCTTTGCCACAAGGCATTGTTCTATGGGCTGGGAAGGGGCAGCGCCCTTTCCGTCGTTGCTGTCAGCCATTTGTTGTTGCCGCGAAGAGGTTCATCACGGTGGGGTGCTACTGCAGGTCCGCGGAGAGGTTCATCACGAGCGCCGCCTGCACCACCTTTTACTTCTGGAGGAGCTCAAGGCCTGGGAGCAGCAGTACCACATGTCCACGACTTCCCCGCTCATCTCGTCGCGACAAAGCATGCAGACCGGCGTGGCGGGAGCAGCGTCGGACGGCACATTTGGCGACGTTGGTGGAGGGACCAACATGTCCACCCGTGCCTCTGTCAGCGGACCCTCAGCGGGCCCCAGCGCCTCCACCTCGAACCTCCCTTCCCGCGTGCAAAGCCCCGCGCCTATGCTCTGTGCGAATCCGGGGGGCATCGTTCCGGAAAGTTCCGGCGGTGTGGGAATGTCCTCTGCCATACCAGGCTTCACCCCCGCGGGGTTCCCACAGGCAGATGAGGGCGGCGCGGCGTGCCCTCTGGCCCCTGAGTTCAGCGGCCACCACATGGACGCCGTCACCGTCGCCGGGACCCACTTTACTTCCGCGCCGGCGGGCCCGCTTGATCTGACGGCAGGCGGTATGTTGCGATGCACCTCGACGGAGGGGCATCTGCCTCTCATGATTTCAGAGCCTATGATTGACGTAGGGCTCGATCTGCCCGCTGCCGTACAGCTGAAGGACCAAGTCTCTGCGCAGTTGATGGATCGTCGGCGGTCCACAACGGGTCCGGACCTGCACGGTGCAGCGCCGCCGCTGTCCCTCTCTTCTCCAACCCACGTCAGTGCCACGGGCGCTCCGGTGACGGTGGTCTCGGGTCGACACTTGGAGCGGAGTGTGAGTTCTAACACGCTGCAGACCAACACTAGCGGCGGCGGAGCCGTCCCTCCCTCCAGTGCACGTGGTGGCATCCCTCCTCCCCGCACACACAGCGGAAAGTCCATGACAACGACTGGGGATGAGATGGAGACAGGGCAGCCGGCACTCGCGCCCGCGCCAACAGCGACTGCGGCGACTGTCGGGGGCGATAGTGCTCACGATCAATTAGCGCCACTTCGGCGGAGTGAGGTGCGGATTCAGCATTCGGCACTGCTCAACTACTGGCTGGTCACGATTCACTGCCGCGACCGAAACAAGCTCTTCTTCGATACGGTAGGAGGTGGCGGATACATGATGGGGGCCAGGAATGAAAGGGTGTGTATTTCGTGTATTTGTGCGGCTGTTTTGTCTGCGGCTTCGAAGTGTTGAGGCTTTGCCGGAACCGCACATGTACTGCTGTAACCATTTAGGGGGAAGGGGGGTTGAAACGCACCAACGAAAGGCGTTGTGCATTTCACGTTGACCGTTGTAACGGGCGATAAACGATACGGCGCCAACCGGCAGATACGGAATCAGCAGGGGGGGCGCGTGCTCGTTACAAGCGTGCAACGTCTCGGAGAGGAGGAGCCGGAGAGAAGGTTTTATTGCCAAGGGGCGATGGCAAGTAACGTCGTAGGGAGCGCCTTGCTTTGCAACACACGGCTTCAGATGTCCAGAGCTGCGGCGCCGCATGCCTAGTGTGATGTGATGTGATGTGATGTAATGTGTCGGTCGAGTTGGTTCGCATTGTGTTGGATCGAGTCGGGTTCGATCACATCGCGTCGTGTTATGTTACAGCGGACTCCGGACCGGACGCGCACTGAACGACGGAACATGGCCAACCACGTCACCTGACGCTGCATGGTGTTGCATGATGTGTTCCTCCGGCTCCTGACAGCTCGTGCTTCCTCGACCTATTCCCGCAGGTCTGTACCCTTGCGGATATGAACTATGACATTTACCACGCCACCATCGACTCGGAGGGCGATGGCGCCAGTCAGCTCTTCTACGTCCGCCCAAGGTATGGGTCTGGGCTGTGGGTAGATGGTCGGAACCTGCCCTCTACACCTCGCCCCCTACCCCGTTCCCTACCGCACGGCGGAGCACCCCTTGGGATATTAAACCTGCGCGTCCTCCCATGTGGCTGGACACTGTGAGCAGCAAACATCGTGCATGGCAGATCATTGAATTGAATTGAATATTGCGGCCTGCCCTGGTTTGCGAACAGGTACGGCGAGTGCATCTGGGACGAGCGCCGCGCCGCTAAGTTGCGGTACATGCTTGAGAGCGCCGTACAGCGCCGCTTCCCCCGCGGCACCAAGGTGTGCGTTCAGAGCTGCGACCGGTCGGCGCTGGTGAACTTGTTCTCCGCCCTCAGTAGCGGGGGCTTCTGGATCACCCGGTGAGCGGGCAGGAGGGCCACCTGGCACCTGGTTCCCTTGCCCTTGTCACGCGCCGCGGGTACTTAAAAACCTTACATTCTATGTTTTATGGTAAACCCTAAACGTTAATGTGGATTGGGGAAAGGCACCCGCCACGGGAAGATAAACCATGTACGAGCACGTGCAACTTTGATGTGTTTTGCACGGGGAGAGAGCAGCTTCATGTGCGTGTATGCGGCTGTTACGTTGCAGAAAGGTATAAACTGATAATGTTATATTGGTTGGTTATGCAATAGGTAGATATAAACCCTAAGAGACTCTGTTGGAATGTGAGCAACACTCATATACGAGAGAATCTCAGAGCAAGTAATACGGCCCAGGAGGGGCCGGGCGCTTTGCTGACTTCAACAGACTCTCAATTTCCTACCCGCTGCATATCTATCGCCCTTCCATAAACACACACACACACTCTCTCTCTTCCTTACTCCTTACTTTTCCTCACCTCTTTTCCTTACGTACCACTTAATATCTACCCTCGTTGTCCTTGATACCTAAATTTCGTTATGTTATGAGGTGCCTCCTCCTCCCTACCCTTCTGGCCTCCTGGCTCCTTGCCCTCCTCAGTGCTGACGTGCGCACCCATCAGGATGCCGCCATTTTTGAGTTTACCATTACCGATACGCGCGGGCACTTACCGGAGCAGTCGCACGTGCAACGAATCTGTGAGGCGGTTGGGGGCGTCATGTCGCACGATGTGTACGGGCCTTCGCACGGACCGCCTGTTGGTGGGTATGATGGGGCAACGGGGGATCAAAACTCCGTGGCCAGTGGGGTGGAGCGGGTGGGAATGGGGGGTCCGCAGCTCAGCACGCTCCTCCGAATTCTATCCCGCGTGGGTGGGGTTTGCAGAGCACCACCGAATGGGGGAGTTGTCAGCGTCAGATCGGATAAGGCTATGGACACATGCAGCTACCATCCGGGTGATCTGGGTCGTGGCGATGGGGGGGATGTTTTTGGGGTGGTGGGGGTGATTTGTTTGTGCACAGCACCACGTAGATTGGGCTATTATATAAGGGCCAACGGCGTAGCATCTGCGGGCTGGTCGGTTGGTGCGATGAGATTTGTGGTGGCGGCAGTTAAGACGTCTCCCGAATTTTAGGCGTGACCCCTGGGGCTGCTCTCTCACCACTGTGGGGTTTTACCGGGTCCCTCACATCATCACGTGGCAACTTGACTAGTCATGGCGTACCGCGAAGCAATATCGCGGGGTCCGTACGCAGAGCCAGCGAGCGGTCCTCCTACTTCCAATTGAGTCTCACCACCAGGGGTACCGCCGTCAGGGGATAGGCAGCCGAAGCTCGGCCACACGGTGATTGCAGCCCCGTCCTCAAACACGGCCTTTGACGGAGACTGAGAGACTGAGCGTCAACACAGGTCTCGGCAGGTCTCCATAACTCATATCGCAGCAAATCCCGCCAAAAATTGTACCATTCGTTACATCTCGTTAAGATCTCGTTGGGTCCTCACGAGGCTCGTTCTCTTGCCGTACCTTCTGTTCCATGATGCCTCCACTTTGGACGGCGGTGGTTAGTCCTCGTTCCTTCAGTACCAGCACCAGCACCAGCTGGCTCGTTTCATTCGCCCTCCCCCCCTTTCACACACACACACACACTTCTTTCGCAGCTCCCGCAGGCACCTCGCGCCTGGGCGGGGGATCTGGACGGGGGGGGCCCGCTGGAGGAGGCCTTCCGCCCGGCGCTGGTAGCTTTCGCTTCAGCATCCTCGAACGCCGCTGGAACAAGGGCTGGGGCGGGGGGGCTAACAGCAACAGCGCGGGCGCCGGGTCGTACGACAGCCTGGGATCCGGATCTATGTGACGACACCAACTGGACCGTTGGACATTCGGAGGCTTAGAGGCTGCTGACCCTTCTTGCTGCCCGACGAAAGGGTTGGGAGACCGCGCGTAGGACGCCTGTTGTATCTCTGTTCAATCCGCCTGATAAGCAAGGGCCCGATCGGAAGATGACCATACACGGTCCGTCCCGGACGCTACCCGTAATACCCCAGAGGATACTACGACGCCGCCCTGCATGAGGTGGTGGTGATAGGGGCGGCGTGTGGTTCGGTTGTTGCCCGCTTGGCTGTTAGGCTCTTTCGGGAGGATAGGGATTCGATGTCCAATTTGTTATTTGGTTCAGCGACTTCAAATCGCATCTGACGTCCTTGATGAATATGATCGTACAGAAGTTTTAATCGACGTAGTAGGACTGTAGGACACCTGAAAGCGCAGGGTGTTACATAATGGTGGTTTCGTGGGTTCAAGTGCTTGGGCGAGGGAGACACATTACGTATGGTGATGGTGACGTCTTATCTGTCCCCTGATTTGCTCCTTCTTTGTCCCTTTGAGGTCATTCGGTTTTTCAGCTGATAGCTTGGACGTGTGTGTATAGTTGTGTATACTCTTGTGTTTGGAATAAACCATGACGGTATGTGTGTCGTAAACGTATACAGATCTGTACGTGTATAAGGCCTTGGTAGGCAGCAGTAGTCCAAGTCGGACGGTCAGCGCCTTCAAGGTAGTTGGGTGGTCGTGGCGGGGCTTCAGGTGGTTTAGCCGCAGAGTCCAGTTCCATGGGGAAAAGGAACAGGGTGATAAGCGCCGGAGGCGCCGGCGGGGTCTGGGATGAAGTAACCAAGCACGCCGTGGAAGGCGCTGGAAGGAGACGGAATTCCAGGGGGTTTGGGGCTCCACGCGCCCGCTGCTCCAGAGAAACAATACCGCAATGGCCAGTGCCGCACGCTACTGCTGCTGCTTGGCAGTTGAATAGCGAACATAGTGCCCTCGGCAGCTTGGTGCTCGCGGTGTCAGTGTGTGACTGTGTCAGGCACACAGTATCCCTTTGATAAACTTAGAACTCAAGAAATTAGCGCATCGTGTGTCTCGACTGGGCTGGAAGGTACTCGTGATAGACATGTTCTTACTTCCGCACCAGCGGACAGAGCACAGGCCGATTACATTGCGGCGGTAACGGTAATGGTGATGATGATAATCGTGGTGGTGGTGGTGAGGTTGGTGGTAGGGGAGGGATGGGTGGTGATCTATATGTATAGGTTGGTGGCGCTACCAGGCGATGGGAGGTGCTCAGGCAGAGAGGAATACGCCTGGAGGTTTGGTGATGAGGATATGGTGGTGGAGAATAAGCTTGGAGGTTCGGGCGCATGCTTCTCAAGAAGGAGTTCCATTCCGTTGGCCCTGCACAAATTGGATATAGTGACTAGTATGTGCGCTCTCTCTGACCTTGCTGAGGGCGCCGGTATTGCAATCCAACGCAGACACTCAAAGAACACGTTCATCTCTTCACTTCATTTCATCACTTCACTTGATGGCAATGGGCGACCAATAATTCAGCATTTCGTGCCGCTGTCCACGTAAACTATTTGGCGGTTAGCCTTTTCCACCCCACGCATGACTGTCATCCTGCAAGCAGTAAATGACCAAGACATCCTGCAGGTCTGGCCGGTCAGCCTGGTGCAGATCTGCGTGCAATGGTTAACCAATTTGAAGAGTGAGTATTGTATATATCACACAGGTCACTGCTGGTAACGCATTTGTACGTTATATGTCGCCCTGCCTCCTTGGGTGCAGCGTCCCTGGGGCAGCTTCGTATGAGGGTGATACGCCGCCACATGAGGCTTGGCGAAATATGGGATTGATAAAGCCCTATAGTGCGGAAATTTTGATTGATGTGGAGCGGGATAGGTAGGCGCGCATGGTATGTAGCATGTGAATGCGCATGTGACACGGACGAGTCTGCTGCAGAACTAACGAACGTGAAGGTTATAGCATTAGTACGGTGGTACGGGATGCCTTTAAACCACGACGATTGCCCAAACATAGACCTGCACCTGCTTGCTTTCCCATGTACCACCCATTGCGAATTCAGCAAACAGCTGACATACAGCGAGGTTGCTTTAAAACACACCTCCACTGCGTCACATTGGCTGAACAGGATCATGCACAGATGTAACCCTCGCTCACTCGCTCGGGTGAAAGCCAGAGCTTAGCAAGCTCTATATCGCGATTATAGAATGGAGATTCCGAATCATAATGTCCTCATCTCAATAAAACAATGTGCAGGTAAAGCCTTCCAACAATTGCTTCGGGCTTGTTCTTAGGTCGTATTGAGTTATGCTTTGCCGTACAGCCTTGAAATTCCTTGTGGTGCCGTTGCCTTGATAGAGAGGGATGCGAGGGCTCCGTTTCCCTGAACGCTGTTACTTCTCACATAATCTAACATAGCGGAAGTTAGTAACAAATTTGTTTTTGGCTTAAATATTATATTATATATATTATCAACGTTTTGGAGTTGCATCTTTTATTATTCCATTGTGATTTATTGCTTGGTCTTACCTAATTCACAAAAAGGAAACATGAAGCTGGAAATTTTTAAAGATCATTTCGTTAATAATGGCTATATATTGTATTTCGGGGATTTTAAGTCGCATCAAAAGAAGTTATCTTCCGGCAAATGGAGGCGGGGTGTTCGGAATTTATTTGTTCGACATGTGTACTAAATACTTGCCTGCTGCATCTGCCTCTCAGGGGTTGAACCCTGTTCAATGGCAATTACAGTGAGTCCGCCATTATTCATTTTTCTACGACCAGAAGATCCCGTTCCCTTAAATGCAATAAGACAGAAGTGGTTGAGAAATATAGCCTGTATTCTAGATGATTATTCAACCTCTATCAAAATTATACATAGTTGTTATAGACGATAAATCTAAAAATCTTGTATCAGTCGCTGAATTTGCCAAACAAAAGAATTTTGGATTTTTAGGTTTGAATACACGAGGGGCGCAAAAGAGGCGCTGAGTTAATATGTTGCTCAATTGTTTGAAAAAAAGAGAAAAAAAGGATTTCGAAGACTGAAGCTGATAAATTACTACTCATAATTCTAAACTTAGGTAAATCAGTTGTTTATATATACAGAAAAGCAAAGATACTACAAGCGAATCTTCTTTAACTATCATTTTCATTGGTAATTATTATAAGTTTAACGGTTCAATTATATTGTGCTGTAAGGGAGGGAGATAGGGACAAGGGGGGAGGGAGACAGGGACAGGGAGGAAGGGACAGGCAGAGAGGGGACATCTCGCGCGCGTGGTGGAGGCTGCGCTGTGCCAGCTGTTAGGACGACTTGCTCACCCCAACCCCACGTAATACTCACTGTCCACAGAGGCGTAGGGGCTCCTGTTGTGTCACTACACCCGAAGAGACCCAACCGTCTCATAGGGAAGATATACCACTCCTATAAATCGGTGATGTACAGAAGGGAATTAGAAAGACCACGTACATGATGAATCGGAAAGACTATACGGTTCTCACTTTCCGCACCTCTTTCATCCGTTGATGAAAATTACCACCTTGGCGAGAAGCAGGTTACGGAACGCATCTCTGTCCGTTTGCGTGGAGGAGAGATGCCCCATAGTCCGTAGTGTCCCCACGCGAGATCAGATCCCAGATGCGCCTACATCCAAAACACAATTAGGAACGCCCAAAGGTTCCTCAAGGTAAAAACAACTTCTTACATCACCGTCATACGTGACAATCAGAAGCAAAGTGCGCCTCCGAAATCATAGGGCCCACTGGTGTGCCTCTCAGTGAAGCACACGCACGTCACATCGTATTGTACTGTGTCAGGCCGTACAACTCTTCCTCTCCTGCAACTGGAACCTCAGCGAAACGCGCAGCACCTGCTACTATACCCTTCCGCCACCTCCCTCCTCCCTCCGCTCACTCTCTTCTCACGCCTCTCATAACACGTGACCCGTTTTCAGTCATGCGCTCATCCCAGTACCATCGCCGTAAGAATATCCCAATACCGGGATATCGCACAACGACTTTGTTAGCGGATCATGCGCGATGACATCACAAAGTCGTGGGACTTGTCAGTCAGTAACACATGGTCATGCCCATTCCACCTCTTATCACCCTCGCACCTTATGGAGGCAGACAGAGCATGGGAAAAATCCATCACACGATACAGTCTGATCATACCGCTGGTTTCGCCACTTATGCGGGCAGTTTAAAAATGTGAAAAAGGAGCAAAAAGACTCTCGACTCACATACTCCTTAAGGCTAATAACGGCTGGAAGTTTGACAAGCTGCTGCTGACGACGTTCTGCGCTTCGGCTGCCGGCACCACAAACCGCCTTTCTCTCCTCACTCCTATCGCGCAATCGCCGCACATCAGCGACATCACAACTTTCACGAAGTAGCTTCTATACCACAGACCACCCCATCCATCCACACTAGAAGAATCGTCCCACGCCAAGTCAGGCTGCTTCATGCCATATCCTTACGCGTCCGCAGCAGCTGGGAAGAGTCTTTGTAAACCCGGTCAAAGACGGGACATACTCGCCTCATATTTCTAGGGCTTTGGTAGGGAAAGCCGCAGAACGCTCAAGTAGGACGTCCTTGTGCAGGTGTTCAGCGACAGCTGAGGGCTACAGCCCAAAGCTGCAGAAGGGGAGGGACGCTAGCTCCCGCCAGTCGTCAGGAGCGGAAGGCGACGATTGCGAAAGGGGCAGGTCGCAACAACACACACAAGTACATGACAGAAAGATGACGCCATTCCATCCCGCATGGCTACCTTGCAGTACAACAAGGATAAACACAAGCACAGGCAAAGCACAAATCGATCGTTCGTTCTTGGACTCGTACATCAGAGTGGGCTCTCTCAAAACAGAAACACGCTCACTCGCACTCTCTGTCCCTTTCTCGTCGCACATGCACTCTGCCTCCCTCTCCCCCTGTCGCTGTCACTCTCCCTCACCGCACATGCACGTGAATGCGGAAAGACGACCCGCGCACTCCGGCACCGTCAATGATTAAGATTCGCACAGCGGCATACGGTGAACAACGGCATCACGGGAAGTCCGACACAGCGAAAAGGACTGCACTCTCAGGTCATCGAGGCCGAAAAACGGGAGGGGTTTTGAAGCACGGGGAAAAACATATCAATACTAGTTTTTCCGTTTGCAACGCAACGGCAAATATTACCAATATAAGGTATATATACACTTCCGCTCTCAGAATCCGCAACGACAGACCACCAGTGAGGCACAAACAAAACAAAAGCAGAGAAGCAAGGTCCCGCGCTGCGTTCGCACTTCAACTCTCCGCAGGCCTCGTGCCGGGGTCTCATTCAGTAACCATTCCAAATGCAAAATCCTGGCCATGCCTGACCCTCCTCATGCACACGCAGTCCTCGCATACTTTCTGCCCTTCTGCCCCTTTAAGTGTCGTACACCGTCTACGGCTCTAAAATTAGTCGTGAAAAGTCTTACATGCGTCAAGACGTCCCTGGAGTAGCCTACCTCGTGTTCCCTCTTCTATGGATCGGCAATCAGAGTAACACACCAGCGGCTAACCCCGTATACTATATTAAACCACCGCTAGGATGCGAGGCACTTCCCATGGGTACGTCTTCCCAGCCCCTGCCAATGAGGTCTCTCTCCCTAATAAGGAGACGCCCGACTTTCTGTCCCCGCCCGGAGAGGCGAGGGTGCCAACACCTACGCAGCGGGATGCAGGGTGATAAATCCCAACGATTGCGAGAGTCCGCGAAGGAAAGCACACGGGCCTGTTCTAAACCGCGTCCAGTTCGCGCTCACTCAACCCGTCGTACCGCCAGGATGTATATAAAGCACTGCTGCTCAAGCCTGTCGTAACTGCCGCGGCACGTGCTGGCTCCCTCTGTTGGGTGCCGCTGCCACCACCGCTACCGCGGCTGCAGCCATTTCGGCTGCCGCCATTTCAGCTGCTGGCAACTGCTTTCTGCCGTCGTGCCAGGATTGTATCGCACCCATTGCTGTCGCCACCCAGTCCTCCTGGGAACGAGCCCACGACAAGAAGCACGCGTCCTGCGCGACCCAAATGGCACATGGGTCATACATGTGCAAATGAGGGCAGGGAAACGTGACGGGCAGGAAAAACGTAGATAGTTGTATAACTCCTGCAGGGTTAAGATTCAGACCTACACCTGACAGCCACCTAGTACCAATGTGCAAACGCTCGGTAATTAGCATAAAATACTCACAATCAGTGTTGCCCCGTTGACCGCCAGCAGCTGATGCTCTACAGGAATGCGAGTGAAGTTGAAGGCCTGGAAGAGCGGCCACACTGCTAGCTCCGCAGTATACGTAGGGATGAAGTCCTGGTGTTGACAATGAAGTCCCGGGAGGGGTGGGGCCGCAAGGATTAGACTATCATGCAAATCCGATCAAGATGCGATGCCAACAAACGTTGCGTTTTGCGTCTTGTAGTGGTGGGAAATCTGCCTAGCCAGGGTTTCAGGGTCAGGTCGCAGGCGAAACCGTGAATGGGGTAAGCGGATGATGAAGGAAGACAGGAGACATGAAATCCGTAAAGAGGCGGAAACATCGGTTCACGAGTGCCATACACGAAACGGTAAAATATGAAACTCACTTGCGTAATCTTCTTCTTAAATCCCTCAATCCCCGAGCCATCAATCAACGCGCAACCCCAAGCATAGAAAGCCACCACGTAAAGGGGCCCCATGATAACTGTGTCAGCAATAAGCTTGGCTGCAAGGAACGATGGCGAGCCGGCTGCCAGCAGCTTCGCGCAGACGACGTCCAACTTTTGGTACCAAAAGTGTCCAACGGGACCCATGAAGGCAGCACCGAAAGCAGCTGTGCAGGCGACACGGCGTGCGTCGACGTCTGGTATGCGTCGCTGCTCAACCACTCTGCAGAACGTCCAGAGAAGGAGAAGGCGCAGGAAGTTGAGAAATTGGCTATATATTACTGAGCGTTGACCAGGTAAAGAGGTGCTTACCTCTGGGCTAGGATGTCTCCGCAGCCCCAGAGAAGGCACGATGTGGCCATTTGCGTCAGGACTGGCCGCCTGCTTAGCTGACGCTCATAAGCGCCCCATATCCGATGCATACGAGCGTTCAAGCTGATACCCTTCATACTGATTTTGGTTTACGGTCGTGACGCCGTTGCTTTCGACCCCTTGTTCCCAGGCCTCAACGAAGTTGCGCAACTAGCTGCTCCTATTTCCGCCCTTCCAATCCTGAGATGATGATATATAAACAGAACGGCAAGCTGGGCGTATAAAAAGGCCTTCACTTTGCAATTCCCAGAGCCCCCTTCAGCGGCGAGCGGCGGCCTTTGGCTATTTTCAAACAAGAATATACGCGTTGTTGCGCTCAGTAGCGCATGAACTGCAAGTAGTTAAGGGAAAGCTTCGGCACTCTCAGGCGGCCCAAAACCTGAAACAAGCGTCGTATGCCACTGCCGTAACTAACTCGTCGCGGTCAGCATGTAAACAAGTTATCCGCCGTCATTCGTAATACGCGTTCCCATATGGCAAATGAATTGGTTAAATTTTGCATGATAAAATCGAGTGGCTGCCGGGATCTAGAGTCACCCCGTGAACGAATGACGGCCCTGGACGCTGGACAAGGTTTGCATCGTTCTTGTGGAAGACCAACTCCATGCAATTATTGATTGCTTATCGTGCTCCGTGGTTGTTAGCCAGCTTCTCGGTGCTTTACTGTGTTTAGTATCTTAGGCAAACGCACGTGCGGGCATTACGATGAAACTTACTCGTGAACAAGCTTTGGCGGAGCTGGGCCTTCAGGAAGTGAGCAACGAGGGACGGGGGGTTTCGCGCCGATCTGTTGAAAGATACATTTTTATGGGGATCAAGCCTGTCAGGAGCCAGAATAGTATTCCGAACCAAAAAGACTTTCTAGTATTGCATTTTAGATTCCCAGGTGTAAACATTTATCACTGAATTGCATTTCGGTATGCCCTCTTCCGTGATCAATATCTCAGGAAGCAACGGAAGACGAGATTAAAAAGACATACAAGAAGCTAGCATTGCAATGGTGCGGTAGGCCGTGCAGCGTGGTCGATTTGTATTTGCGCGTGCGGTTGCGGTCTGCTGAGCAGAGTTTGGGGCTTTGCAACCTGACGTTTCATGATACAAATTTAAGGCGGATACGGCCTTTCTTCTGCCTGCCCTGTGCAGGCATCCGGACAAGAATTCAGACAAAGAGGCGGCGACGGTACGCTTTCAGGCAAGTGCGCGAGGAAGGCTCGTAGTGCTGCTATCATGGCGCAACGGTTAAAACGAAATAATGTTTTGCTTCCTTACCCTGGCAACCGGAACCCTCTTGAGACGTACGAACAACCGCGCAGCACGGGGCATGCAACCCATGGCAACGCACCCCATGCGACGCCGTGCCTGTCCACAGGCACAGAGTCCATGAGCACAGCTTATCCACTGTAGAAAGACGAAAGACCCAAATGAAACGCATATGTTTTTCTTCCCAACTTGGATTTTAACCGTATCTTCCGCAAATTGATCTGAGTTACCGGATCATCCACCAGATGATCTCAGCGGCATACGCCCGGCTCTCCGCTCGCAACCACCCGGGTGACGACGATGACCTGGATGATCTGTGCCCCGAGGACATCTTCGATGAGGACGAGTTTGAAGAATTTGAGGAGCTTTTGCGGTCCGAGTTTTTCTATCGCATGCAAGTGGTGTTTGCGTTGACCCCGGCTGTGGGCATGTGTATGTGCCTGCATTGGGAACTTAGCCACGAGGAAGAGATAAGAATTATGTGTGTACATGTGTTCATGATACGTGTTCGTTGCTTTCTTTCAAGTGCGGATCCAAAGTGGAAAAGAGACGTAGAAATGGATAAAGCCTCAGGCATTGCTGCAGGCGGTGGGGGTGATTATTTACTGGGAAGGAAATCGCGCGTACGGGTTGGTAATGCTTATATCTTCATCACCAGTACCACGTCAGCGTATGGGACAATCGGCATGCTGTCATGCGGGTCAGTTGTTCGGTGGTCTGGGGACGTATGACCCAGATCGCAAGTCGAGCTTCGGGGGCTGACACTCACAATTCGCAGCTCGTATGACGGGGCGGCCTCTGCTTACGGTGGCTTCCTCGCGTCCATGCATCCCGCACTTGAGTGCATCAAGTAAAAGCGGAACTGTCCATGATCTGTACGGCCCGCAGCCCAAGTAACCACACGTGCCTGCTGTCCAATACACAGGTTCTTCGGCGGTATGCGCATGGGGAGTGGCGGCCGCGGGCGTCGCTTTGGTGGTTCTGGCCGGGACGGCAGCGGCAGTGCCTTCCGGGTGTTCTTCATGCCTGGTGGTGGCCCTGGGTTCTCTTTTCACGGTGGTCCCGGTTCAGGGAGGCCGCGCGGCGGGCATGCTGCTCGTCCAAACCCGCACCGCGGGGGGTACCAATCTTCAGGTGCGGGGATACATCTTTAGGAAGTTTGAACTAATAAACTTGCACAGGCAATAGCCCATTCTCCAGTCGGGGCTGGGAGGACCCGGTGTGTTCTTTTGCTACGCAGTTGGGAAGCGGGTCGGTGCATGGCAGGGTGACGCCATCATAAACTGCTTGAACCGGGGTGGTCCTGAACGGGGCCAAAATAGTCGCCGCTCTCGAGGTCGAGTCAGGCCATCGCCACGTTTCCGTGTATATGTGTGTAGTGTAGCTCATTCCCTTCTGGCCATCGCAGCTGTTGCAACTGCGGAGTGAGAGTTACTAGCACTCTTCCTCTAACGTCCAACTGCCAATTTACACGGGCGGAACTGAACTCTCGGCGCTGTGGTGGCATCTCACCGCAGGCGGTCGGGGTGGGTCGTTTTATACATATGATAGTGATTCTGAGGACGACGACGAGGATTATGACGACACGGGTAAGTCGTGTCTGTTGGGGCTTGGGCGGAAATGCACGGTATTGGCCTTTTCCGGTAGGATGTCGTTCGGACTGCAGTTGTCGAACTTCTTTGAAAGATAATTTTGCAAGAATTGTTTGAAACCCAAAGCTTTAACCGAGGTATAATTGACTGGGGCCATGTACACCCGTCAATGTGCGCACAAAGGAGTTGATGCTTAAGTCGATTGGGTGTTTCGTTCATTTCCCGCTTTCATCCCTAGTCTGGCGCACGCACGCAGGCAGTTACAGCACGGTGGACGATGATGATGAGGCTCAGATGGCCTGGGAGGAAGAGCAGCAGGCCCGGGGCGCCAAGGCGGCAGCCGCGCGGAAGGAGGAACGGAAGAGGCGGGCGCGCGAGGTGGGCATAGGCAGTTGGGCCTTCAGCGTGTGGACAGTGGGTACAGGGCCTCTCAGCGGCGTGCAGAGGTATAGGTTTCGAGGGAAGGGGGTTCATCAGCCGAACTAATACATAGGTGCGATAAGAAGCAGCGGTCGGGCCCCTTCATTTAGTTCTGAAATCGTGCGCTTTAAGGTTGCCGTGTTACGATGTTAACAACGGGTACTCTTAATATCAGACTTTTGGAATCATATGTGTGGCTTACCTAGTCCTAGTCCACACTGCATGTTACAGCCTTTAAAAGGATCTCCACTCACAGCGCTCACACAACTGCCTCCGCGCTTCGAATGGCCTCCGAACCCCTTCCTCATCGCATCGCACGTATACACACACAGGCTTGCGTTACTCTGTGTGTTCCCCACGCGTGTGCATCAAGGCTTTCCAAATATAATGCATGGATTGATACCCATTTACTTGACTCCCCGTGCTGGGTCCATTGGTTTTTATCGCCGTGTCCCTCTGCCGCCAACACGGTATAACACACCGCACAGACTGAGGAGCTCTTCGCTCGTTCCGATTCGGACCGCCGCAACACTTTCGCTGGTGGTCCTCCTGACCTCGGGCTCCTGAAATTCGCGGGTCAGCAACTCCCCCGGCCTACCAACCCGGGCGGTGTGCGAAGCGACACCTCCATCCGCGTCAGTCTGGATCCCAAGAAGAAGGCCACAATGTGGCTGGACAATGGCCAGATCCGGTGCGCCAGGGCCCATTAATTTTGGCCCAGTGCCCACCAATTTTGTCTTGCTACCTTGATCTTTCGCCATCCTACCCAGAACCTTTATCTGTCCACGCACCGGTCTCGGTCGTTCATTCTTGCCACTTTTGCTGTTAACGCGGCCGTGATTTACAAAATGCAGATTTGAGCTGGACTACAAGCGGGTCGGGGAGGCCCAGTGGACGACCCTCAGCTCCAATACCTCCGCCACGCTTGATGTCACGGGTCTGACTCCGGGCACCCGCTACGCCTTCCGCGGCCGTGCGGGCACCTTAATCACCACCAGCGGTGCAGCACTACATGAGCCCCAGGTGTGCGATGAGCGCAAACAAAGTGGGATGAGGACCAGACACTGTGGTATGGAAATAGCAACGGATCTGGTCACAGGATCCTCCCCGGCATAGCCCTGTGCCTAACCCTAACCCTAAGTTACCTGTTGTGTGCCTGTCAGTGGGGCAAGCACTCGGAGGAGAGCGTCTTTTCAACTAGCGGTAAAGCTCCTTCGGCAGAGGCCGCTACTGTTGCGCCGGTGGGTGCAGCAGCCACCGCAGCGGCGGGGACCTCCGACAGCGGCGGTACGAACGCACAACACGCGGCGGGGGCAGCGGCAGCTACGGGGCCAAATGCTGCCGCCGGGTCTAAGGCCGGTGCAGCAACAGCGGCGGCACATCAGCAGCAGCCGTCTGCCGGCGGCGGTGACGGTTATGGTGCCGCCGCTAATAGTGCTACGGATGGCATCGGCGCGGATGGGGCTGGACACGGGAAGGGTAGAAAGAAAAAGGGGAAACCGGCGAAAGGGGCTGATGGTGCTGGTGGCAGCGGCGCCGCAACGGAAGACAGCGCGTTGGAGAAGGTGGGTCACGACTGTCTAGCTGCACTGGACACAACGATGAAATTCAGTTGATTCTTTAATTGGAATACCATTTTGTTGCCATCAGCATCTGTTGGTCCTGTGTGAATACACCGCTGTGTGTTTATATGTGTAGGGATGCAGCTTTGCAGCGTTCAACTTACCCATGGATGTGTTCAGCTGTTCCTATGTCTGCTGCCGGTGTGTATGGATTTAAGTAGATGCTGCTTACGGTTACGGTGGAAAAGCTAGTTCTGATTCTGGGTTAATGCAGGAGCGACATCGGCAGGCTGAGGCACGACGGCAAGAAGAGGAACGACAGCGGGCCGCGGCGGCGGCCGAGAAGCGGCGCGTAGAGGTGGAAAAAGACGCCGCCATGCGCTCCGCAATGGAAGCGGCAGCGGCGGAGTACGAGCGCTCCGTGCGGGAGGCGGCGGCGGCGGCCGCTACCAGCACAGGGAAGTCAGGCGGGAGCGGCAAGGGCGCAAAGAAGGGTCCTGGTGGTGGTACTGCGGGCTCTGGGAAGCAACAACAGCACCAACAACAGACGGTTGATCAGAGCGGAGCATCTGTAGGTGGCGGTGCCGCCGCGGCGGCAGGGGGTAGCAAGGGTTCTAAGGCGTCGGCGACAAGGGGTCCTGAGAATCGTCAGCAGCAGTCTCAATCACAGTCTCAATCTCAACCGCAGCCACAGCCGCAACCTGCAGGCGGGGGGAGAGGAGCGACACGTGGAGGGACATTCCAAGGAGCCCCAGGGACTTCCCAAGCGGCGCAGGTACCGCCACGGAATATCCCGCCGCGGTCGCCATCGATGCATTCACAACAACAGCAGCAGTATGCCGCACCTTCAACAGGACTGAACTGCGAACCACGGTTTGGACGGCCCCCAGAGGGTCCTTCTGGGGGGCCCTATACTGGCGGCCGCGGTGGCACCGGCCGCGGCTACGGTTATGGCAGAAGCGCCACCGGGGCTGGATTCGGAGGTCGTACTGGTGCATTCGGAGGTCATGGCTTTGGTTCTGGGCATTCCAGGGGCCGTGGCGCAACGAATTGGCGATGGCAGGTGCGGTGACATGGGTTGCCTGCACAGCACAGGTCCTCAGCATTGCTCCTCATGGAGCGGGGATGTAAACGTTGACGGAATCCAGGAGTCCCGCGGTTGAATCCAGACCCGACTGTCGGCCATTACCGGGCTGGTGCATTACGCTTTAATTGCCGGAAGTGCCACATTCCTGTCATGGATGCAAACAGTACCACAAAACTGCCATACCTGCGTCCAAAACCCGCTGTACCTGCCAGAATCGAAATATGCAGTACGCGTTTCACAATTTGTTGCGATCTCATTGTACAGGAGGATGTTGAGCTTGAAATGGCCATCGCCGCTAGCCTCAAGACTGCTGAGCAGGAGGGCCTTATTGATTTAATTGATAAGGACGCGCTGGCGGCGATCAATGCAGCCTGTGAAACTTGTGTGTGCGGTCCCTATGCTGCCAAGGCTGTGGCGGCAGCGCCGCCGCCGCCACAGTCGCCTCCATCGGCGGGTGGTCACTACCCAACGCTGCCGCATGGAACCAAGCCGGCGGCTGTCCTAACGGCAGTGGCAACGCAGCTGCAGACACCGTCAATGCCATCTCAGTCGCAGACATCGCTGAGAGCGCCACCATTCCAAAGTCTGCCATCAGGCGATGAATCGAAATCGGCGCCGCCACCGACACGGGTGCCGCTTAAGGCCACAACGGCTCCGACGCCTGCGACAGATAGGCCAGTGGAGCCAGCCGGTAAGCTCACGGCGCAGTCCGCCAGCCGGGCGAGCAGTTCATCGGTGCAGCCCGCAGTAGTGGTGGCAGCAACCGCCGCAGCAGATACGAAACCTTTGCCGGTTGTGCCCAAAGATTTGTTGGCGACGGCGTCGCAGCAGAAACTCCCACTGCAAGCCCCTAAAGCATACCCGGTCAGTGTTCCGCTGCAGAATTCAGCAAGGGGGAATTCTGCAGCCGCCACGGATTCCTCCACGTCAGGTGCTCGGGAACCCAACCCTATGCATCAGCTGCCGTATGCAATACCCGTGACAGGTCCTTCCCCAGCTGCCCCAAAAGAAACAACACGGTTCGCTTCTGCCGCGATAGTGGCCCCAGCGACTACTGCCCCTGCTAGTGCCAAACCGGTGCCATCGTACGGCATGCATCCCGCTCTGGCGGCGTTACTTGTTCAAAGGAAGGGAGTCGTTTCTCCTCAGCCCGTTGCCCCTCCCCCTAGCAGCTTATCAACGCCCCAGTCCCTCAACCTTGGACATCCCAGTCAATCGTCAGCGATGGCAGCAAACCCTTCAGCAATGACGACATCGGCGGCGCAGTCTGCTAGCGGGATGACGAGTGCGGCACCGCTCGGAATCAATGCAACCGTGCCTGCAAACCCGGCTGCTGGGCACTTTGGGGCTTCTTCAGCAGCTGCTGACGTGTTTAATGCTACGAGAAATGGGACCTTGGGTACTGGGTTATCGAGCACATCTGAATCACCGGTGGCGCCGCCAGGCGCACCAGCGGCGCACGTGCCAACGGTGTCGGGCGTCCCTGTGGCGAAGCAGCAGGACAGCGCTGGCGTGCCCGGCGCTGGAGCAGTGCCTGGGGCGTCGGGGGGAGCCACGTGGGGTTTCTCCCGTTCTGCTGGATCGGCGGACCCTAGCACTACGGCGCCAGTGGCCGCGGCGGCCCAGGGTGGTGACGCGCGCTCCACCAGTCCGTCTGCGGCTTTCGCTGCTTCTGCAGCGTCTGCGGCGTATCCCTGGCTTCAGTTTACGTCCGCAGCCTCGAGTACTGCCGCAGGAGCTGCGATGAAGACGGGGTCGAGTGCAGCGGCAGCTGCTGGTGCTGCCGAAAGTACGATACCCAGCAAGCCGCTATCGGGCAGCTCTCTGGAGGCAGCCCGAGCGGCCTGCTGGGTAAACTCCAACGGTAGCGGTAATGGCAACGCTGCCGCTGGGCTGGAGGCAGATGGCGGTTGCACCGCCACTTCTACATGGCGCAGCGGTGGTGGTGGTGGCACAGCAAGCTCTGTCACGATGCCGTCGAATAACACCGTAGCCATGTACTCGACCTCTAGTGGCAACGCTAGCTTCGCGACCGGCTCAGGTCTGTACGGAAGCTCCGACCTAACGGCATCATCGTACACGAGCAACGCAACAGCGGGGTTAGCGACATGCAACCCCGGCGGCGACGCTACAGCAGGTGGTGGTGTCGGCGGCACGGTGCTGCGTCCCGCTGTCCCCGCGTCGGTCAATACCCCGTTTGGAAGCGGCATAGAGTGCGGAGTCGTTGCAACGGTAACGGCACCGCGGAATTTGCTGTCTGCCGCGTCGCAACAGCAACAGCCGCTGCCAGCTCCAGCAGCTCAGCAGCCCACAAGCACTCTGCAAACGCCGCAGCTAAATCAGACGACCCAGCAGCAAAAGGAGTTTCAACATTACCAGGCAAACCAGCCATATCCAACGCCCTATTATGCGACACAGCAGCAACAGGTACTTCAAGAGCAGCAGCAGGCTCCGATGGTGAAGCCGCAACTACAGGCACAGCAGCAAGACCACCAGCAGGCACATGCATACCAGCAACATCAGCAGCAGCATTACTTTCAACAACAACAGCAGTACGCACAACGGCAGCAGCAGTACGCACAACAGCCGTACTATCAGCAGCAGTACCAGCAGTACCAGATGCAATACGAACAATATCAGAAACAGTATCAACAGCAGTACGCACAGTTTTTCCATCAGGAGCAGCAACAGCTTCAGGGGCACCAGGCAAACCAGCTCCTTCGTGACATCACAGCTGTAGGTATGTCGATTCCTTCCTACCCTGGCGGCCGCGGAGGATCGGGATCTGGAACAGCGACACCGACGCCTGTGACGTCTGTTGTCCCCGCCAATGCCAACCCCAACGCCGGCAGCTCGTCTGTCGCAACCACCGTTGTCCCCTCCGACGGCGGGATGCCCACTGCCTCCGGTTGGCCTTCTGTCGCCGCAAATTCCATGTTCTCGTACAATGCGTACGGCGGCGTCATAGCGGGTCGGTCCTATGGTACGGTAACGTCTGCGGCGCACCCGTACGCGGCTGGTAGCGGCGGTGGCTTCGGAAGTGTAGCGGGCGCAGGAGGTTGGTCGGACGGACTGTGTGGCTTGCAAGCCGGTGGGCCAGTGGCGGTGTACGCGGCTTCGGCACCTTCAGGTCCTGGAATCGGTGGAGGAATGGCTGCTCCAGCGATGGCTGCTCCAGGGATGGGTGGCAGCAGACCTTTTAGTGATGAGCGGGTCAGGCCAGACTAGAAGGGGGACAAGAGTAGAAGGCTAGCGACCTGTGTCACTGTTTCTTCCTCAGGTCCACTTCACCTGGTCACGATGTGTCACGATGCGTTGAATCGCAAGGGTGCGCATGTGTGGGTGTGTGAACTGAGTGGAGGAGCCAGGGTCAAATGTTGGGGAGATTAGGAATGAATAGCTATTTCCAGATGGAAGCCGTATATAGCTGATTAGGGCGATGAAAGAAATGGCGAAGACATGCGCACTCGGCCAGCAACTCAAGCTGAAGATAGCCAATGGGGGGTTCTAGCTTGAAACAAGGGTACTAATGATATGGACACGGCATTTTGCACGACTTTGCATGATTGGGACAGCTGTCCGTCGAAGGCAGGATGATGGTTGAGGGTTCAGTTGATTGTGGATGGCTGCTCAACTTGCGTTATTCCGCCGCTGAATGGCGGAAGCGTTGGAAAAGGATTTCTTTGTAGGTTTGATCTGAAGGTGCATAGAAGCTAAGAAATTAGCTTTGAAGAGAGCAATCGTGAAACTCTTAGCTTACCGCGTGAAAACTAGCGCCATTCTGGTCGTGTGTGTGGTCATTTCCTCTTCTTGTATGAACTGAGGTCACTATTACGTGCAGGCGTATTCATGCGGCTTTTAGCAAGAAGGTCGCGGAAGTCTTGATTCTGGTGCCGCCGGATGGGATAGGAGGCCGGCAAGGTTCGTTTTCTCCTTCCCCAATTGCTTACCTCCTTCCAATAATTTTACCCGTTTGTATGTGTTCCGGTGATACCCCTTGGGTTGTGTTGCCCAACGCCGGTCGGATGTCGAAGTGTTCAGTCAACCCCAAATGGTTCTTAAAGTTTATTACAACCTCCCCGGATGGCGTTCTGAGTTCCTGTTAATCCAGGTCATTACGTTGACTAAAAACCAAAAAGAGATTGCGCTCAGCAAATTTTCCGCACGCTTTCGCGTCTTCGGCAATATCAATAGTAGAGCTAGTCGCTGGCTTCGTATCGGGCTTAGACCTGACCGCCGAAGGCATCGAGTTGAAGAAGCTGCGTGCATGGGCAAAGGCAAAAATAGCGTGCTTAACCGCTGCATCTGTGGATTGCGACGGACACATGCAGCATTGCCGTTATGCTGTTCAAGGAGCTTGAATCTGGGTATGAGCGACGAAGAGCGGGAATGCTCCTACACTCATTCGCCCCGGGTGCTTCCCAGAACGAATATGACCAGGGTAGGCCGAATGTGATACTGCTCTTAAAATCGAAACCCGGAGCTGACCCAGCCGGCCAGCCAGTACCTCCCCTAATCGAAAGGTTAATAGCTGTCCAAAGTGGAACGATTAATGGGTGCAATTAGCACTGGGCAGCATGACGGTGAGTTGCCGAAAACCAATTAAATTCTTTATTAGCATATATATTAGATAAAATTTCGAGCTGTTACTATCCTTGAATAGGTTTTGCCAGCTACTAATCATAATCATGTTTCAGATTATGTAGAATGCCTCTATCTCACCTGCGATATGCGGTTCTGAAAGCTGATGACGAGCTTGCCGAGGCGGTTCAGCTCTCGCAGGGCTTCGTTTTTCTCCAGTTCAGCACGGTCGGTCACACCGTTAATATCGTATTGAAGGTTGGACACGTCCTGGAAAGGCAAAAAGTCGTAATAGGGATAGTGATCGCTTCCGTGGGTAACGGTCCTGGGCACTAACTGATTGCGCCGTGACAGAACGATTTCCTCACCGCCTCGACAGCCCGAGCCCGCGTTACGCAATTCATTGAAAAAAAGGTCTGAATGTTATTCATCATCTCAGAAATATCAGGCATAATAAACGACTCTCCGTCTCCAGCAGCGGTCGGCTCTCCGGGAGGGTTACTCCCGGAACCGTCTTGCATAACTGGGTTGTCCTGCTGAGCGTCTGCCATAGCAGGAGCGGGTAACTCCAAGGACATGTATTATATCAGTTTTTGAAGCCCAAGCGCAAAAAGTTGGTGCCGGTTTCGGCGGTAGTTGTGGAGGGTAGTGGATTGCCCTTGGCCAAATTATGACACCAGGTTTTCCGCGGAATAAAAAAATATATCTTAAGAGGAATCCAAAAAATGAATGATGAATTACTGGTATACTCACAGAATGATAAGCTTCCCACCAAAATGTCTTCGCGTCGTACAGTCACCTAAATCTGTTTCGGAGCCATGCAATTTTACATGCACCCTTATTGCAATGGTTAAATATTAAATGATTCAAATTGTATTAGGTGGTGCTTTATAATGAGTAAGCCTCTCCCAACCCTACACGAGTGGACGTCTGAACGTGGAGCCTTACTCAGCTCAGTTTAGGGCCCTCCTGTGGCTAAAGCACGGCAATGTTTAGGATATCACATATCAAGTATAAGGCATACACTTGTGTTATTAATGCGCACTAAATCTCCCTGTGAGGGGCCTGTTCCCTGTCCTTTTCGCCCGGGTCAGCTTGCTATCAGATGCAACCTTGCCTTGTCTCTTTTATGACACAACAACACCAAAGCCCGAATGTAGCTTACTCATCCCACGTTAGCAATTTGACCAAACTGTTGCAGGGCGACCTGGGTGCTGTTGCGTCCTCTCCAAACGCGTTCGGACGCGATGGGTATAACTGTCTGATGTTATGGAAGTTTTGTAGTACCAGATGCAAATGACAGTTCTACCATCGTAGTACCTAATGGCAGCTTACGGATTAATTCCTAAAGTTCAAACTCTCCGCCGTACTCAGGCTAAAGTAAGTTGGCTATGCGCCCATTGGCGCTTGGCCTACCCGTACCCATGTTCCGTCTGTCTAGTTCCGAAACGGGAGGGTGGGTGGCGCCTAACGCGAACGGCCTAATGAGCCTCTCCTACGGCGAGTTTTTGCAGGTTCCTATTAGAGCGTCTCCAGTCGCTTTGACTGGTACTCTTCTAGGGCCGACGGTATGTGAGCGTTACTCCAGCTTGCAGCTGGTTTATCCCTGCCCTTCTAAAGAATTTGACGGAATTTGTCTTTCATCTCAGATCCGGGAGTTTGATGGCACGGTTACTACTTCCGGGTCCGTGCGTGTCTCCGTGGAGGGTCTTTCACAAATTCCCGTGCTCGGTCTGAGGCTCTCCCAACTTCCTCTAGTTTGGTAAGCTCGCCTGAGCCCGGTGTCGTTCTCCAATGGGTCCAGCCCTTAGAACCCTTCCACAGGTGAGCTTGTTGGCTGGGCTGATACAGGAACGAGCTCGTTCTCCGGGCCCTCCTTCTACTGCGAGAGAACTCCGAAGTTTGGGTCCGCCCCGTGCCCAGCCAGTTTTTGCAGATCTCTGTTTATGTCGCCTTGCTACGTCCTCCTGTCAGGTACCCGTTACCACCCCGCCTGTTGGCTGTTACCAATGGGGCCTCGAGAAGGTTCAAGCTGTTATGGACCAGGCCTTGGTCGACAGCACACTTGAGCGGCAGGATGCAGCTGCCGCTGAATTGCGATCATGGTTATTCTGCACAGGGAATAGTACTAGCTTGCTTGATGTTATACCCGAGGATCTCTTAGTGTACCTGGAGGAGTGGTGTGTGCCGAACCATCCTGGCAGGAAGCAGTTAGCGACTGGGCCGCAGGCCGTGAAGGGTTTGCTCTCGGCTTTGGGTGGGTGGTTTTCTCAGGCTGGTCGAGTTGGCCCTTTCGATCCAGTCACTAGGACCGGGAACCCGTGTGGGTACCCTTGGGTCAGTGACTACCGCAAGGGGTATACTCGCTTCCAGATGGTCGGCAGTTATGAGGTGTTGGCTGTGCCGATGACGGAGGGAAAAAATGGCTACCTGTGCCGGTATCTGCTGGACCAGGCCACATCTCCTACTGGAGTGGTGGACATCCTGACATCGCTCCGGGACCTGTTGTGTGTCCAGTTTATGTTCCGGAACACATACCGGGGATATAATGTTGGGAAGCTGTCGTTGGGTGAGTTATGCCACCCTGATTACCCTGATAGGGCAGACTGGGGGCTTCGCTTTCCCCCCCCTCGCACCAGGAATGGCCGCCTGGGCTACCTACCGGCTCTGCGTCCCTGAGAGGGGCACCAAGACATCCTGTGTTCAGCGCACCCCTGCCATCTACCTCCAGAGCAACTTTACCTGCCCTGCTCAGTGCTCCCCGCACCTTGGCCCTCTACATATGGCGGGCTCATCAGCCAGACGCAAAGGGTTTCCAGGTGGTCAATAATCTTTTCTGCCCCCTCCAATCGTTTGGCCTTCTAGGGGGAGCCATTGAGCAGCCGGCACTCGGGGCCCGGGTCCGGCGCCACCTGCACACTGCTGGGCCGTATAACGGGGAGACGAACCATAGCTTCCGCCGTAGGGCCCTGCAAGCCGCAGCTCAGCAGGGCTTGGATGAGTCCGCCCTGAAGGCGCTGGGTAAGATCCGTAGTTCGGTGTTCCTCGCTCGCTATACTGACCCCACTCGCCATGTTGGGCTTCGGAAGAAGCAAGCGCGTTTGGAATAGGCGTATTGAATAGGCGTATTGAATAGGCGTTTGGAATAGGCGCTCGGAATAGGCGTTTGGAATAGGCGGGCGTTGGCCTACCCTGGTTCGTTGTAGAGTGACCTGTACTTCCGTTAAGGTTACATGGCCCCCCTTCCTGCCCAACACACACGGCCCCTGCCGAAGGGTGGGTGGGTGGGACTTTTCACGGCTGGTCCTGGGCGCCTCTTGGCTGTCCCTCACAATATTTTTATTCTAACTGTGAAGTACTGAGCCAGCCTTCTGGTCCTGCCCTCTATCATTTCCGTTGCGGGATTGTCACACCTGGCCGTGCATTTCATTCTCTTCCATTTCTAAAGTTCAAACTCTCTGGCGTACTCAGGCTAAAGTTACTTTGGCTATGCGCCCCTTGGCGCTTGCCCTACCCGTACCCATGTTGCACCTGTCTAGTTCCAAGTCATACCGCATAGCGGCTGGTCCGGGCTGTTGCTCTCTGAACATATGGGCGGCTGCACTCACATTCCTACTCTTCCTTCTCCAATCCTCAAATCACTTCTGCTCCGACCCGACCCGACCCGACCATCTGTCTCCTTGGATCGGGGTAGCCTAGCGTGTCGCTCTCCTCTCTCCTCTCGACCTCAGCCCCAGATTATGTAGAGCGCTTCGACTGTGTATCGTGGGCTCTTTACTATGGGCATGCCGCCTGCTGCCCCTGGGCGCTCGAAGAGCCCTGAGTGAGGAAGGCGGCGGCAAGCTCTCATTGGCATCCGGTTCAGTGTCACCAACCACCAGCGGGGCCAGATGGGAACCACTAGGAAGCAGTTTACCTGTTCCTCACGTATCTTGTATCCTGGCCTATCCGTATCCGTATCCTTCCGTATCCGTATCACCACTCACCCCATGAGCTGGAACGGCGGGTTAATGTAAGCAGCTGGTCCGGGACTTCCCATGGCTGGGCGGCCCCCCCATGGCTGGGCGCCCCCCCATAGCGTCGGTTCCTGCGGAGTTAGGGGGCTCCAGGTTGGGGAGTAGAACCTGGGCAGTTTGGTCAACCGCTCGTCTGCGAAAGCGTGACTGTGGGTAGCCGGCCCCGCAAGGATGGTTCCATCCACAGCGAATGGAAGACCTCCGCGCGTAGCTGCCACTGTGTCCAGTCAGGGTGCTTGCTCAAGGCGTCTGCAGCCTGTTGGAAGTCTGACTCTCGCGGGTACCCGCGGTACCACTTCCAACTCCAGATCCCGCAACGCGCACCAGCACAGCACTTCATCTACAGCCCGCAGGAAAGGGGCTGTGCCCCTCATGCCTAGGACGCAGAACGCATGGCTGACTGGCTGTCCGTTTGGTACTGGATAGTGCTGCTCATTGTTAGCTCGAGCTGGCTGGCTTCGATCCACTTATTAAGGCAGACCCAAATTGTCGAGACTTCCCGCTCCGTAGACGAGAAATTCCCAGCCATCCTCCTCCTCGCTTGGTCCGGAGTAAACGGGACATAGACGGAGCTCGCTGCACCTAGCTCCCCATCTGGCAGCAAGTCGCCAAAGCCTAGCTCTGATGCGTCTCACTCTGCCCGCAAACTGGTTAGGCTGCGTTTCGCCGACCAGGTGCGCCCATTTTTGAGTTTCAGGAGGGTTAGGAAGAGCCGGGCTCGCTGGAGGAACATCGCTTTCTCGGGGAAAGCGGCATCCCACGCTGCATTGCCCACCAGCGCTTGGCCCACCACCCGGGCATGAAGAGGGGCAAGGGACACTGCAGGCGACATTACCATTACTTTGCTGGCTACCTGGGTTACCTACCTGCCGATACAAAATGGGGTTTACCTGCTCCCGCCTGAGTCTCTAACTCCACCACCAGCGCTACGAGGTCTTGCACTTTGTCCTCGGGGACCCTGAGGGCTTTTCGGCGTCCACAATGAATCCTAGGAAGCGTGCCTCATGTGCCTCATGTGCTGCCCGGAGCCGGCATTTGGCCGCTCCTAGCGTGAATCCCAGGGCTGTCAGCAGGCGGACCAGGAGCTGTGCCCTGAACTGGGCAAGTCTGAGCCAGATCGTGCTGCAAGTCAGCAATGACAGCAAGTCATGAGGTAGGCCAGGTCCCAGCTCAGCGTCTGTATGGGGCAGAGGAGCTCCTGTTCCAGAAGTTTATACACCCAGCAGGCCGGAGTAAACCCAAACGCCATTGCCCTGAAGTAGAGGCTTTCGCCATCTAACTCAAAGGCGGTCACGGGGTTCATTGAGGGGTGGAGCAAGAGATTCCAGTAGCCAGAAGGTGCCGTTTGTGGTGATGAGCCAGTCCCCTTCCTGGACAAAACCGCACACACATCAGCGATGGTCTCGTACTTGACTGGCGGATCTTGATGAATAGGTTGGGGTACATCGGGTTCATTCATAGGCAAAGCTTACGCCCGCGTTTGCTCTCTCCAATCCGCAGACCATTTACCACCGTTGGACTGCCCATCCCTGGGGTCCAGCGGGCGAAAACACCCATGTCGATTGCTTTCTGGACCTCTTGGCGGACGTAAGCTGCATGCTTCTCCGCGCTGTGGTGATTAGGACATTGGTCTGGGTGCGGAGGTTCCGTGCCCGTCAATATCCTCCGACTCGCAACCTGGGATAACCTGCTTCAGCATTTGGCAACGAATCTGCTATTTTCTCCTGCGCTGCTGCCATTGATTGATTGATGTCTTTTCATCCGGGCCTAGTGCCCCCACAAAATCGAATTTGACCCCGTGCTCTAGGAACTTCTCAAGGACTTGACGCTGAGCCGCTGAGAAAGGTTTGGCGCTATTCGCCAGGGATAAATAGTGACGCCAAGCGGGCAGGTTCTCAGCTAGCCGACCTGGGCGGAAGTCCGACTAGTTCTCAGCTAGCCGACCTGGGCGGAAGTCCGACTAGTTCTCAGCTAGCCGACCTGGGCGGAAGTCCGACTAGTTCTCAGCTAGCCGACCTGGGCGGAAGTCCGACTAGTTCTCAGCTAGCCGACCTGGGCGGAAGTCCGACTAGTTCTCAGCTAGCCGACCGCTGGGTGTCACCGCTCAAAAGTTCCCCTGCTTAACAAGTCGATCGTCACTTTCAGCATCTCCCTCTTGGATGGGTCCCTTCTATTGTCGAAGCGTTGTGCCCTTAAAAGGGGGGGTCCGGCCTGAGAGGATGCATTCCAACAGAGGGCGTTAATGGTGTTGGATGTGAAGACAGGCCCCTAGGAAAACGGCGACAGACGCTCGATAGAAAACAAAATAAACCGGCGATTGGGTCGCGAAAGTTGCGGGGTTCCTAAGCTAAGTCGCGCGCCGGCTTTGACTGGTCCTGGTCCGAGCTAGGGAGGTCCCGCACGAACGGTGCGGAACGAGGAAACAGAAAAGGTTGTAACAGTTCTTAGAAAAAACTTGCCGAAGTCGAGGAAGACATGGTTAGCATGCACAACGATTGGCCAAAACATATCGCATCGCGGCACGTGCTAAGCGATTCCATAACTCGTCGCGGCTGTAGACGCTTCAATTGGCTGCTGCATGTTCCATCGTCCTGTCCTCTCGAGCAAGTAAGATTCCGCTGAAGTACTTTTTACAGCTGGTCCTGGGCGCCTCTTAGCTGTCCCTCACAATATTTCTATTTTAACCGTTTCCGTTCCTGCGTTGGTACGACTAACCGAGCATTTCAGTCTCTTCCAGTTCAAAAGATGGTCACTATTTCTCTGCTGTCGTGCTAAATGCATGTTGTATAGAATGATTATATGAATGTCTATTTAAGACGTGAGCTGGCTGTACCTCCAAGGTTAGCTTACGCCATGCAGCAACTGCAACTGCAGCGCTTAGAACCCGCACTTCGTTGAAAGGGCGCACAAAGCCTTTTACGCAACAATAGTGATCATTAAATGATTTTCGTCATACCGACTTGCAAAAATGTGCCGGGGAAAGATGAAACTGGACAGCTTCTTCTTTATCGTTGCCTTGTTGATCGGATCTTGTCTCGTGCGGGCATGGAACTCAGACGTGGAACGCACCAAAATAAACGAAGCTAAATTATGGCAACGGAACACTCACCAAATGGCAAGCGTGGAGATTAACAAGGCGGCCATCGGAGGTGTTTTGGCACCGCTGCTTAGCTACAAGTTCTTGCTGCCCATGCCGCAGCTCCGCGCAGGCCTAGCTTATGCGGGGTCGCGGGCACGTCTGCGACGGTTCGTACGTGACCTCGTTCATGGAAACAAACCGCTCAAGATAGGCGCCCTCGGGGGGAGGTGGGTTGTCTGAATGAGCCACAATCCGGTACACCCGGTGTAATCCGGGTGGTTCGTTGACATTCCTTCCTCCATAGTTAAAACGAATTCAGTTCAACTGTCAACTGATATCTGAATATTTGAAATTAATTCGGTTCAACTGTCAACTGATATCTGAATATTTAGGTCATCCGAATCAATGCCATTTTGCTCCAATATAAAATATCATATGTTTTTCCCCGCATATCCTGACCGACCATTGCGGGCCTTATCTCTCCTCACTCCGACGCAAGCTAACGTAATACCTCCCCGGGGGTGGGGCTGGGGAAACAACTGAAAACCCGCAGCATCACGTGGGGTCAGGGCGCCAGCAACCAAACTACCACAAGCTGGTTTGGCGTGGTGACCGACTGGCTGGTGCGATGCCCCAGGGACAGGGGCTTATGGAAGGGAAGATGCCTCAATCATTACTACGTTGACGAGTGTGTGTGTGTGTGTGTAGCCAAGGGAAAGCTGGGAAGGCTTGCAGTGTGCCATGCGCGAGGAAGGGAGGGAGGGACAGGGAGGGAGGGACAGGGAGGGAGGGAGGGGGAGGGAGGGAGGGAGGGAGGGACAGGGAGGGAGGGACAGGGAGGGAGGGAGGGGGAGGGAGGGGGAGGGAGGGAGGGAGGGGCAGGGAGTGACAGGGAGGGAGGGGGAGGGAGAAGGGGAGCGGTTCTTCGCTCTCGACATCGCGGTTGCCTCCTCTTCCTGACTGGTGCTTCCCGGTACCACCTCAGTCCGCACCTCCTCATCCCCCGCTGCCTTCGGCCTCCTCTCCTTGGCCTCCTTAGGCAACGGCCTTCCCATCAATCAACATTACAGCACGGAACGGTGCCGTACCGGCCACACCCGCGTCCTTCATGATCATGTGTTTGGATCATTTCGTGGATCCGGACGTGGATCTCGTGTTTGTGGAGTACATCCTTAACAACGGTACGGCATGGCTTGGTATGAAGGCCCTGATCCGACGAGTGCTGGCTGTGAAAATGCCTCTTTTACTTCTTAGAATATGTACGGCAATAAGACATCAACTCCCCCTCCCGGGCCATGTACATCACCACCACCATCAACACCATTAAAACACGTAGGGCCCTTCTAGACTCGCTGTCGTAATGAAACCATGACTTGGTCCTGCAATCGGTTTCCGTACATGTGTCTTACAGGTCTGGAGGACAGGATCTTTGAAAACCAGGTGGTACGGGAGATGGAGCGGCTCATTCGCAAGCTGTTGGATTTGCCCGGGAAGCCCGCGGTGGTAATGATGCAGGTGCATCTGTATGTCTGTGTGCCTCTCTTTACCCTATAAACGTACCAATCAATCTCTCTGTTTTTCCGTTTTTCCATTCGACATATAGCCGCCAACTGCCAATACAGCCGCCAACTGCCAATATAGCCGCCAACTGCCAGTATAGCCGCCAACTACCAATCGTCAACTACCAACGGAATGTCTTTTTCAGGTGCCCTCTGACGGCATGGCCAGCTACGGAAGCGGACTGAGGTTTCATCACACCATGGAGGATCTGGAGGGTGGGTTTCGGATCGCGAATGTCAAAGAGAGAGGAACCCATGGAATGCAACTGACCCGCGGGTCAGGGGACCTAGTGGTGATGAAGGGAGGGGTGGAGGTCTTCAAAGGAACAGGTTTTGTGTACCGAACACAAAACAAAAGGGAGTAGAGGGGAAGACTCTAGACCCACGGGTCACAGGAAAACCCACAGCCGACAAACGACTTACCGGAGGGGTTGGGAATGGGGGGGCCCAGGGCGCCTTGGGGGACCGTGCCGTGTTTCCTCACCATATATCCCCTGGCCCATTCGCCCCTCCTTCCCCCCTTCACGAAACCCTTCAGACTGGGACCGGCACGATCTTGTCACACCATATCATCAGAGGCGCCAGGGAGGGCTCTGAGTTAACCTGTTTGGGGATTTGCGGAGATGCTGTCGAATTCCCCCAATCCTTGTGTGTGTATGTGTGTGTATGTGTATGTGGGGGGGGGGACCCCCGGGGTGGGAAGCAGGGGAAAGGACTTTCCCATGTAAATGGCCACACAAAAACCCGGCGTAAGAAACCCGGTTTGAAAACCTCCATGGCGCTGTACTGCAGGTGCGCTGGCGCAGTACTATGATGTACAGTACTTGTCCTTGCGTACGGCATTGTACCGTCTGGCGGCCATTGACCAGGAGGACGGATTTCGCTGGGATCAAATCTTCGTTGACCACCACCCGGTATGTGCGTGTATGTGTGCTTGTATGTGTGCGTACTGATGTGTTGATGTAAACGGTACACACCTAAATGAGCTTTTATCTGGGCAGCGGGAGCTACTTTATCCTGCCCTGACAGAAGGGTATATTTATCCGTGCACGCGTGTGTGTTTTAGACCTTGCCTTTGCATATGGACTTCATTTTCCCCTCTCCCCTCTCCCCTCTCCCCTCTCCCCTCTCCCCTCTCCCCTCTCCCCTCTCCCCTCTCCCCTCTCCCCTCTCCCCTCTCCCCTCTCCCCTCTCCCCTCTCCCCTCTCCCCTCTCCCCTCTCCCCTCTCCCCTCTCCCCTCTCCCCTCTCCCCTCTCCCCTCTCCCCTCTCCCCTCTCCCCTCTCCCCTCTCCCCTCTCCCCTCTTCCCTCTCCCCTCTCCCCCACCTGCCCTAATCATCACATCCCCATATCTGCATAACCCTAACCTCTCCTCGTGTCGCCTCCCCCCTTTGTATCGGGGTACACCCCCCGCAGGGCGACGCGGGTCACCGGGTGATGGCGGACTTGGTCATATACATGCTGCAGGATACGGCTCTGGATCTGCTTTTGGATCCATGGTCGTACAAGGAGCAGAGGGCGGAGCAGGAGAAGCCTCTGCAGGGCCCTATGTATTCAGGTGTGTAAAACGATATCGTAACAACGAAATAACTAGCCAAACCAACTAAATCGTATCTTACCCTAGCGCTGTAATTCTCTAGAGCGCCTTTTGACGACCCCGTTAGCATTCGCATTAGCGGTGGGGTTGGAAGCTAAAGGCCACACTCTTTTCCCCAAACCATCGCTTCCATTCACTTCCCACACAGGATCCGTACGGCTCCTGGACCGCCTCCCTGCTGTCATGACATAGTACCGTCCCTCAACCACTATAGGGCCTTTGTGCCATCGCTCGTCCACGTCATTGCTCGTCCAAGTCATATGTGGAATGCTTTGATAAGAAAAATATTATGCCAGTGCAGTGCTATTACGCGAGATAACATCCCGAGCCTTAACTCCTTTCAACTAACTCCCCTGCAAGCCTAACCAACCTTAACTTCCCCCGCAGGTATTGCCTTCCCCTCCCCCCTCCCCTTTCAACAGCAGGTATCCGCCCTCCCCCTCTCTCCGTCCCCAACCCCGATCCTTAACCCTGATCCTGGGCCCTATGGCCCCAAAACTCAGTCCCCCAGTACGACAGGTCCAGGGATTAGATGTACATGTTTCAATGTTCAAAAATCCAATCCAGATAACATCTGAAAATGAAATTATTTCAGTTATTTCGGTTTTCCGCCGTGCTGGAGCTCTGCAGGCAACACCGCGCCCTCCGCCGCCATGTGCCTGTATGGAGACCTCTTTGCGCCTGCAGTGGTGCCCAGTAAGACGCATGGTTTCGTGTACGTCAACGAGGGCAGCATCCAGAAGCCCCGGTGGAGGTATGTGGCCACACAGCCGGGTTCCCGACTTGTGATGCGGGTTGACACGCGGCGACCCCACCTGCCCCCTGACCACCGCGTTTCGTTGTACCTCCACTACCTCAAGTCGTACGAGCACATGGGCGTGGCGAATCTCAGGTAGGTCGGGTTGTACGACATAATTGTACGGCATCGAAGATTTTTCGTGCGAGTGTGTTTCGTATCTTTGTTTCTGTCAACTTTGTCATAGATGGTGTTAAAATATCTGCCTTTCTGTCTGTTGGAGGCAGCGAAATTTAGTTGTCATACCATAACTCGCGCCTTATTTAGCCTAAGTTAGTTATGTTTATGGGTTATGTCCGTTAGTTAGCGGTTAGTCGTTTGCTAACCCTGAACCCTGCTGATTTGGCTGCGCCTTCTGTTCCCTGCCGGCTGTCACCTTTCTCCCCCTCATTCCCGGCCTGTAGCTGTACCTCGGGCTGCGAGTGCAGTACGACAGAGGTTGATGGCCACGTCACTGAGCTGTGGTCCCAGGTATGTTCAGCGCACATATACACAGTGCGCACACACAGTACGGCAAATGTACGGTACATGTACGGCATGTGTGCTTTACCTTGTGAAAGAGAGAGAGAGAGAGAGAGAGAGAGGTCAAAGCAGCTTGATTGGATAAGGGTAACAATACATATCCTTCCATGACGTCAGGACGCATGCATGGGGGTAAAACAAAAATTCCTGATGAGGATGGGATGTGAACCCACGCCCTTACGGACTAGAAGGTTTCCCTGGAACCCATCAGGTAGTCCTGAATCTAGCGCCTTAGACCGCTCGGTCACCTCGTCAGCGCGTGAGACGGGTAACGTCGCATCAACCCAACCACACATAGACCAAGATATAAGTGTAATTTCCTGGCATTGCTATGGGTGTCAGATGTACCAGGTCCGGCTGGTGGCCTCTCAATCCGGCAGCTGTGAGGTGACGCTCACGGTGTTGCCAAGGACCAGCAGCGGCGACTACGAGTTCAAGGTACGACGTGGCGGAGAGGGAGGGAGGGAGAGGTGTATGTGTGTATGTATGTGTGTAACCTACAGATGAGGCTATCGGTTCTCTTCATCGGCACCTTCGCCCTTGGTTGCACCACCTTCCTGGTGGTGCCGTCGCTGATGATGCGTATCCAGATGGGCTGCGGAGCTGCAGCGTGGGCTCGATCCGGGGTCCACTTGAACAAAGCGCCGGTTCCCTCGGGGCCCCCTCCCCTCCCCCCCCCCCCCCCCCCCTCCCCCCCCCTCCCCTCCCCTTCTGCTGTCCACAGACTTTGATACCGCAGGGCGCCCCCAGGGGCACTGTCTGTTTATCTGTCTGTCTGCCTGTCTGTCAAACCTTTCGTCGGGATGTGTTGTACTTTCTGCCGTACAGGTTTCAGGAGCGATTATTTCGGAAGACCAGTCCGCTGCGGACATGCTGGACGGTACGGCAGACGGGGAGGGGCGTCTGTATTGGGATTTCGAAGATCCGTCGAAAGACGGCGGCGGTGGTGGTGACAGGACAACGACGGCGGCAATGACGTAAGCATCGTCGTCATCATCGGCACCGCCACCAGTGCCACCACCACCACCACCACCGATGTCGTTTGCATCATGATGATGATGCAGCATGCGTTGTGTTACCTGATGCTGCTAATAGAGCTGTCGTTAACTCTCTTCCGCATCGCGGAGCCGTCTATCCGCTTTAGAGCTGTAGGCTTTGGGGGCACCACAGCTGTGATGTAATCGATATCTTGATCACTGTCCTCGTAGTTCTCTTGTCGTCGTTGTTTTGGAGATGCTGGTTATGATGATAGTAATTGTGGTGACGATGATCGTAATTTATCAAGATGTTTATTGATTTTTGTCAGAGGATTGATCTTAATTGTCGTCGTCACCTATCAAGGTCGTATATATAGTAGTCCGATTCCCATCACTGCTACTGCTACTGCTACTGCTACTGCCCTTGCCGGGGGAAGGGGCTGGGGGAGAGGGGAGGGGGGAGGAGGGATTTGAAGATTACTCCGGGAGCTGAGTGATCTTAGCCCTATAGCAAAAGCGGATTGCGATATAGTCATCAGCACCTCGTCATTTCGCAAGTTTGTCCTTTTATTTTGTTTTCCCGAACGACTCCGGAGTAATGAGGGATGTGGTTTGAAGGAGGAGATGCCTGACTGTGCGTGCTGCGTGTAAGCCGCTTCGGTGTAGGTGTGGGTGTTCCGATTCCAATGACAAGTTTTAATTTTTCTAGCCGTAATGCCACGAATACGAATACGGAGCTGCTTTCAATGACCTTATAGTTAGCCTATTCCAATTCTGCTGCACCGTTAGATGCCGGGGTCTCGGTCGCTCCAGTCCGGGGCCGGGGGATGGGGGCCGAGGGCCGGGTATCAATACACGTGTGCATGGTATTGGTGGATGGGTGTTTGGCGCGATGGGCGCTTCAGACGAAATGAGGCGGCCAGAGCCGCGACCGCATTCCCAAGATTACAATGTCCCCAGGTCAAGCCAAAAAAGTCAACGCCGCAGACCCGTCAGGTGGTTTGGGACTTGGCTGGTGTCTGCTACCATCTCAAACTGCAGGGATGAATGCCAATGCCTGATCTCTCAGCCACCTCCATTCCCTGCGCACCTCCTACGGGTTCGGGTACGAGTCGGGTCGGGTACGGGTGGGAAGCTAAAGCCTAAAAGGCGTTTTGCGACACACTTTTCGTGAAGTTGGGAGTCACCTTGCACAGGAGTATGGCAGCTGAATCTCATTTGTACGGCGACACAATAAGGCGACACTGAGTATTGTGTTGATACGGGTTCTCCTCCCGCCGCTAGCACAGCTAGAGGGCAAATGGCTCGCACTTTCAGCCAGGTGGGTCGCTGTCGGCACGAAACAGCATATAGACATCCAGATAGACAAAGCCGCGTGGGCCCCAGTGGTTAGGGCCCCTCCCCGGTGCTCGTCCTTTCAGGCGAAATACACATTGCTGGGATCTTCCAAGGAACTGCGCTGTGCTGCGGCAAAGCTCCCCTCCTCCCCCTCTTCTTTCTCTTCCTCTGCGTCCCCTTACTCCTCCCTTCCTGATGCCCCTCAAACATCAAGTCCAAACGATCTATCCAGATATGCGCTCCGAAACCAGAACACGGAGGCACTAAAACATCCTCCCTTTTCTGGACGACTGCACCTTGTGTATACCCACCAACAGGATGACCGTTGGTGGCCGCAGGGCGCACAAGATGGAGCCGTATTTACCAACCGACATTTCCTCCGCCTGGATGTACGGCGGATTTACGCCAAGCAACCTTCGCTGAGAATGGTGACAACAGTAACTGCTGCTTCTGTGTTACGGATGCAGCTCGTTTGCTGCTCATCTCATACCTGTCTTGGGCGACATGGACGTCTCTATAGGTGACTACAGCTATGGGCATATCGCCGCAAAACACCACACGCCTAACCCGACCGCTATCAAGGGAGACCGCAGTAGCTTGTTTGCCTCCAATGCTGGTTCACAAAGCGCTCAGACAGCAAAAGGGAACCAGCTGCCGCGGCCGCGGCGGCACCGGCTCTAAGTCTTACTTACTACAGCCACGGTGGCTACGACCGTGGCCACAGTCATAGCGTGCCGTAATTCACTTATCAAAATTCTGTTGTCCGACAGGTAACTAAGTATGTAACAGCCGTAACATAAATATAAGACCCCCTTAGGAGCCCGCTGCCATAGCCGTCGCCGTGGCACTGTTGCTCGGTCCCTCGGCGCTGCCGGTGTCAGCGCCTGCTCCTTCCGCCCTTAGTGCATCCAGGCAAGCTAGCAAGGGCACCTTGTGCCCGTCAAGAAGGTCACTAATGCCCAGATCGCCAACGTTCAAGCTCTGTACTAATCCGTACGGGATGCCGTCCAGCTGGCTGAGCAGCTCACCGTACACAGTCGCATCGTCCAGGTCCGCCCAGCGCGACAGGTCAGTAAGCCGGATGCGTTGACCGTGAAAGAAGCCAGCCAAGGGAGCGACTGGGTACTTATTTGCCAGACCCAGACTAGCTTTAATTAGGACAGAGAGCGTGCGCTGAGGCGGCTGCCTCCGGGGGCCTTCTTGGGCGGCGGCTGCAGCGCCATCCGACACTAGCTGCGCCAGGCGGTCCGATGCCTTGAACACACGGCGCACCGGGCTCGCGGATGTTGTAGCAGGTCCCGAAGATGCCGTTGAAGAGGTGCTACTGAGATCCCACCCAACCAATACGTTCGTAGCTTGCAGATAGTCGGAAACATCCGGCCGACCCGTCGCAGATGCGAGGCTGTTCTTCACACGAAAACTGATCGGCACGGCTTTATTTGCATGTTCTGTTGCAGTGACTTCCACCCGTAGAGAGTCCTCGAGTTGGGCTGCTTTTACGTTGCCGATGCACTGGTACAAAATTGTCAGGGGACTGTTTGTAAAAGCGTCATAAAAGCGACTCCCGTGGATATGAAACCGCAACCTTCGTAACATTTTAGCGCGTCTTATGTGATTGTTCTAAAACAACCCAACATAAGGGTTGCGACATCAAAAAGGACCCTCCTTAATGTCAAAGCATCTCAGTCACGATTGGATGTCTAATTCCATGTTACGCAATATATTTAATTGTGGATACAAATTTGGTTTTGCCACCTGATGAATTACTGTCGTACGCGTTAAGGGATTCATACATTAATGGATATCCCGCAGCCCTTTTCGTTGGTGCTTAGGCGTATTGTTGTCAATGCCATTTCGCAGTCGACTTTACATATGCGGAACAGGCAAGTATGCAAGGCGATGCGCGCTTTTTGCGGTCCGTGGGTCGGTGCCTTCCATCTGATAATTTGTGAAAACTTAAAACCTAAATGACATATCGTGAAATTTTTGTGTTTCAATCCTGCTGCTTCCAGTCATAACGAAAATTGGACAGTCCTACTGCTAAAGCAGGGCTCTGGCAGATGCTTTCCTCGCTTGGCGTAGGCTGGCGGCTGCAGTGTTTACGATGCGACGTGCACAGGACATGCACGTTCGTTATGTATAATTTACAGTGGAGCTCGAGCCTGTTTGCCGCAGATCATAAGGGAAGGTGCCGTATTCTCTGGGCTTCAATTTGTTCCGCATGCGATTACTCCATCGGCATTTCTGGGCAGTCATTGCCCTCCTCCGCAGATCGATTCGAACCAGTCCTGGGAGGCCATTATCTGGGAGGTCGCATGGGAGCGCGTTCAATTGCCATGATATGGCCTATCCATCTTTCCCCGTACCTCAGGACCACAGGACCACAGGAACACAGGACTTGGAGAAAGTATTAACGAAATATATATCATTACGAGACCGATGATAGGCCGCCTTGGATGGTTATGCTTCTGCGCCTTTATAAGAATAATTTGACTTCGCGAACGCTGAGGTGACCCCCTGCGCTTAACGGCAGATAATGCTACATACGTACCTGCGAAATTGTTGAGCACCAATCTGTCACATGATTATTTTTTAGCAGCTAGCTAGACAACACATCCATAGACGCTTGATTGGATTGCTAGTGGATGGCATATTGTATGTGGGGAAGCCTCAAATTCTAGGAGCATAATTTGCTTGCAGTATGCTCACCAATCAGGTACATATTCTAAATCGGTGCTCGTATCCTCAACTGTTGTCTTCGGCGCTTTATGAATACGCAGATTTTTCTCGATTACTACTGTTGTACGTTGCAACAAGTTGCAACAAGTTGCAACGCAGCCGGAGATATACGAGCTCCGACTGCAAAAAGCAGACATAGTGACTTTGTGGCAACTGTGAAAGCAGCCCTTAATAGCCGCGTCCACAACCGCATACAGCGTGCTAACCGACACTTCCAGGATGAGGTCTCGACTCTTGACTCTTGAGGACTGATAGCAGCAAGATGCAGCGGATCGTTGCCAACTCGGATGGATCAAGTCTCTCGGAGAAGTGATGAAGATGGGAAATTGTGCCACAACAACCATCCGGGTCACTTGTGACCCTGGAGGGAAGGGACCGGCAAGGAGGGAAGGGACCGCGAGGGACGGGGTTTTCCTAAGCAACCGGATTTCGTCTTTCCTTCATCATTTTTGAGTTTAGCTGTTCTAGTATAATTGCACAGGATAATCATTAAGATATGACGCCTGGTCAACGCACAGCGCGATTGTTCTTCTTACTCTATCCTTAACTGTATTTCAACGATTTCGCCTTCATCCGCGGGCTTAAAAAGCGTTTGTGGTGAATATGAGTATGTTTAATGAGTAGCGATGTTTATTATTTATTCGTAATAAGCACCGGAAATGCTGCTGAGCCAACGTTTTCGGACGACGCGTAAGAACCTCGTGGGGCCCCCGTGATCCCGTTTTGCAAACGCTTTTAAGAAACACGCTCATTTTATCATTTAATAATATTTACGGCATAATTGAGCTTGTGGCGCTAAAGGATGCACCGCATAGCCGACCGGTTGGCGCAACTCGCCACAGGGCAGGTTTCCGGCGAACGGCTGAGTTTAGAAGCTGAATGCCTGGACGAGGCATAAAGTGAGCCTGATGAGCTTATATATTTTACATACATGATTCTGAAAGCTGACATTACTGAAACCTCCCTCGAAGTGTGGTCACTCAAACGAGATTTTTACGACAAATTAGATTTTGTCTGATTTCGTGCAAGTCGTCAAAGAAGCCATTTGAATTGACTGAACTTTTTGAATAAAGAAAAGTACATGGTACATGTAGGCATGTCACGGATCTTGTTTTAGAAGGCGGGGCCCGGTCGTCCCTCCTCTATCACTTTCAGGCGACGTGCCGATCCACGGTTTTGCATGACATCAAATACATCATTCAATTAATTTTATGTAATATAAGAATTGTGAGCCGCAAATTACGAAGTTTGTGTCACGGAAAAATATCTGAGGGCGCTCTGCTGGTCCCCTTGAAGCTGCTCTGGTGATGCTTTGGAGCTCCAACAATGTCCACAACAATGAACGATGTATTTTCTGGCCTCTTCGGCTGCTTTAAGCGCTGCAATGGATACACGAAAAAGCCAATTGCTGATATCGCAAGAACCAATGACTCCCGAAACTCTGGTCATACAGTTTCGATATCGAAGCAACAACAACCTGATAATCAATATGGAATCAACTCAAATAGCTGTGAGTCGGTGGCAGCTGGCTCAATCACAGTCCAGGAGAACGTCGTCCATCGTCGTCATTGGCCGCGGGCGGACACGACCGCAAGCAGCTCCTCAACTTCAACGCCCACGCAAATCGATTTTAAAGATCCTGCGGATCGTGAACTACCCTCCATTATTAGCGTTGGCTCGGGACCCGACCCCCGAAGCAGCTGTTGCAGTCATGGAAGCGTCCCATCCCCATCCCTGCCGGCAATCCACACTCTTCCCTGCGCCGGTCGTTCAGCTGACACACAATTCCGGACGCCGACTCCAACAATGATGCTTTCATTGCGGAACCTCCACATGGCTTTGGCGCCGATGGACTGCGCCACAAAGCAACAGCAACAGCTGCTGCAACTGCAGCTGCAGCAGCACTCTCCCTTTACAAACGACTCGCCCTCCGGTGACATAAGGCCCTCTAGCATCGATTTCACTGGTGGGATTGGTTTCGGAGAACTGACAACCAGCGACTCGTCCGGAAATATCAGCATGTCAGGTTTAACTCCACAGCTGCGGTTCGTGCCCGCTTCACAGCTCGGAGAGGAGGTTCAGGACTTGCAACTGCTTGGCAGGTAGGAATGCCACCACCTGCACTGCCGTACGAAGACCGGGGATTACCGTTCTATTGTTTTACGTAAAAGAAACCGTACCGTACTCCTGTACATTCCGGTACGGACGTGCGGCTTGTGCCTGTGTATGTCTGTTCCCCGACGGTACGGTAATTAATGTGCCGTACTTCCTTAACGCGCACATCTTCAGAGCTTTAAACAAGACACCAGACCTACCTTTCTGACAGCAGAGATAGTTCCAAATGCTATAACCGCCGATTTTTGGTTTTCAGTTTATTTTTCGTTGTGTTTGTCTTCGTCCTCGTTACAAATCTGTTAATCCGTTGTGTTTGCAGGGGCGGTTACGGAATGGTCATGACTGGCAACTGGAAGCAAGAGGGCCGTGTGGCGGTCAAGGTGTTGATGAGCGATGAGGACAAATGGGTGGAGTCCTGCTACAAGGAGGCGGTGAGGGAGCAGAGGCTCGGGGGTGGGAGTGGGGTGGGGGACGAAGTGGGACTTGATGAGATTGATTTCGAGTTTTCCATGAAAACGATTGGAAATTTGTTTCTTTATATATTCGTTTGTCTGATTTTGGGGGCCAGGGGCCAGTCGTGGGGCTGAAACGTCCTTAGTGAAATGTTGTACCAGTAGTGTAGGACTGAACGAGTACGCGATACGGCGAAAGGAGAGATTGTAAATAATAAACATTTCAGGAAACCAAACAAGGTTAATATATTCAATAGGAACGTGTGTGATGACAATGTGCTGTGATGTGATGTTTTGTGATGCATATGCAGGTGCTGAGCAGGCTGTTAGCGCATCCCAACATCCTGCAGGTATGTCACCTCGCCCGATGGCTTGTACTCGCTCCGAAACCCGTACGGCTCTCCATCCGGAGTTAGCACCCTGGATGCGCAAGCTAAGCCGTTCTGGACGTGTTGCACACTGTACGACAGTATGTTTTGTAATCATCGCCGGGGCGCCTTGTTACTCGTATGATTTGTCATATGGCAGCTATTGTATGTACGGTGCTTCAAGATTTCTTATGAATGTAACCGACATCAACCCTCATAACCCTTATAACTGTCAGACATATAACTTCCAAGTCGCCGTACTAACGCACGCCGACGTGGCACGTGCGAAAGTCAGCTGGGAACAGCAGCAGCAGTTCCAGAACCAGCCTCACCACCATCGTACGTCGCAGCAGAGCCATCTCGAAGACAACCCCTCGTCCATCACGAAGATGCCGTACGCAGCGGACACGCGCGCGGACAGCTTTGAGCTTCTGCCGCCCCTGTGCCCAACGGGTGGTTCCTACGCGTACGACAGGTACACGCGGGGCCGTACATGATTATATATCATCCCCGTGACTTTATTACCTTGAATAGTTATTTGACCATTCTGCTGGTAAAACACCCCTCTCGCTGTCGCCGCAGGCTGGGTGCCACATCATCGTCCATCGACTTGTGGGGAGTGCTCTTCATGTTGGGTGCGAAGCCAGGGCAGTTCGTGACGCTCATCATCATGGTGCGCTCGTACGGGGTTTGGGCGAGGGGTGGAGGGCGGGGAGTCGTGGTGCGGGGGAGGTAGCTGGCATTGACGTGCGCTACGGTGCGCGATATGGTATGTGGTACGATGTGCGGTACAATGTGCGGTACGGTGCGCGATATGGTGTGCGGTACGGTGTGCGGTACGGTGTGCGGTACGGTGCGCGATATGGTATGCGGTACGGTGTGTGGTACGGTGCGCGATATGGTATGCGGTACGGTGCGTGATATGGTATGCGGTACGGTGTGTGGTACGGTGTGCGGTACGGTGCCTCATATGGTATGCGGTACGGTGTGTGGTACGGTGTGCGCTACGGTGCACGGATATAGATGTAATATTATATTTATGCGGTGAGGGGTGAGGGGGTGGCGTGTGTGTCAGAGTGTGTTTCGGGGAGCTGCTGTTTTGCTCTCCTCATCTGCCCGTGTCGTGATTGGGTTTGCGCCCACGCGGGGCAGATGCGTTTCCTCCTTGCTCCCGCCGTACGGAGTGGTTCGCAGGAGTACGCGGAAGTGGGCACATTGCAGAGGGCGATTGCAGCCGGCGCATTCAGGTGCGTGCGTGTATGTATGCATGTATATATATGTGTGTATGTATGTGTGTAATCAACCAACCAGCGGTTCGGTTGTACGACAAATATTTCTGGAATCCGGACGGCACATCAACCAAAGGAAAGTTCGCATCAGCGAAACAACGGATCAACGGAACAATGGAATCCTTGGCGGACGACATGAGTGAGAAAACCTTGTGTGTGAAAACTGCATAACCAGACGAGGTTTTTGTCCGTCCGCAGCTTGCGCTGCCTGATATAAAGTACGCCGGACCCGCTTTCCCCTCAAAAATAGGGAGAGCTCTCGGATGAGCAAGTGGGCGGCGCTCCGGTCGCTGCTCGTGACTGCCAAGGAGATCGCGGGTGGCATGTGCCTCCTGCACAGCTACAAAATCATACACGGAGATCTTTCCGGTCAGTGTACCTTCCCGCGTCTGTCTGTGAGTCTGTCGCGGGGAAGAGACAGGCTGGCGGTCGGATTTAGCTGGAAATGCTACTTCACTTTGCATATGCATGTGGCAATATTGAATTAATTATTAATTATTAAAAAGTTGTTATTAATGCATTTCTTGTAAAACAAATATATGTTTTTTGTTTATTTATTTACTGATGATCGTTTATCCATTCTTTGTTTTTCAACGTCCACGCGGCAATACACGCTGTACTGTCCTGCCACCCCCGCCACCCCTGCACAGCGACCAACGTGATGCTGAGAGCCTCCCGTATCGACAAACGAGGATTCGTTGCCAAGGTGCGACGTTGTGTAACCGTAATGGTAACGGTAACCGTAAGTGTAACAGTTACTGTTAGGGTTTCGCTTAAAATGCCTTAACGTGACGAATAAATCAATCTTTTCAAAAATAGCAACTGCAGTAGTTTGCGCCGCCTTCTGTCGTTCAATGAAATGGCGCCTCCTTCAATTTCCCCATATCTGTTTGGTTGTCTGGACCCAGGTTGTGCACGAAAAAGCACACTTACCCTTCTCCCTGATTGTGCTATTCAGCAATAGTGCCAGGATTCGCTTATTCGTCCCCCCTCCCCTCCACTTCCCGTCCCCCTCCCCTCCACTTCCCGTCCCCCCCCCTCCACTTCCCGTCCCCCGACACTCCACTTCCCGTCCCCCGACACTCCACTTCCCGTCCCCCGACACTCCACTTCCCGTCCCCCGACACTCCACTTCCCGTCCCCCGACACTCCACTTCCCGTCCCCCGACACTCCACTTCCCGTCCCCCGACACTCCGGTCACGATTCGGTATTAGGTTGCGGACTTTGGGTTGAGCAAAGTCACCCTCAATGGTGTCGTACGTACGGAAGACTGGGCGGGCCAGGCTCAGTACCTGGCTCCGGAGCGTCTAGACTACGAAGTACGGCTGGCATCGGACGTGTTTGCGTTCGGTGTACTTCTGTACGAGTTAGCGACTGGCAGGCGCGCTTTTGGCGAGTACGCACCAGCGCAGATTTTGGCGGGCCGATTGGCGGGTGATCTCACGCTGCGGTGGCCGGCGGATGTGTCCCCGGGTGTCCGCGCCTTGGCGGAGCGCTGCATGCAGCAAGACCCGGAAGTGCGACCTGCGTTTCGAGAAGTCGTTGACGAACTGCGTCGCCAGGTATTCGTGATGGATCCATAATTTTTTATCGTATCTTGGTGTGTTGGTTGAGTTTCTGCCTCAGAAAAAAACTTCCTTTTGGAAGAGAAGTTGTATTGGGTACCAATTTACGTTGGTAAAATTTAAAATTTATTTATTTGGGTTGGTTGAGTTAGTTGTACGGATATATTTTGCATCCATTTGAGGGGCTTTCTTCCTTTTTATGTTCCACAGGACCTAGAAGCAAAGGCGCAACACCGCCAGCAGGCTGTGCGCAGGCGGATCACTGCGGACGGGTTGGCGGCAGCAACAGCAGCAGCACCGCCGACAGCCGTCGCCGCCGCAACCGCCATGGCTGTGGCCGTCGCCGGAGCTGCCGGCGCCACCGGGGCCGTCGGCCGGATGCCGTCTCTACTTGGTCCGTACCGCTTCACGCCAGCGGTGTACTGCACCGGCGGCGGCTCTGCGGTACCGCCAGCGGCAGGATCGCGGCCGGAAACAACCTCCTTGGCGTGCACGCCGCAGTGCGTAAACGGCTGTAGTCCAAGTGCCGCACTGCCGTACCAGAGCAGCCTGTTACGCCATAGCTTCACGACAGGCTCGACAGGTCTGGTTATAGCACCGACAGGTAGCGCTGCGGCTGCCGCCGCCGCCACCGCCAGCGGCCTAGGTAGAGCCGTGACGTCGACGTCAGTTGTTGTACCTGCGTCGGTGGTAATGTCGTCGCCGCCGGGGGCAGAAGCGGACACGTTGAGTGAATTTACGGCGATGGGTCTTCGGAGCGTCTCCAGCCGTACACTAGTCGGCGTGTGCCCATCGGAGGAATGCAGCGGGAGATTGTGTACGTCAGTGCCGTACACAGTCCCCCATTTTTTGCCCTGTCCTTTGCAGCTGATACCGTCCGGTGACGTTTGCGTGTACGACGAGTTTCCAGACAAATCACGTGACATCGCGTTCACCACAGCCAGCCTTGGCTGTGGCGTCGCCGGCGCCGCCGGCGCCACGGCGAATCCTAAGGGATTCACGCCAGCTGGGCGGGGCGGCGGCGGCGGCGGCGGTGGCGGCGGCGGCGGCGGCCCGATGTTCCCTCGGAATACCCTCTTCGACGGGCCATGACGCGGGACGTCGAAATCTCTTTGTCTACTTCCCATCATCTCATCGTTCCTGACATCTTTCAATCCACCTTTTTGATGACACAGCCATCGGAGGGGCCGTACCTAAGACTAAACTAACTAAACTGGTTCAGCGGTGAAAAGTCTCGACAGAACTGTTACGGTTGTTGCATGTACGAAAGGGAGAAAGGCGTGAAGTCTTGGTATGATGGACCACCTTGACTTGTACGACGCCGTAGCCTCATGTACGACATGGCGCCGTAATTTACATGATGGTGGCCGCGTGCATGCAAGGACGTGGCGGCGGGAGGGAGGGAGAGCGGCGTCATTCGGGGGATCCTTTAGGAGGCTGTGTGTGTGTGTGTATGCATTAGGGGGAGCGGGGGGGGGAGGGGAATTGATGGGAAGGAGGAGATGCGAGTGTGTATGTGTGTGTATTTGTGTGTATGTGTGTTGGGTGGGGGGAAACGGAGGCAAGCTGTCGCCTCAGCGTCTCCGGCCACAGCTTATTAAAGTGGGTACGTGTGAGGCAGTGTTTAGCATTTGGATTCACTATCCCGATTTTGGATTCGCACGTTTACTATCATAAAGGTACGACAGCAGTACAGCACGGCAAGGTAAGGTACGGTATGGCATTGTGGGATGAAGGGATGTTACGGAATAACACATGTTCATTTTTGGATGATGATGCTCTGTTAGTTGAAGGAAACAAATTAGTATTTTGACGTTTTCCTGACACGTCAAATTCAGTTTGGATAGCGGTTAGCGATTTTACCGGTTAGCAGTAGTAGCAGAGAGAGGAAGAAAGCCCACCACATTTTGATCATCTCATCCAGGTCCGCAGGTGTCGTGTCGCGTTCCCTGTGGGAGGTCGGGACTCTGGAAAAGGATTCTGTTGGGAGTCGGACATGACATGACATGGTACGACATGGCGTGGCAAAATCGCATTTTATTCTACTTTCCCACATCGACTACTGCTCCGCACCAACATGCGGGACATCACATGTCGCAAAGCATCAGAAAAGGGTAGCATGTGAACCGTTATCGCCGGCTTGTTCGTTGGTACGGTAGTGATGCAGTACCGGACGGTGTCGTACTTCTTGATTTAAAGGCTTTTCTCATGCACGTCTGCGGAGGCTCGGATGCGTTGTTAGCGTGACGTCATTCACAGCGGTTGCTTCCAGACCTATCGATTGGTTCATCGCGGACCCCTTCCCATGCGTTTTTTGTTGCCCAGGGACTAGCAAAAGCGAGCGAAGGTACTTTGATTTCTGCTGGTAAATAAAGGCGTCGTTCAAGGGCCTTATTAACGTCTGCAATTACTGATTTCAAAATGGTCAGAAGAAGCAACTTCACCATACTTATAGGCACATCATGGTGTTGCCGTACATGTGTTTCCTGCCGTACATATTGTCTGCGGTTATCGCGGGCAAGGGGGCGAGGTTGGTAGTTGGCGGGGATGACCGCTGCCGTTGTGAGGTTCGGAGCCTAACCAATATAACCATCTCATCTATGATCTCCGTCACAGTACTGGTATGTAGTGTTGCCGTACATGTTCGTACGTGTGGAAATATACGTGATAGTACGTTTTCCTACTCGTTCTTGGTCCTTTCCTGCGCTGCTTCCACCGAATGTTGTTTGCGGGCAAGCCCTGTTTTTTGCATGCACACGTACGTACGTGCGTCCGTACATTTTGTCCGTACATGCACACGTACGCACATACGTAGAAGTTGCACCTGGTCGGGACAGTCCAAAATTACCGCAATTGAGCTGAAGCGGAGATGAGGTGAATGTGGAAGTTGTATTGGTTAGTTCGTTGGCTCGTTGGTCGGTTGATCCTGGAGCCAAGTGACTGCAATCTGCAAGCTCCAAAACCCGAAACTATCGGGATGCCCGGCGCGGCGGTGAGTCAGCAGCTGACGGCAGTTTTACAGCGTATGCTGATGAGGTCGTTTGGAGTACGGCAAAACGGATTCGTTATACGAGGCAACGAACTACGGAGAAAGAGGAAACGGAGGACACGTCGTCGTCGGTATCTGTGTGTGCATGTGCGCATGTGTTCAGGGTCGGAGATGTTTGCTGCATTTATCTTCGCCCCCCTGGTAATACAATACGACATTTGGCCACGGATTGTCAGGACTGTGTGTCGTACCATATGTACGACGGTAACACACGAGGATCATATGCAGGACGGTCAGGACCGGTTGCCGTACCTTGAATGTACAGCAGTGAAGTGGGGCACGCAGGATGACGAACGGTGCGAACGGCCCCGCTAACTTGGGGGATCTGGAACTAGCAGATGGGCGCGACTGGGCGTACTGTGTTTCGGCGGGAGTTGCGTCGTACAATGCCGTACGTCTGACGATTTGCGTCGGAACGTAATTGCCGGTAGAATAGGGGCGAGGAAGGGGGGGAGGTCTGGGGGACAAGGGAGGGGGGCCAAAGTCCCAGGTGGGGAAGGGTTTCGCCAATGCAGGGGTAATAAATGTCACCGCACCGAATGTCGTACCAGATGTCGTAACGGACGCCCGACGTGCATGAAGGCGCACCCCTCGTAAGACACAATCACGCCGACGGGTTTTGGAGCATCACCATGGGTGTGGAGATGGGCCCCTAAAGCATATATGTAGGGTGCAGGATGGTGGTTTTGCTTTGCTCATTTTAAAGTCCGTTTTTTGTACGACGTAATTGTACGGGCGGCTCCTCGCCTCGCCGCCTCCGCGTCTCCTTTTCTACCATCTCGCCAACGCTACCACTTCAGGCGTATGGTGCTTTCTCTTTCACCTTAATCATGGCGCGTGCTGTGTGTGCTGTCCTTACTTTGACTTCACGGCTGTTAATGAAACACATTCAGTTAGGGCGGTTAAGGAATGCCTAACCTGGCTGGTTTCCCCGCACCTGGGGTACGCGGGGTAAGGAAACCAGCCAAGTGAAAATTCAGCAGTACATGATGATGCAGTAATTACGTGATGCAGCAGTACGTATTGGGTTTAATACCGGGTTTATGAAAGTTTTCTGTTTTTATGTTTCTGCGAGTTTTGGGTTTTCCTTCAGCGGTCCGTAAGCCACTGCGACTGGCGCCACTCGGCCACACGGCAACGCGGTCACAGAGCTCAATGCGATGCGCAGCGGGGAATCCCCCTGTCGTACCCCCCTGTCGTACCCCCTGTCCATTTTGTTTTATAACCGTTTATAGGAGACCATCTGGTCACTTTTACCTAGCTGGCTGGCTGGCTGAGTTCAGTTGAGTTCAGTTGGGTTCAGTTTTCGAATGTTGGCATGAATCGCGCTCGCGGACGAGAAAGTTGTTCTGCCTGTCAAAGAAGCAATAGACACATAGTCTGTACGGCGCTTTGCTTGTTTACGGCACCTCGCCGCGAGTCGGCCACGAGTCAGACAATCAGGACGATCAGGATCTCGTGGTTAGTTCAAAGAGGCGCCTGATCTGGCGCCTGATCTCCCGTACATAGTAAGTACGGCGGTTTGCAGTGTGCTATGGCTCGAGCGGGTCCCACGGCTGAGTTACGGGCGTCGCTGTGTTTTGCGGTCAGTGATGGTCATGATCATGGTCCTGGTGATCATCATATTTCTAGTGGAGGTTGTGGTGGTGGTGGTGGTGGTGTACTAGGGGTAATTCTCCGGCGGTGATTCGGTATGAGTGCGTGTCTGCTGCCACCTGTATGTCGGTGGGTATGTCGGTCTGTATGTCGGTCAGGTTGCTCTCATCTTAAAGGCTGTTGCATATCGATATACGATTATACGGCATTTGGGTATTCATTTCCAGGGCTATTGCATTTCAGGGGTTGATGATGGGGATGGTAAGATGTGGTTTCGGAGCCCGTACCTCGTGTTCATTCCGTATGTGTTATTAAAGTACCGGATTCGTCACGCTGGTTTTTGCGGTTGGTGGTTGGTGTAGGCGGTGCCGTGGTGGTCGTGTCGTGTTTTTTCATGTACGACACGATGCATGGGACGTGAAGTCGTGGTTTATGTGTTTTGTCTGGACCGACTTGCGTCTTCTGTGCTCATCGTATTTGTTGCTGCATATATGGCTGACTAAGCCGATGGAGATAAGGGCTTCCATTACTTAACTGGAGGCAGTGCAGTACAGTGCAAAACAATGCAGTATCCCGAGAGGGGATAACGTAGGGTATACTGCTGGTTTGCTGTTCGCTTCAGTTGTATTCAGTCGGTTGGTTGGTTGTTCGGTCGGTTTGTCGGTTGATCCATTATTTCTGCACTGTAAAAGTGCCCCAAAGGAATGATGCCCCAAAGCCCCAACAGGTTTGACATCAATACTGGTAAGTATAAAGTAGAAGATGTGTAGAAATGTGCGAATGTATTAGTAATAACAAGGGACTGCTCGGCGAATGCACATTTCTAGAGATGCACCCTTTGCTTATGTCACAGGGTTCAATAAGGGGGGTAGATGTTTGTTAGGCCCTAAAACGTCCCCGGGTCCCCCAGAACCTACAAAAACGTTTTCCTCGGGGCACCGAAATGTTGTTTCAAAGGACTGTTATTAACATATTAAGATATTATTAACATGAAAAGATTTGTAAATTTTACATTCTTCAGACCGTGATGCGGAGTAAATTGCTCGTTTCTAGGTCCTGATCGGTATGGAGTCAGTTGTAGTATATCACGGGAAATTTTTGCTATGAACGCCGGAAATTTGACATCATTATCATTTACATCAGGCCTCGTCACCTTGTTACGTTTTACCAGTGCCCTAAGTACTGGTAAGTACCTGAACCGGCAAGTGCAGCGAAGATATGCATGCCTACCAAAATGGGTCAGGACTGGGAGGGGTGAGGGTAGGGAGGAGAGGGCCAGCAGCCAGATTCCTCGGTCAGGTGCAGCAGAGCTTTTTTGAACAGTTACAAAACTGGGTTATGCGGGCTCAACTTGCTGAGGCGGCGGTTTCGTTCTAACTACTAATAGAATCCTAGCTGGCAAGTGAGGTACGGCAGTTGCCGCCCAGTCCGAGCACTGTTCAGCCGCAATGCGGCAATAACCTAACATAGCCAGGTTCTTAATTATAAACATCAAACAATGCATAGTAAGGTGCTTTCATTAAAGTATAATTGGCAGTGGCAACTGGTCCACCTGCCCAGGTGGCACACCTTACTTCGACTTTGTCTTCAACAATTTATGACTCCAGATACTGATTTCATTTAAAGCAATGTTATTTACAATTTATTGAAATAAAATTTTTGCGGGACATGGATTTGTATGTACGGAAAGCTGCACCCGCGAACTCATGGCTGATTGACATATCTTCAAGTTGCTGCATCGAATATCCATAAGAAACCAATAGTCAATAGTTAACTGTCCCGACACGGTGCTGCGGTGGGCTACGATGTTGTTTCCTTATAGTTAACTTTAGTGAATTCAACCGCATGGTTGCAGTACGAATGTGTCAGATTTGTGGCCTCCCGCACTATCCAATTTAGCATGCACAATGAGACGCTCAGGATAAGGACTATCTTCCTCTTGTGAATTATGGAGATAACCTGCTTAGCGATGGCTAGTTGTTAAGACAATGCTTCAGCAACAATTACGCTACTGGCTGCTAAATTTTTACATTCTTATTTTGGTACCGCGAAGCTTTTGTAATCATACTAATGACAACCTTGAGGCCTCGGAACTGAAATGCTTTCAAAACGTTAAAACGGATGAGCTATGGAAGGCGTGAGTCCAACAACCAAGTTCATTTGCATGACTAAATTGAATTCAATGGTTGAGCTATTTCAATAAATACTAAAGCTGGTGTTGCGCGGGTAAGTGGCCGTCGAGGGTAAAGCGCCATCCGTCGCTCACCTCTGCAGGTGCGGCGCCACCTACGATCCCGGTTACAACGACCTCCCGGTTTGGGGTGCACTCGTCAACATTACCGCTTATTGTATGCCATACACAAATGGACTGGTGGACCAGAAGAAGGTGCGGAATGGCGAGTGAACGAGGAAGGGAAGTTATTCCAGCATCCACCAAACCGACGTGCCACCCCCTCGTAACGCCACATAATATCCTTTTGATAAATCTTTGTCCATATGTTATATAAACTCTGTGCCTTCTTCTTATATTTCCCAAGCCCAAGACTGAAAACCGGTATGGCAAGCAGCTGGCACAGGAACCCATCCCGTTAGGACCTACCTAGTCACCAACCACACCGTATTACCGCCTTACCAGAACGTCAGTGAATCGTGTGTGCGCCACCGTGAGGAAACACAAACCGTGGCATTCTGCTCCCCCGATTGCGAGCCCCCCTAGCATTCCCCCCGGCCCCCCCCCCATCCCCTAGAGGTCCCCAAAATACCGTGAACTGAAAAATGGTTTTTGTCATGTCTGCCTGCAGACCGCGTACGGCACCTTTTGGGACATAAATGCTCAGAGTTTCTTCGCGTCCTTCCTGGAGCGGTTTAATAACGCCACAGGACTGCGTGTGGGTTTTCAGTCCCGCACGGTTCAGGAGTACGTCTCGGACCGCATGCCGGCCTGGCCTTCCGTGGAAAACCCGGGCGATGTGGACTTCTGGATGGTGGGAGCAGAGGTGTTTGGAGAGGGTATCGCGCATAAGGCCTTTGTGGACCTGACCTTCCTGTTGGATCGGGAGGACCATTACAACTTCTCGGACATCCCGCCGATGTGGAGGTATGGTGTACGGTGTACGGTGTAGGGGACGAGGACGTACGTTGAACGTGGTTGTCTTGCACGCTGTTCTGACGTTTTGCATCTCCTTGATGCGATCTTTTCATCTGTATGTAAGTAGGTATTTTTTCCGGTTCAGTTGCGGTTATGGTTGGTGTATTTAGTTAATACGGTTGACTTCACGCAGGTCCGCCTCATCCTCAGCCTTCGCGGGATCCTATACGGCATTACCCTTCATGGCGATGACGTGGTCGCTGTTGTACCGCCGCGACATATTTGCAGCAAAAGGCATTGCCGTACCTCACACCTGGGAGGACGTGCTTGCCGTGGCGGACTACTACGGCATGGGCAGGCTGGGTGCCGGACAGCCCGACCTCGGATTTTGCTTCCAGAGCAACGTCGGTAAGTTAACTCCCGACTCAGGCGCGTTTAAGATAAGAACTTTACATAGAATAAATAAAGTCACTGTACTTGTCAGTCATCATTATACCGGGTTGCCCGCAATTATGTTTGTCGGTTTCGCTCTCCCGCCTATGGCGATAGTATTCAAAATCCCCAAATTACCAAATTTGAAATACCTTCGGATTGATTCTTTAAATTGCCGTTCTGCATGTTGTTGAATTGTTTTATTGTAGACTGTCGACAATCTCACACGGCGGTTGGCTTTATTTTGGCTTCTATGGTTCAGTCGAAAGGCCCAAGCGAAGGTTCCTGGTTCGATCCCGACGATCTTCAGCAACTCTTCCTTTCGGTGGCAATGAGAGAAGCCCTCAGGATTTTCGTAAGGCTCCAGGCGCACAGCGTCGATAACCGGACAGCTTGCCAAGAAGTGTACAGCATGATGGCGAGTGGCCGATGTCTCATGTACTGGGGCCCCTCCTTCGCGTTTAAGGTACTTGTAAACAAAGAAGGGGTGTAGGAGCCGGTAAAGACATTATTAGATAATACTCAGCTGCTTTGACACAATAATCTGAAACGTCTGTGGGCAAATCGCCAGTGCAAAAGCAAAACAAGCAAAATCGTATGTTTAGGGTCTTCCCCTTATGGTTTCGGGGCTTAGGGTTTCGAGGCTTAGCTCTGCCCGCCATAAGGGATTCCTGGCTGCGGTACTGGGATGGATGTCCAGTTGTCTCACGGCGATTCGATTTGACAACCACCTTCATAACTTCGTTTTTCTGTACCACCAATCACATGCGCTATTGCCTTTTCTCGGATCCACAAAGCATACCCTGTGTCTCTATTCAAAACGCAAGTCGTCGTTATGTATGCCGTACATGTACGTCTGTATGCATGCATGCGTGCATGCAGCGGGGCTCCGCGCCATCAGGCCCGCTGAGAGGCCGACAGGGTGTGGCGCAAGTTCCTGGATCCAGTCAGGTTCTGGATCGAACCACGGGTCGCCTGGTGGGCTGCACGTCAGAGCGCTGTCCCTATGCCACATCCTCTAATACCGCCACCACCACCACCTTTTATACCACCAGCACTACCAGCAGCAATACCATCCCCCCCGCAGCTGCCTCCGCCACAGCCGGTGCTCAGATTGCGACTGTTACCTCCTCCCCGTCGATTTCCACCAACTCCTCAACCGGCACCTTGGTCAACCGAGTTTACCCCCTGGAGTGCATCAGCTTCACGATAAACGCCTTCGCGCCGTTAACACGACAAGCCGCCGCCTTCGCGCTCGTCCACACCTTCACCACACCTTCAGAGCGACTTCAGATCATGTTATCTCCCACGTCAGGTAGGGGTAGCAAACGAACAATTATGGGGTGCAGGGAACAGAGGGAGGGAGGGACAGGCAGGGAGAGACAGGGAGGGTGGGGCAGGGAGGGACAGGGAGGGACAGGGAGGGAGGGACAGGCAGGGAGAGACAGGGAGGGTGGGGTAGGGAGGGACAGGGAGGGACAGGGAGGGACAGGGAGGGACAGGGAGGGACAGGGAGGGACAGGGAGGGACAGGGAGGGACAGGGAGGGACAGGGAGGGACAGGGAGGGACAGGGAGGGACAGGGAGGGACAGGGAGAGACGGGGAGAGAGGGACAGGGAGGGGCAGGGAGGGGCAGGGAGGGGCAGGGAGGGGCAGGGAGGGGCAGGGAGGGACAGGGAGAGATAGGGAGGGACACGGAGGGACAGGGAGGGATAGAGCGGGAACAGGGAGGGTGGGCCAGGGAGGGAGGGACAGGGACGGAGGGACAGGAAGGGACAGGGAGGGAAGGAGGGGGGACATGGAGAGACAGGGAGGGAGGGAGGGAGAGAGGGAGGGAGGGAGGGACAGGGAGGGAGGGACAGGGAGGGAGGGACAGGGAGGGACAGGGAGGGAAGGAGGGGGGACATGGAGAGACAGGGAGGGAGGGAGGGAGAGAGGGAGGGAGGGAGGGACAGGGAGGGAGGGACAGGGAGGGAGGGACAGGGAGGGAGGGACAGGGAGGATGGGACAGGGAGGGGGAGGGAGGGACAGGGAGGGAGGGACAGGGAGGGACGGGGAGGGTCAGGGAGGGAGGGACAGGGAGGGAGGGAGAGGGAGGAAGGGACAGGGAGGGTTAGGGAGGGACGGGGAGGGAGGGGCAGGGAGGGGCAGGGAGGAACAGAGAGGTGCAGGAAAGGACAGGTAGGGAGGGACAGGTAGGGAGGGACAGGGAGGGAGGAAGGGACAGGGAGGGTTAGGGAAGGACGGGGCGGGAGGGACAGGGAGGGGCAGGGAGGGGCAGGGAGGGGCAGGGAGGGATAGGGCGGGAAAGGGAGGGGCAGGGAGAGACAGGGCGGGACAGGCAGGGTGGAGCAGGGAGGGAGGGACAGGGAGGGAGGGACAGGGAGGGAGGGACAGGGAGGGAGGGACAGGGAGGGAGAGGGAGAGACAGGGAGGGAGGGAGGGAGGGAGGGAGGGACAGGGAGGGATGGACTGGGAGGGTGGGACAGGGAGGGAGGGACAGGGAGGGAGGGACAGGGCGGGACGGGGAGGGTGGGGCAGGGAGGTGGAGGGAGGGACAGGGAGGGTGGGGCAGGGAGAGATAGGGAGGGACACGGAGGGACAGGGAGGGAGATGGAGGGAGAGGGAGGGACAGGGAGAGATAGGGAGGGACAGGGAGAGATAGGGAGGGACACGGAGGGACAGGGAGGGAGGGACAGGGCGGGACGGGGAGGGTGGGGCAGGGAGGTGGAGGGAGGGACAGGGAGGGTGGGGCAGGGAGAGATAGGGAGGGACAGGGAGGGACAGGGAGAGATAGGGAGGGACAGGGAGGGACAGGGAGGGATAGGGAGGGAAATGGCTGTCCGAGAGTGGTTGAAGGAGCTGGCGAGAGGTAGATGGGGAAAAGGGAAATACTTCCTGTCAGGTGTATCAACAGCTGCTCTTTCTCATCAACTCCTCACAGCACTTGATTGCGAGTCAAGAACTTACGACTGTAGAGATGAGGGCAAACAAGAGTTGGTGTCGGCTTCCTTGAAGCCTCTAAAAGGGCGCGGCCCCCAAGACCTGTACCATGCTTTAACAGCAGTTCAGAGGTTGAGGTTTACAGGCGCGTGCTTACACACACACGGTGCCCACAGTGCAGGGTGCATGAACTGCATTTATTGATTGGAAGTGCTCGTTCCAAGCTATTTCCAGGGTACGCAGCAGTATTCTTTCATTACCAATGAGTATGTCTGCCTCCCCTCCCCTCCTCTCCTGTCCTCTGCAGAGTTGGGACCTCTGCGCTTCTCAGAGCTCGAGGAGAGCCTCTGGATCGATGCGGGGTGAGGTTTGGGGGCGCCGTGGGGAAGTGGATGACGGACGCAAGGGTGGGAGAAACCTTATGGAAAACTTTCTAGAAGTAAGAAACATTTTTTACTTCTACTACTTCTACTACTACTAAAACATTAAACCTTGAAACCCCAATGGCGTTTAATAAAATAACAAAATATTTTAATATTTATAGTTGCTATAATATATATATTATATTATATTATATTATATTATATTATATTATATTATATTATATTATATTATATTATATTATATTATATTATATTATATTATATTATATTATATTATATTATATTATATTATATTATATTATATTATATTATATTATATTATATTATATTATATTATATTATATTATATTATATTATATTATATTATATTATATTATATTATATTATATTATATTATATTATATTATATTATATTATATTATATTATATATATTGATTACTGTTTTCACCCTACCATATTACAAAAAGCCTAGCATATTAGTAAGTACTAATGAAAGGTATAATGATCCTCAGTTTGAACACGAGCGTCTGGCATACCTTCATAATATTCAATTTGAATGTATAGATGACATACAGCAATAATAATCTGGCATTCCCAGGTACGAACCAAGTGACATTCGGTCTTTCCTCGACGCCACGCGGGAGTTCCTTACCCAACCCAACGTGTACGTCAACTTGCGAATCCCTGGAGTGTTCGAAATATTGTGAGTAGTCCTGATTGGTTGTTGGTTGGTTAGTTAGATTGTTGGGTAGCCGCACGGGAGATGTGATCTGTTCGGACTGGGTCTTTGCACTCCAGTGGGTCCCGGAGGTTGGGGACCGATCGACCGACACCTGGACTGGAAGCACGTGTTTGTGTGTGAGGGAGGGGGTTGATGTCGAGAATTCACGAGACAGGTATGCTCGGTGTTGTATCTCTGTTCAATCCGCCTGATAAGCAAGGGCCCGATCGGAAGATGACCATACACGGTCCGTCCCGGACACTACTACCTGTGTAGACGGCCCCCAACGTATTATATTCGGCGACAGCGTCGTACCTGGAATGTAAATCATGTTTATAGCATAATGATATATATCACATATTTCCCGTATAAACATATGTTTGGTTCTATCTTTGTGCATGCGTCTTTATGTGTCTTTCTACTTTGTATTTGTTTTGCAAACCTTCGTGCGCGGCCTTACTCATCTTATTTCCTTCTTGCACCCTCACAGTGCGCTCGTGCAGGATATGACACAACGTGCAATCAATAGCACGTACCCGTACGACGAAATCATGTCGGACGCGGATACCGCCATCCAGGGTATTATAGAACGGGCTGGCGGAAAGCCCTACTTGTTGTCGGTGTACAGGAGCTCTATTGACTTCCGCCCTCCGCCCCCTCCGCCTCCTCCGCCCCTTCCAACCTCAACGGTGAGCTTCCCTCCCTCCCTCCCTCCGTCGCTCCGTCCCTCCGTCGCTCCGTCCCTCCGCCGCTCCTTCGTCGCTCTCCAGCCCCGCCTCGTAGCCTGATGCACTGATGAACCTTGTAAGAAGACCTTGTAACGAGGCATCAATCCAAATTTGACGAATGCTTTTTTTTGGTTTCAGGGTTACAGTACTGTTTATACGGTTTATACTGTTTATAGGAATGGACAACGTCTATGGAATTTGGAACATCTAACATCACGTTTGTACAAATCTTTGGATAATATAATATAATATAATATAATATAATATAATATAATATAATATAATATAATATAATATAATATAATATAATATAATATAATATAATATAATATAATATAATATAATATAATATAATATAATATAATATAATATAATATAATATAATATAATATAATATAATATAATATAATATAATATAATATAATATAATATAATATAATATAATATAATATAATATAATATAATATAATATAATATAATATAATATAATATAATATAATATAATATAATATAATATAATATAATATAATATAATATAATATAATATAATATAATATAATATAATATAATATAATATAATATAATATAATTATACTATACTATTATACTATACTATTATACTATACTATATTTTATTTTATTACTATAAAAAATATTTTAGTGAATATAAGATAAGATAATAAAGGTAACTCTTTTTCTCCAACTTTTCCTGCACAATACTTCTCTGCCAAAATATCTATATATTTATTCATGTAAATATATATGCTCCACATACACAGCCTCGCCAACAAAAGCAGCAGCAGATCGTATTTCTGGTCTCGATGCTGGTTCCAATCATGGCGGGACTATTGCTTGGGGCGATGGTGCTGTGGGGCTACGCCCGGTACAGACGGTTACGGGCGCAGGCGCGGGCAGCTCGCAGTGCCGCTCCTGGAGCCGGACCCTCAACCACTCTGTTGGTAACCGATATACAGGTATATCTGTGTGTACCTGTGTGTATTTGTGTATTTGTGTATTTGTGACGTGCCTAACACTTGTCACGAGTCTGAGTCTGGGTGAGGGCGGTAACCCTCATCCCCCAATCCCGGAACGACCGCTGAAGCACTGCCTCCCCCCAGTTGGGGAACACGACATACGGGGCTGTATGCATGTTTATGTGAATGTGTGAATATGTGTATGTGTATGTGTATGTGTATGTGTTGGGATGGGTTCGGGGTGGAATGGGATGTAAGAATGCTTACGGAGATTGTTGGGTTTTTTTAAGAGATAACAGCACATGGTTTTTATTGGTACCTGAACCTGTATGTTGAGACATCCGGGTGACCACCTCTTTGGCACACCTCTGTCTGTCCGTCATTCCGTCTGCCCAATGGGTTATGACTCATGAGTCACGGAATCTCCCAACTTGTCCAGTGAGCTCTTCGCCTTCCGTCCGGCGGCTTTTCCGCCAGCTGGGGCCCAACAAACCCCACTTCTTATGTCGCGTTAAGCCCTCTGTTACCTCCTTTTCTGTTTCCCCTTGCACCGCCCTAGGACTCGACGGTTCTATGGGAAGGCCTCCCTGCAGATGTGATGGACGCCGCTGTCAAATTGCACCACAGAGTCATCCGGGAACAATTATTGAAGCACAAAGGGTACGATGAAGTACGGAAATGTATGATAATAGACGACAATGTACGGCAATGAGAAGGGAATATGGGTGGCTCCGTTACCGCTGTATGTCGCCGTACCAGGCAGGGGATGGGGTGATGAATGAAAGGGGAATCGAAAGGTATGACCCATACACAGATATACATGTACATATACATATACATATACATATACATATACATATGCATATACATATACATATACATATACATATACATATACATATACATATACATATACATATACATATACATATACATATACATATACATATACATATACATATACATATACATATACATATACATATACATATACATATACATATACATATACATATACATATACATATACATATACATATACATACATGGTATATATGCGGCCGCAAAAACAACGCGATTTTGCTTCTCCCATATTTTCCCTCAGCTACGAAAGCGCCACGGAGGGCGACAGCTTTATTCTGGCCTTTGGGAAACCGGACAGGTGCGCGAGTGCATTTCACGAGGGGACTAATGCATAGCCCGGCGTAATGCGCTATGGCTCCCTGCTCCCCTCACCAGTGATATAATCGCCTTTTTGCACTGCGCGCCTTTCCACCTGGCATTGTTGTGGATGAGGCGCACAAGGGGGTTGACTGGGGAGTACTTCATTCCGGAATAGGCATCGTTATTTGGGGATACTGTTAGATCATAAAAGAGAGTGCCATGTACGAGTTTCGTTAGGGGGATATGTCTAGGGAGGGTTCGTTTATTTGCACATGTATGACCCATGGGTCAATGGAAAAGGGGGAGGATTCCTACCCCGACGGATGCTCCATACCGCTCCCAAAACACAAACTTAACCTAAGAACCCCGGCCCCCATCCCACCCCACTCCATCCGAACCCGTCCCTAGAGCTTTGTCGTTCTCCTTAGCAGCCCAGGAGGCCCTTCTCCGCGCCGATTGGCCAACGGTCTTAACCGACAGCGACAGCACGCCCACACTTTTCGTCACCTGTGACGCCGCCACTTGCGCTGCCGTACTTCCGTACCTTGCGCCGTCACGTCTCCGTACCGCACTGGCCTCGTCCCTCCATGGTGCGCTTGCAGCCGGTGGTGGCGGTGGCGGTCCGTCGTCACACAACCGCCAGTCATTAGGCTTGCAACCGTCTGCGTGCGGCTCCCAGTACGACATGATGAGCCGACGTTGGCCGCGTACCTCCAATGTGACGAGGACGCTTTTTTACGCAGCTCGTCCCACCTCCGGCAGCCATCACACCTTCCGTGGCCCTGTTAGCGGCGGTGCCAGTGAAAGCAGCGCCGCCGCCACCGCCGCCACCACCACCACCGGCACCTGCACTGCGGCCACCCAGAGCCTTGGACAGGGTCCAACGGATCGCATTGGCAGACGTTCCTTCGACACGGTTGTACGGCACTATAGTAGTAAAACCCTGCAGCAGCTTTCGGGTTTTGCCCTCAGACACATGGATAGCGGCGTCGGCAGCGGCCCCGCGGCAGCGAGGAGCCACGCCCTGCAGACTCATTCTCGTACAGACACGGGTATGGGGCTGGCGTCAGGTCCCAAGGTATCGGCTGAGAGGACGCCGTCGGTGGGACTGACAAGGACGCCGGAGCTGATGTACGACAATGAAGAGGAGGAAACCGTCGAGGCGATGGCGCCGTTAACGATGGAGGTAGCGGCGACGACACTGCTGGATGTCAGTGAAGTCAACAGTTTATATGGCGATGAACCCGCCTCATCACGACTTTCTCATTCGATCAGCGGAAATACCACAGGCCGCGTCATCGCAGCAGCAGCCACCACTTTCGCGAACATGCGATCATTCCTAACGCAGGCGTTTCCAACCGCGGCACGAGATAGTGATGGCGCCAATCAGGTGTCTATTTACGGTGGCGGCGCCAGCAGCGAGGCCGGGGCCGGCCGCGGCGGCGGTGGCGGTAGCGGTGGCGTGATCTTGCTTTTCAGGTACGGCTTTTCCAAGCAAGCATATGGCACCATTCAGGTGGCACCGACCCGACCACCGGACCTTCCATCAGCTCGATCGCCGTCCCCACACTGCGCTATTGAAAACCTAGAATTCCACTTAGGGTTTATATTATATTATATTATATTGTATTATATTATATTGTATTATATTATATTGTATTATATTATATTGTATTATATTATATTGTATTATATTATATTGTATTATATTATATTATATTATATTATATTATATTATATTATATTATATTATATTATATTATATTATATTATATTATATTATATTATATTATATTATATTATATTATATTATATTATATTATATTATATTATATTATATTATATTATATTATATTATATTATATTATATTATATTATATTATATTATATTATATTATATTATATTATATTATATTATATTATATTATATTATATTATATTATATTATATTATATTATATTATATTATATTATATTATATTATATTATATTATATTATATTATATTATATTATATTATATTATACTATATTATATTATACTTATATTATATTATATTATACTATATTATACTATATTATATTATACTTATATTATATTATACTTATACTTATGCCTATATTTATAACCAACATACCGTATTTATATTCAATTATGAAATATTTAGTATAATGTCCTGTACTGGTACAAAATAACTTCTTTTTTTGTGAAAGCAGAGTTCGACCCAGACCCTCCTATCCCCTCATCCCGCAGAGGCCTCCGTGTTCGAATGGGCTTGCACTGTGGAATCTCGTCCCAAGAAATGCAGTACAATCGCGCGAGCAGTCGCATGACATACCCCGGCTATTCATTGCAGTTCACAAAGGCTGTATCGGACGCTGGCAGAGGCGGACAGATTTTGATGTCGGCTGCCGTACGAGTTGCCTTGTTGGGCAAAGCCAGTGGTGTCAATGGCAGTGGCGGCCCCTATGCTGGTGGCGGCGGCGGCCCCGGCGGCGGCGTTGACGCGCCGTACATCGTCCTGAATGCAGGCCAACATGTTTTAAAGCAGGGGGGGCCGGCGGTTGAGCTCTACTGTGTATTTTCCCCCGATCTCCTTCCCCGTGCAGCTTATATAGCGGGACTGAGGTCACTGCAGGAAAAGGTACGACTTGGCATCTCGGCCACTGCGCAGTCATCCGTACTGTCTCTATATGGCGTACTGTACGGCGTTGCCAAATGTATTTCAAAAGCCTTCCCCTCCCCATCCCCCTCTCCACTCCCCACTCCCCGCACAGGTACCCGGAGTTCTGTCTGCCCCCCTAGGTCGTGTAGCGGTGTCTGTGGCTCACGTGCAAGACGTCGAGGACTCCGCGGGATGGGGTTTAGAGGCCTGCCTGGACAGCCACCACGCCATGAGCAAGGAGGCGGCGAAGCTGGTGCAAGGACACGGGGGATACCTGGTAGGAAGGGGGGAAACAGAGCTGCTTCCGGGTTTGAGCTCCCTATACGAAAGAACTTATACACAAGGGTGAGACGAAAGGGGGTCAGGAAGACAACGGACACGCGGCTTATGTTTGTCCGTCTGTCCGTCTGTCCGTCTGACCAGCTCAACAGCTCTTCTTGTCCTCAAGGTGTTCGGTTACGCGTTACCCGCCGTGCCACGCTGCGATTTGTTGTACATGGCTTACATCATTGGCCTCCCCTCCCTCCCCTCCCTCCCCTCCCTCCCCTCCCTCCCCTCCCTCCCCTCCCTCCCTGGGCTCCTCTACGGTCTCCCGCAGCTCTCAACACCCCCGGGCACATTCCAAGCCGTCTTCTCTAGCACTTGTGCGGCCGTACACTGGCTGTTGGAGTTGCAGGTACGCAGAGGGTCGGATCTATGGATCTTATGGATCCGATGTTTTGAATCCTACTCGTTATCATGAGATAAATGGTTCTGGATCCGAATCTGGATTCTGTCTCCATGATTCCGGTGAGTGGACGAGACGAGAAGATGGAATATATAATTCGAAAAGTCCTCGGGGGATCTGTGCATCTTTTTGTCTGTCTGTCTGTCGACGTACTCGTCTGTCTGTCTGTCCCTCTGTCTGTGGGCGTAGGAGGAGCTCGGCCCCGCACCCGGTGTACCATCAGCCCCTGACCTCAACAACATGGTGCTAGCCTCCAGCGTCCACAGCGACAGCGGCACCTACAGCGATGTGGCGTGTACGCTATTGCGAAGGGTATGTACGGCAAATACTCGACTAACTTCGGGAAAAAGTGGAAAAGAATAACAGCTTAGCAAGGTTTTGTGTAGAAGGAAAGCGCCCCCGGCCCGGCTCTACCTCCCCGCATTATATTCCTTCTTTCGTCTCCATGTGTGTCTCGACAATTCCCAACATTAAAGTCAGGCGAGAATTCGGAATGCGTACGACAGACGGCAGTTCCGTTTGACCTTGTGGATCCAACGGCCCCAGGACCTAGGGTAATTTGAAAGGGGACGGAAAAAACACATGAGGTCATCTGTCCTTTCCCCCTTTCAACCCCACCACACCCTTGTTCGCGTGATCATATTTAGGCTGCCGCTGTGGCACAACTATCGACCTTCCATTTGAAGGGCGGCGTCGACGTTGGGATGCTGACGTCAACGCTAAAGCTTAGCGGCGAGATGTCGTACAGCGGCGTCGCTTTTAAGCGCGCCGCATGCCTGGCGGCGAGCGCCGCTTGGCACGAGGTTCTGGTTACATCAGAGGCTGTGAGAGATGTGTCGGGGGAGGTGAGGGTGAACGCTGGGGGCAGGGCAGGGTATTCCTGCTTGCCGTACAGCTGTATTTTTTGTTGTTGCTCTCGCGGTATAACTTCTTTATTCCTACTCAATCTCTTATACATGTATCGATTATCTCAACAGGTATTATAGTCTTACACTGTATTCACAACCCTCAACCCGCCATCCCCTCTACCTGACCCACAACTTGCTTTTCCCGGCCATCTCCTCTTCCCCGCAGGACCCCGCCGCCGCGGTATCGACTAACCCCCGCAAAGTGGTGCCGCTCCGCAGCAAGCGTCGCCGTGTGAGTGTCCTCCGGCCATCCTCAGCGACCAACTTACCACCGTGTCCTGATCAGGCAACACTGAGTAGCTCGAATAGACCATCATCACCACAAACACCGTCTATGTTGGCAGCTGAATTACGCCAAGACTTCGGCCTGGATGCCGCAGCTGGGTCCAGGGGCGTAGCAGGGCCCGCGTCCGGGTCGGGGAACGCACCACTCATCGCCAATACCCCCGAGGGACCCATGGGTCTCGAGAATCCACGCATGCCGAGCTCTACTCAGCTCGGCGCGGTGCGAATTGGAAGTGATGCGGTTGCACCCACCATCGGGGGTGCACTGGTATTTGGGGCGACAATCCGGCTCGTAAAGTTCAAGGGTACTATCATCGAGGTCTGCACAGCTGTGTTGGCGGGCGGCAGAGGCATTGTCAACACAGTCACCACTGTCAACGGCGGAGGTGGAGGTGATGGCGGCGATGGCGTCGTCGCCGATGGCGTCGCCAACTGATACTAAATGTTGAATGGAGTAGATGAAGACGTGCGATAAGACACCATTCTGTAGTTGTGTTGGTATCCATCACGATGGTCGCTTTAGGAAAGCTGAGAATGATTAAGAGGATGCCCTTCGACCTGCCTGCCTCGACCTGCCTGCTTCGACCTGCCTGCTTCGACGTCCTGCTTCGCAATTCGGTCTGTCTATGAAGCGCACCGCACCATACGCACCGCACCTGCTGCTGCGGACTATGTGTCGTACATACCCAGCATTGATACGCACTGACCAGTGATCACCCAGCTGGTGTGATGTTGGGTAAATTCCCACTGCTCGTCCTGATGCCACTCACAGGCAATCAAAATTTAAAAGCATATATATAACAATTCCACACGTGCATGGCATCCAAGGCCATGTACCTCGTTCATATCGATTGTATTCATCCTTCATATTGCTATTGCTAATGCTAGTGTTGTTCAAAATCCAGAGACTTCTTAACGAGGCAAGAAATGTGGCAATCGGATAATGTCTCTGGATCAGATAACGTATGTATGGCTAAGCCGGTGATATATAACCAATATATGGCGCTCTCAAGTCGGTTGTGGCCGTCATATTAACAACTGCCATTTGTCGTACAGACAGATATAATCGTACGAGGATCTTCGTTTCAGGATTTTCATCAGCTTCTCACCTTCCTGCTGCTGCTGCTGCTGGTGGTGGTAATGGTGGTGGTACTTGACACTTGATTTGTGACATGACGAGTGTACGGAATCAAACAAATTTGAAGGACCTCTTGAAAAAGAGGGCGGGGGCCGTCGGTCAAGGATAGACAGGTAAACAAGGAAGTTCAGCAGCGGATGGGGAGAAAGGCAGAGGGACCAGGAACCTGCTGCTGGCTGAAATGCGCGCCCTCAGATAGGCGGGCGAGGAAAGGCGTGAGATAAGGAGGACAGGAGTCATAGCATCCAAGGAGCTCTTGGCAATCTGTCTTCGTACATGGAATTGATTGGTAATGTATTGTGATGACGTCGCCTTGGCGTGCATATCGTATGTATATAAATAGCGCGTGCATTTATAAAGCATTAGGACCTATAACAATACGTGGCGTTTGTTGCCTAAACAAGCAATAATCTGTTCAAGTGTTTTGGATTCTGCATGTTCACACGGGGGGTGGGAAGTGGGGTTTGGAAGGACACAACCTGTGTACCGAACCTTTCGGGGAATGGAGTTTTGGCTTAAATAGGAAATACCGTGAGGGTCTCGGATGCGGCTTTACCGTTGGGAGTTGCAAATACTACCTTTGCTCTTCATCGTACGGGTGTCGGAACGAATGAGTTCCATCGAAGCTCCACGTCGAAGTCCAAAATCAGTTCGGGTGTGGATAGGAGGATTGTGGATAGGAGGAAGTGATGTGGTGCCAAGTGATGTTTTGGGGCTGTCTTTTTGTGTACGTCTCCGTACAGGGCGGGAGGCGGAGGAGAGGAGATGCATCACCGAAATTTCAGTCGCGTCAGCGTTTGGAATTTTAGGGTTTTTAGGATTTTTCCGTCGGCGTTTGCATGTGTGCTGGTTTGTGTGTGTGTGTATATGTGCGTACGGCTGGCTTACACATCATTTTCAAATGGTCGTACGCCATGGAGGGGGAAGAGATAAATTGATTGAGCTCCATGCCGTGATTCATGCAGGTATGGTGGGATTATAACTGTGGTTTGGCGGCGTCCCATACCCCAGCAAGTACGACATGCAAGTAGGACAGCAAAGAGCACAAAACACAAAGAATGTCAACATGTCCATGGCATATCGGAAGCCCGTGTATTCGGATTTGGGGGCCTTATGATGCTACCGTTACGGCGTGACTCTGGAACGCCAAGATGAACGAGTACGGCGAGAGGTTTATCAAATTCAACGCTCGGATGTAACATATTTAATACGCTCTCTCTCTCTCACACACACACGTACACACACAAATACACACAATCTGCAAAGATGCCCTCCTCAATGTGCTCCCTTGGCAGTGCTCCCCAGCACACGGTGACAACACGAAACGCGTCTATTGTGTGTTGCATGTGTTGCATGCCACCCTCGAGCGCATGAAACACCAAATCAGGACCGGCCCTACTGGTTAACGACAAATAACCGGCAAAAACGGAGTCAGGCACGAACTCGAAGAACGGGAATTCAAAATAATTGTTAAGTCAAGTAGCAATGCTACAGCCCAAGTACAGTCCATTTTTGTTCCACCCCACTCTCACTCTCAATCCCCACGGCGGCGGCCACCATCGAAACCGTGCTGGGCCGCCGCCAGGTTGTCTGGGTTGCCCTGTGCGACCACCCGCCCTTCCGGAAGCGATACCGCTCGCGGCTGCGCGCGCCGCTCATAGCCCTTCTTGGCTGCCACATAGAAGGTGGCCGCGTTAATCAGGAGAATCCCTCCACCTGGGCGCTGCGCGGCGGCTGGGTGCGGCACCCGGTACTCGCCCACTGCTTCATGGATGTGGCCGCATACCCAGAGCCGCGGAGGCGTCTTCAGGCCCTACGAAAGCACAAAGATCCAGGATCCACCAGGATCCATAAATGGAAAAGAGATTGGGAGGGACCTGGATTAAGGATCCGAATTTACTTGAGCAGATTTAGGTTTTGATTGCGAATTAGGGAATTACGAATGGAATGAGAAAGACGGACGGACGGATAGATGGGTCTTCATGGTCTGCTGGATTTGGCAGTCTGGCAGGAAGGCAGCCTGTCACAAATGGCAACATTGCACGGAAATTAATGCTCATTGTACATTTATTCTTGCAGTTATTTTGGTTTTGTTTTTACATCTCATTTTATATTTAGGAAGGTGCTAGTTTTTCAAAGCCGTACGTGCAAGTCACTCTTGTGACACGCCCCGATGGACCCCGGGATCTTCATACGTCCCCATGGATATCCCTTCGTCCCCCGCCTTCCCCCTCCCCTAAGGCCCAACTCGTCTTTTTTCTCGAAACCAACCTGTACGGCAGCCAGCAGCTGCTTATCTCCCACGTGTATCCCTCGGGTGAGATCGCCGTAACCGTACGGCGGCGTGTGCGTGACGAGCACGTCGAGCTCTAAGTCCGGCGGGAGCAGCCGAGACCAATGCTGCCGTCCCGCGGCCTCGTCTGCCAGCTGCAAATGTGAGGAGCAATGCTTTCTGTCTCAGGTTCTTGAAAAGTGAAAAGCTGGACGCTATTGCTCAGCGGGGGGAACGGGGCAGGGTGCCCACTTGCCATATCCACCCGAAACAGGACCCTATGCATGCAGCCATTCACAGCTATAGGGGAGCATACATAGTAACACCCCTCTGGGTTCCTGTAACACGTGTGTCCATTGTAAACCCTCCCACGCGCCCCATTTAATATGGGTCTTCATACTTTTTGGCTAGTTCTTCAACATTGCCCCAGAAATGGCTAGCCGCCCACCTGCCACACACCCGCATACTTGGGCGACCAGGGCGACGCCAGCAACCTCAGGCCGCCAACTTCGAGCACCCGGTCCACCACGACGTGCGCGCCTTCAATCTCCAAGTCATCACAGGCATCTGCGGGTGCAGTCAACTCAGCGCGGGAGCCAGCAGGACCTTTCAGCGCAGGAGAGAGATTCAAAAGGTATATGGGTAACTGTGCGGCTGCATGAAGGTACGGAACCTATCATCATCCATTATTGCGTCCATCGGCCCTATGGCGTTGGTTCAGACGCTTCAAGATGATTTTGGCTGCAGATGAGAGGGGTACGAAACTTCATTGAGAGCCCTCTCCGTCTCCCGTATTTCGAACGCACCGTACGCCAATTTATCCATGTTCCTGATGAGAGGTACGGCCAGCAGGGAGGGGGGGGGTGTTCGGGAATTATATTTAGGAAGAGCCCCGAGCCATGTTTTTTCGTTACTATACGAGTCACATTATATTTTGGCCTACTCGCTTAAGTAGCAAAAGTAACAAAAAATGTGTTTCTGTAACGATGGTTTCAAATAAACTTACGATGGCAAAATAAAACATCGCTAGCTAGGGGGCTTTTTGAGGCCCCTCATGGCGAGTTGAATGAATACCCCAACATTCATACAACCGTGCGTGCCTGGGTTCTTAGCTTGGTTTTTGGTTCATTTAATAGATGGCTGCCTCGCCCTCGCCCTCGCCCTCGCGTGCTCTCACTCTTTGCTCAGCATGCATACACGTGCGTATCATCCACGTGTAGTTGCTTGCTGCCCGCCACGCACGGACCGCGTCACCAGGTGGAAAAGAAAACTAAGGCCTCTGTGTAGGGTAATGTGCTGATCGTGAAGAAGTCCTAGTGCTGTGGGCATACATGCACATGTAAATACACATGCAGAGGCCCAGCCAGGTTTTCAGATAGATAGCAGGTTGTGAACTCTTTATGTATGCTTGATGAATTCCATCTATCTATGCTGATGCAATGATAACCACCGCCACGCATCCTCCACCGAACCGGTGACCATGCATTCAAAACCACATGCAAATGGGGCAGCAGCTAAGCAAACAACAAACTCAGAAAGGCCCACGTATGCATCTTCAGCCAATCTGGGTTTGCTTGGTATCCGCTAGCTAACAGCACTCCATTATTGTTCGAATATGGATGGCATGCATTTGGCCTCAAAGCTGTTGTCCGTACGCACTGTTAGTTGCCGTCGTGGCTTCCACATCCACCAACTTTATCAATACGGCGTTGGTAACTGACAAACTTCCCGTGTTACTGCTCCTGAATCCAAAGTATTTTTCCGGTTGCGAAAAAGTAACTTGTTACTGGAAAAACACAACAGACCCGACGCCCAAGCATCCCGGATGGACAAGGGGAGCCCAGAGCTCCGTTGGACCCAAATCGCAGCCCTGCAAGGGGCTGGCTTACCCCGCTGCCACTTCCTCAGCCCGGGCATACTGCAGGGCTTCCTCCGCCTATTTCTCCCGATCACCGACGGTGGTGCATCATCACGGGATAAGGCCCTCCCGCAACCCTTACCCGAATGCCACCACCTTGTGGCGGTGAGGCAGGGAGGCCAGCCAGCGCTCCAGATTCCCCACATCCCGTCGGCTGCGCAGTTCAATGTCGCCCGCGATCACGAGCACGTCCCCTACGACGACAATGATAGTGCCGGCCAAAGATAAATGACGCTGATGTTTTGTGCACGTTTATTGGATATAAAGATGGCCTAAGATCGCATCGCGCAGAAGATGAATGTTTGGCTTAATCAAGCAGTGACAGCGGCCAAAGGTGGACGAGCTATCCATTCGATGACATCGTAGTACGCTTTATCCTTCTCGTAAAGTTTTTTCTTGTAATGGCGCACCGTCAGGGACATCAATGTCACCGCTCAAGTGTAATCCGTGCATATCACTGAGCGAGACAACCACTGTGGTGTCGCATCTGTTCCGTTCCTCCAATTCATCCATTAAAAAAATCTCTGGACGTTACAATCGAATGTTTCAATGCACAAGACACGGGAATGCAATTCAAGCAACTATGGGTTGGCGTTAGGAAATGTGATGAGCATTTACTTGTGACTATATTGTCTTAGTTTTGTTATGTGCTCTTGTCAGAGCTTAGCAGGCTATGGAAGCTGGAACTCATCGTGGGGGAAGTTGGGAGATACTGCAAGGGAAGCTGCAAGCAGATGGTTAAAACCCTCCATCGCGTCACAATGACAAGCTGAAGGCATCATTGACCTGCACGAGACGTCACAAATGACTGGTTTCCTAATCCTGAGATCCTAGCTTTACATAAGTTGGTCGTTCGGTTGCAGCTGCAGTTCGTAAAAGGCTCCGTTGGTTGCAGAAGCAGCTCCATAAGGTTTAATCCCCCACCACGTCACATTCTCAATCGAAATTAATCGGCTAAATATTGACACGAGCCATGACTCGACATGGAGAGAAGGAATTTACCGTCACAACAATTTCATCGGGAGAGCCTGTCCATGTAAGTAAGAGCATGAACCACGTCGTGCCAGGATCCGTGGCTACATGTACAGTGCGCCATGGGCTGGACTAAGCTCCAGTCCAACAAGGTGCTTCAGTGTGGCGCCTGTCTTCATTTTCACACAACCCTATCTAACTGGCAGATTTGTCCCGCCAGGTACACTTGGTCAATGCTGCTGTGGTCGACAGTGCGAAAACGAGCATCCGTCCCGCCTGCCACGAGCAGCTTGCGAGGGTTTTCCCAACGCCGTCGCCACTGCCTGCGCAGTACGTGGGACTCCACAATCCGGCTAGATGGCTTGCGCCACTTTGGCGCAGCAGTCCGAAATACTTAGGCGACTCTTGCCTGCCTGCCTGATAGCAAGGCCAACTTTTGAACGTGCCTCCCTGAAGCCCATTTCACCAACCAAGCGCCGGCTTCTTACTCTAAACGCATCGCCTTTTGCACCCACGCGCAAGGCTTTCCCCTCATCGTGCAGCATCACGGCACCATAGGCGCCTGCGTGTATGTTCTCCTCAACTCAAGACATCACACCACTTGCCCATAAACTATGTGTCATGGGGCAGCAGGCAAGTGCTATCGTCACACTCACAAATTATAATTTTCCCCGGTGTCAGACGCTGACATTCGCCGGCAACAGAGCGCGAACCGTGCAGCCAACTCCCAAGTTTTGCAGACTTACTCACGCCCCTTCGCGCGCGCCTTGCTCTCCACATGATCATCCCTTAACAAGCAGGCCTGGCCCACAAGCCTTTGACATGCCATCTCTCCTCTCCAGAAAGTAAACTCTACGTCCGTCGAAGTGCCGAGCATAGAAAATGAAGCCCATCATTCTGTTGCCGTTTATTCGCCCCTGCTTTCACGCCCGGCGTTCACATTCGACAGACGCAGCCATTGGCCTACCCGTCAACAACCTCCTTAATAAACAGTTAAAAAGCACAGATCCGTGACGACATCGAATACGATCCATACATGATGCGGCCGACGAAGGGATCCCAGAACACCGCAACCAACAATCGCTACGGCGCGGTGTTCTGCAGTGCAGCACTACAGTGGGCGGCAGACTTGCGGTAATCACATGTCATTTAGCATCGGCCATGAAAATCATCCACGACTCGCAAGCGCGAATGAACACGAGCACAGTCACCATACATTACCTCATTACGTCACCATACATTACCCCCGCAGCTTTCCATGCCTACGCATGGCCGTTGGGGGAGTCATATTTCACAGCGCCAAAGATATTTCCATATGATACGCACTGACGTCACCCCATTATGGTCCCACAACAGGGTGAGAAACCCACACGCTCCTTTCTTCTCCTTCGGCAGACGGAGGGGAAGGAGCTTCACATTGCGATCGATTGGTGTTTCTAAACATACAGACCGACCCCGCGCACATAGGGGCTGTGCATGCATCTTCGAACCCTTGCGAGCGCTTCCTTAACCACGTGGAGGCCAAAGAGGCCACAGCCAGGGCGCGCCTACGAATGTCGGGCACTATGCAGTCGCCGATGGAACGTACGACAGCGGAGTAAGACCCTAAGCAACACAAACATACCGTAATGCATTTCTAACCGGACTTAAAAACTCCTCGACTTTTGAAAGCATTGTCACTCACTTAACACATAGACACTAAACAAACGGAGAGATAAGATGTTCAGAAGGGAATTGCTGCAAGTAATGGACAACCGAGGAACACGCCGCCGCCCGGAAGCTTGTACGTTCAATAAAATTACGGCTACAGTGACGGACACTGCGACGCGCATGCAAGGTCCACATCCATAGCAATACTCTATTTCCTCTGACCTAACTCCTCCACTGGTCGGCTAATTGGGACACTCCGAGGAATGGCCGAATGGGACGGAGCCCCAACCGTCCATCGTGTCATGGCACGTGGCATCCAGAGCCAAACGGTGAGACTAGCATACTCACACAACAAAACGACAGCCCTTCTTTGGCCTCGCCGGCAGCTTTCCCGACCAAAATAACAGCACTACTTCCACACGCGCGGAAGAAGCGCAATTAGCATTAGATTAATACAGCAATTGCACACTGTAAGTCTGGAAATAACGCCTTCGGCTGAGGAAGGCGTCAGGTCAGGTATCTTTGGCATAACCGGCAGGACGTGTGGTCCGATTCTAAGGGTACCCGATGTACCTCATCATAAGGGCTCCTCCTCTAACACGACTATTGCGTAATCACGCGCTTCGCAGGTAATAGGCGAAGAGGCTGTCATTTGCCGCTAACTCAGATCTATCATGAACGAGAGGTACAGCACGTCCGCGAACCCAGGCCCAGGCCCAGGCCCAGCTGCAGCCGTGGAGGGCTTCCAATCGAGCTCGTCCGCCCGGAAGGCATCAGACACAATCAACGATTATTTTTCATACACGATGAGGAGGGTTCGTAGCAGCCGCAGATCCCGCGTCAGCTCAAGCAAACAGCGTCGCCTCGCCTCGCCGCGACCCACCTGCCCGCTCTCTGAACTCACGCGTTCGGGAGGGGGAGAGGGTCCACCTGCGCGCAGGTGCCGTCCCGTGGGTCCGTGAACCTAAATACCCGGCGCGTGTTCTCCACCTGACGGAATAGCACCCCGCGGCGGTCGCCCAACAGCACTCGCGCCTTCGCAAGAATGTAGTTATCCACTCGTTCCAGGAAGGTAGGGAGCTCCTCCAGCAAGGCCGGCTCCGCATGTCGACTGAGGCCATCCCCACGCCACATGAGAGTAAAGGTGTTGCCGCGCTCCTGTAAGCGGGGTAGGCGGGGGTAAGGGGGGTAAGCAGGTTAGATAAGATGAATGGTTTACAGACCCGTGCACAGGCAATCAAGCACAGCAGGCCGGTAAGATGGTGTTGTACACTGACACGTACTGACAGTACGGCGCACTCATCATTTATGGAGAATGCACAGCCACACAGCCGCCGCGGCAACAACTTGCAACCGATAACGTGATCCGATACTGACAGTCATGCGCACAAATACAAACACCCTAAGCGCAAACACCCAAGCCTAGCCCAAGGCACAAGCATAGACACCATCATGCACACGCACAAGCAGACTCGCTAAAGCCAGTGACGTGTATATTCCGCATCATCCAGCCCAACCAACACGAACCCAATTCAGATAGTATACAACCGCCACGTATCAGCCATCACCACCCATGGGATATACGTTACTTTCTTGCAACCCATAACCTGCATCCAGACTCATGCACCTAACACCCACCTGGTCGGGCCCGCCCATGCGCGTAACCTGACGCAGCACCGTCCGACCTTCGAGCTCCTGCATCAGCAGGACCTGCTGGTAGTCGGGCACGTTCCTCATCGTCACATGCAGACTCATCGCGCCTGCCTCCGCTGCCGCGGCCACCACACAGTCCACTAATGCCGCTGGCGGGGATTCCAGTGTGCCCTCCACCACCAACGCTACCAGCGCGCCGCCCGTGTACATGTCCACAAAACGGTTTGCTGCAGCCATCGCATGCCCGTCCTCTGCAACAAGTGTCAACCACTCCAGGATGCGAGCCGGAGCCTCCAGGACTTGCGAAAGTGTCGGGCGCTGCCAGTGGGGCCATTCCGGTGGTGGCGCCGCTGAAGCGGTGCTCTCTTTGTGCTTTCGTTTGGTAATCCCATACCAAATCCTCAGCGCTCTGTCGCGTAGTGGTGTAAGCAGTGGCAACATTTGCTCTAAGAAAATCTTCGGATTGTGGTAATCCGGCAAGCGCCGTTCGTCAGGGTACCGTGGCGGCCTCGTATCACAGAGGTACGTGGCGCCCTCACGTAAGGGCACGACCTTGCCGGACGCCACTGTGTCAGCACTGTCGGCTGCACCGGTGTTGGGTGTGATCGCCGACTCTGCTGAGCCTTGGGTCACCATTGAAGGAAACTTGCTCTCAATCACTCCCCACTCCTCGTCCTCCAGGCCGCCGTTGCGAAAGGCACGGATCTGGTCACTGAAGGTGGAGCCAATCGAGGAGACGAAGAAGGATGCCTGCATGCAAATTGCCTTCTCAACCATCTGCACCATAAGATCGTCATTCAGCGGCAGCGAGATCAACCATTCGGGAGGTGCACTTTCTTCCCATGAGGCAGATACGTCAACCCCATCGTCTGCAGCCTGCAGGCCCGGCGCTGCGTCGGCGGCAGCCAAGGTCCCCTCCTCTTGCCAGCTGCGCAGCTGCGTCAACGCATCCTCCCAATACAACACCCTTGCTCCCACGGCCCGCCGCAGCATCATTTTTTCGCGGTTGTCAGCATTCGTAGACACGTACAATGTATCTAATCCCTGAGCCGCGATAGTTTCGTTCAACCATGCTGCTGCCTCCATAATACTGTAAAAGCAATGGCTGTACCCGCCGCAGTAATAAAACCAGTCGGAGCGCCGTAGGTGCACGGCGGCGTAGCGCCGCGCACCACGCAGCCGCACAGGTGGCGGCTCGCGTGTCAGCTCTGAGCGGCCCATGGACAGGGCTCGGTGAGTGGTGGGGTCCAAGACGACCGACAGACCCACGCCAATATCACGGGTGGAAATGGCGGCGGTTCCGTCGGCGCCCACATTCGAGTCGATTGCGCCAGACGCCATGACCAGTGGCTGCGGAATGAGGATCTGCATAACCGTGTCGGCGGCAGCTGCAGCTGCTTCCGTCGGCATCCAGCTGCACATCTGCCCCGGCTCCGAAATCGTGTCCGCAAGATCTGCTGTACTTGAAAGCAGATCTACGCCGAAAAGGTCCAGGAACAGCACCACCTTCTCCGGCCTGCTCCCGAAATGTCGCCGAATATCGGCCAAGCTGTAGGATGACGTTTGTGGTGGCGTGACGGGGCTGGGTGGCACGTGCGTGCATCCCGAGACGTGTATGCCGAGGTCGCGCGCGTTAGTTAAGTCCTCGCGCCGATTCCAACAATTGTAACCCCGGTAATCTGCAAAATGGTCCACCGTTGACATGCAGACCGGGTTACAACATGAGCCTTGGGTAACAGCGCTAGGAAAGGAGGACTGACGGTGGAGGTTAATAATAACCCTGAATCATTATCCACTGGGTAGTTTAGAAGAGCGCAAGCCTGTTACGTGAGCATGGCGGACCCGCTGCCATCCCAGTCAATGCGATCCCAGAGAAAAATGTCGCCCATGATTTGGGTCAGGCCTTGGGTGCAAGAATGCCTGCATATGCCAGCACAGTGAGCATGCCAACGTTAAGCGGCTCGATGCTTCTGACCCTGTTCTCAAGGCGGGCCTGAAGAGTCGTTGTTCGGAGTTTCCCAGAGAAACTGTCGGATACCTTTTCAACATAAAATCATGCGACGTACCCTCTAGGCTGAAGCTCGTTTCAAGCTGGAGAACCGCATTGTCCTCGCAGAAGAACCCGCGCTGGAAATATGACCCTGTGGTGTTGCTCACTCCCAAAACCGCGGCGTCTTCCGGCACTGGCTGCGATGCCTCTAACCCCACTCCATGGCAGAGCTGTTCACGAAATTCTTCAAAGGTCACCGCTAGTGAGTTTCGCCTGTTGGGCAGGGTGCGCACTAAAAAGTTAGTAAGCGTATCCTACAAGTCGGTTGGGCTCAAGGGTAACATCATGACGGATGCTTAGGCCTGCATAATCTTGTCAAGTTCATGAATCCTTCAAATCTCAGGCAAGTTATCTCTGTAACAAGTACGGCGGCAGCTCGACAACAGATGCCAGATACACCGCCACATAAGGGAATAACAGGGCATTCAGTCATAGCTCGGGCCTTCCAAGGACAGCGTGGACACGGTACGCCCGATATAAGCCTTTGTAAGCTGCTTACCTCAGGCACTCCAAGCTCACATACTTAGAAACATTGACAGGAGGTACAACGTCAGTGAACATAGGCAATACGAGCACGCGTTGAAGAACTCTGGCCAACAATATGCCAAGTTTGAGACATTCTAGTCGGTTTGAGAACTGGCCGCGATGGCATTGCACCAGTAGAAACTTGGTGTTGTCGTTGCGAGGTATGTCCAACACGCCTGCATAATAGCATAGAACAAGCGCATTCCCGTCAGATGGTTTGCAATCAGGCCCACAACCCGTAGTAGCACGTGGGCCTGAATACTTTCGGTCCAAGAATTAGATATTGAGTGCATGTAGTTGAAGCACTACAATATAAACTTGCCTCGGGTCTTGGTCTTTAGGTGCACAACCGACTTTGCTCCGCTCAAGGCCGCGGCCTCCTCTTGTTTATAATTGTTTTTAGATATAGGTCCTATACTTGGGTAAATCCATATACTTGCGCCGATCAGAACTATGCATGCCAACACCAGACGGCCGTTTGGAAATAGTCGACGACGTGATCGCCATATACGAGAAAGGTCAAACATTGTGACGGCTGACCGTATCCAATCACCTCCTAATACCCCAATTAAAAGTCACAAAATTTATTTGTTCCAGCCATCGGTCAAGAGTGTGACCGCCGTGATCGCTGCGTACGCATGATAATGCGATACGAAAGTGTAGTAAATTGTGTCTGGAGGCAGGATGAGTGGATGACCATGTCGGAAAGACAGCATACTTCCATTTTCAAACGAATATTTCGTACAACTTACAGTTGTGATACCATTCCATCAATTTCCCCAATACAGCCCACAGATCGGTGCAATCCAACAAACGCTTGAAATATCAGGATGCTCGAATGTCTGCGGGAAAGGATGACTTTGGACGAGCCTTGTTCAGGCCTCTTGAATTTCTTCTGCAACGTATTGTGGTAGAATTAACACACACGCGCCATGGCTGGGCATCAGGTCTTAGGCATTCAGACAGCTGTCGGGTTTGGGGTGGCCGCCGATCCTCATCGGCCGACCGAAAATCTACCGGCCGCCGTGTCGGCTCGCCACAGTCCAACACACCCCAGCCGCGATTGTATGTCAGGTCCAATCCACCATTTCTTGCGGCGATGTCGTTGAGTATTCCGACGGGAGCACCCTCTGCCGCTCCATCTGCTGGCAAACCGACCTCGGACGCGACGCCCCAGGCTAAACTCAAGAGCGAGCCAGAGGACCGCATTCTCATTTCCGAGGTAGATACGTCAATAAGTTTATATTTTTATGTGTAGTAATACCCTCAGGGTTGGAAGCGATTTCGAGGAAGCTGCCGGTTTGCCAGCCATGCTATCTTACCCAGTCGAAGCATGTTGCATTCGCCATTGCATGATCGCCTCTTCCTATTTTTCGGGCTAGTATGGACACGCCGCTTCTGTGCGCATCTTCTGTACCGCGTTAGCTGCTCCCTCTTCCTGCGGGAACTGCAAGCTGCAAGGCCACCTGCACGGCGTAGATTCCACGGGCTAGATGGCCACAGCCAATGATCTCTTGGCGCGCTTCCTGACCCATATGAAACCGGCTGCGGTAGTGGTGACCTTATTGTAACGCCGAATAGGCCGTCCCCTAACAAGAAACCGCCAACTGCCAAGGGCACATTACCTGCTGTCCCCTGATCAGGTCGAGGTTGTTGGCTGCGACGGTGAACTGCAGAAAATTGCCCAAGAAGCGTTGACCACGCGACCTAATTTTGCTTACACACTTGAGGAGGTGAAGGTGCGATGCCGGCGCTGTTGTGCCCCGTGGGTCAGTGGGGTTGTCTAACTTACATGGAAACTTAGGTCGCGGATCGGTATCTTCCCTTCTCCCTTCGCTATCCCTTCCCTATCTCCCTTCGCTTCTTGGTTATGATCATACGAAAAACACATTTCCCATCGAGTGCATCCAGGGAAGGTAGGAAGGAAGGAAGGGGGAAAGGCGAATGAAACGAATTCTGGTGCTGGTACCGAAAGTCATGCAATGAATGTGTAATAAGATGTGCTTCTCCCACGTGTACGACATCGCCAGGCGGACGTACGGCGAGTTTTTGCCACTGGCTGGTTCTCTGAAGTTTCTCCGGACGCGGAGGACACACGTGATGGCGTCAAGCTGCGAATCCGGGTAGGTGGTTGGTGGTAGTTATTTCGTTAAAATTCGTTGGTTTGCTCGCAAGGGTTTGACACATTGGCATGCTCTGAGTGGAGGTCAGCTAGCTGCGGGACGCGTCATAATGCTTTGAAAGGAACACACATGCGTCATGGCAACCCACTGATCCACGAACTCCTAACTTAATTAACCACTTTAACCGTCAACTCCCAACCACCACTTGACCAGGTTCGTCCCAATGAGGAAGTCCGCTCCCTGTCCGCCGTGGGAGGCAGTTTGCTTCCTACATCTGTCGTACAGCAGGCATTTGAGGTGAGCCGGGCGTTTTTTGTTTTTTGTTGGGCCCCCTTCGTCCTGTGCAGCTGCTTCGTCAGAGCCCCCGCCCCATTCCGTTACCAGGTCTCTTCCATTATATTTTTATTGTAACACTTTTATTAGTTGTCGTAATAACATATAAAAGTAGTTCTACTTCTTATCGAATTGTGGCAGGTTTACGGCTCCTCTCGCTCTTGCTCGTGGCTTGGGTCGGGCTCCCAACTGATGTCGTCATCGAGATGCCGGGTACTTCCTTTATTGCACGTGGCACATACACATATTCACATTCACATACACCATCCCTGTAGGATATGCCCGGCCGTACGCTGAATCTTAGATCACTTCAGAAAGCCATCGCCACCCTGGACGCCTGGTACCATGACCGGGGCATCATGGGCATGGTGGGTTGGGGGTTGGGGGCGCGGACCTCGCGTGTGTTTGTGGTGAGTGGGTAAGAAGGACACGATAAACAAGGGACCTGGGCACAGGAAAGCGCCGGGTATGCGTGTGTGTGTGTGTATGACTGGCAACGGACCCGGCGCTGTGCCCCTGGTCAAATTCATCTTTTAGTCGGTCAAATCCCCGCGACCGCGTTTTTCCAAACTTCCTTTTAGTTGGGGTCTGTGACCACTTCTATCACCATTCGGGGGTTGTACTGCATCTGGTTCCGGGTTACTCTTTTATGCGAGTAGAAGATCCCAATCCCCCTCCCCCCATTCCACTGAGTCGTCTTTTCACCTTTCCCCCTCCTCCCTCCCTCTCTGCACCAGGATTTGTTTTATTCGCCTTCCCCTCCCTCTCCCCCTCCACTTCCTCATCCGCCCTCACCCTCACCTCCCTCTTCCCCTCCCAATCCTTCCACCCCCATGCCCTCCCTCCCAGGTCTCTGACTACACATTTGACCAGGGCCAGTTGCAGCTCCAATGCGCCGAAGCGGTGGTGGGATCCATCACCCTGCGTTTCCTGGACCCTAAGACCGGCCAGCCCGCAGACAGGCCCCGCACCCGCCCCCATATCGTCACCCGACACCTTGCCACGAAACCCGGTGCCGTATACAATCTACGGACTGTACGGCGGGATATTAATGCCGTATACTCCACGGGGCTGTTCGAGGATGTGAACGTGTCCACCCGAGAGGCAGATGACTCGAAGGAGTTTGCACCCAAGGTGCTGGGGGCTCCGCAAGTGGGGGTTTGGGGATGTGGGGATGTGGGGGCTGGCCCCGGGCAGAGGGCTTGATGCCGGTGCTGGTTCACTGGGCATGAGAAAATGGACGTACACGCATACCCACACACGCCCATCAACATACGCAACACGTACACAACATTGTGGGGTGTTTACTTGTATGTACATAACGTGGAATCAGAATCAGACACAAACACACATATATATGTGTGTGTGTTGTGTGTGTGTGTGGGGGGGGGGAAATAGGGGGTTAAGTCGAATAAAACGAATACTGAATGCTGATACTGAAGAAGCGAGGATTAACCACCGTGAGGGTCGAATGATGGCTGACGTCGTCCAAAGCAGGAAAAGTGGAAACTAGGAGCTGTGATGTGAACGGGGTAGTCGCCAAGGCCGCGAATAGAAGGGTCCCTCTTCACTGGTGGCCACTACCCAGTCCTACCAGTCCTCACTTTCCCTGTGTATTTTGGGGCATTCCCATCCGTTGAGGCATTCCCCCCATGCATGTTGCCTTCTCCTAAACCAGCGATTTCCCCAGGATTATATATTTGTGTATTGCTTGCATACTCCGTATACCCCATTCGCCCCCACCCACGCACCCCGGCCTCTCTGGTTATTATCTGGGTCACACACCTCGTCCCCTCATTTTCTTCCCCCGCCCTTTTCCGCCCATTCCCGGCCTACACGGGCTTTCCCGCAGGTGGACCTGGTCCTAGACCTTCTGGAGCGGAGGACCGGGGGGCTGTCCGCAGGAGGGGGGCTCAGTGCCACCGCCGCCGGGGAGGGGGCCTGGCCCGGGCTCATCGGATCCTTCTCGTACAACGAACGAAACCTTTTTGGAATCAACCAGCGGCTCAGCGTCAGTGCGGAAATCGGGCAGGTGGGTGCGTTCGTGTGTGTGTGTGTGTGTGTGTGTGTGTGTGTGCTGCCCGTGCGTGAGTGTCGATGTGTGGACTGGCGGAGAGGAGGGTGAAGGCAGGTAAGAACGTCTGTGTGGACATATTTTGTAAAGAAGGCCCAGCCAAATAATCAAATAACAATAAATATTCTTATTAATTATTTTAAATATATTTAATATTTTATTTTTGTAATTCTATTTATTTAATTATCATGTACGTGTAATTATTTGTGAGCCATAGGAAATTGCTGCTCGTGTGTTCTCCTTGCCATGTTATTCGTTGCTGTGGCTGACCGTTGGGCGTTGCGCTGACGTCATCATGCTGCTGCCTTCCTTTGCGCAACGGATTACGTTGCTGCCAAACAGGTGGACAAGCTCTTCCGCATCACCCACACTGACCCATGGGTCAACAGCGACCCACATCGAACCTCCCGAACGATCCACATCATGAACAACAGGACCTCAGGTACGAACGTACTACAGGCGAATTATATGGTGGGGGGCCCGAGTCATGCAGGCGGATCGGATGACGTGCGATTTATTTTATAAATATGTTTATATAATATAAACATTATATAGGTATTTATTACACACATATCCGTGGGTGGGTGTACGGAGGCATGATCTGATTTTGTAATTAATTTTGGTACGAATTATACGAAATAAAATGCCGTAACGAATACATATTGCAATCAAATGGTGCCTCGACATTGTCGTATATTAATAGATTCGCATCCTTCGGCCCACCACACTGTTTCTTGCCCACATCCTGTTGCTTAAACAGGCAACCTGATTCACGGGAGAGCGGAGGCTGACGGAGACGACAGCACTGCGGGAGGCCCATCTGGCGGCGGTGTGCTACTGGGGCGGCTACAGGGAGGGGTGGAGTGGCAGCGGCCCCTATCAGAGCGGTGAGCGGCAGCCTTATGAAACAACCCTCCCTGGTCCTGGTGGTTTGGATCTTCTCCTTTCCACCCTTCTAATCTCCCAAAGCCTCAATTTGAACGCTTCGGAAGAGTAGGAGGGGGGGGTGTACGATGATGAGGAGGGGGGTTAGGAGGGAGGGGGTACGACAGTCGTCCAGTAGCCACCAGATCATTTTTCCCACTTGTACTTTGTTTTGCTATGTTTTCCACACACCCGCCTCTCAACCCCCCTCCTCTCGCCCCACGGCGCACCGCAGTTGGTCCGGCTCTCTTTCCGCCTCGTGCCAGCGCACACGGTGTATGGATGAGCGGGGGCTGCCCATTACCCACGACCTTTACCATGCCCCCATCACCTTCTCCGCGAACAACAACGACACAGCGCTCCTTGCCTCGGCCACGGCAACTTTCAGGTGCCTTGAAAGTCTTTTAACGCTTTTGTCAACAATCCTTGTTTGATGTTCTTCAAAATCCCATTATTATTCATTTTTTTCCTTTAATTATTTTTCGCGTGCTTGCGTGTTTTTGTTGCGAATGTACGGAGAAAATTTGTGCTTGAAATTATGGTTGTGCGTGCTTGTACGGCATTGAGGAAGGGGGAAGACACGCCAAGTCATGTAAAAGGAGTACTTCCCTATTTCCCCAATGCACCTTGCCGGTACAGCGACCCACGGGACGTTGACACGCATGCCGTACTGAGCATGGAGCAGGCGCTGCCGCTGCGAAGGGAGTGGCTCCATTACACCCGCATCAAGGTGGGGACCTCAACGCGCTGTGTGGTAGCAAAGAAGTGACGCCTAGAGGAGATCCACATTTGCAAGAACAGTGCAAAGCTGAGCTGAGCTGAGTAGTTCTGAAAAGATGGCGTGTATCTGTGCGCGGTAAATGAGAAGCGTGTCTCGTTTTTGTGCGATACACGATTTTCATTTTTTCCATGACAACGCGATGCGCTTCCTCCGTGATAAAGCAACCGCAACCCGGCGATAGTTTAACACAATTTAAAGTATTAGCGAAGTAAAGGTGAGTTTGGATCTAAAGAGACATAAAACCCTCGAATATCTGTAATTGAGCGGCTAACTCCGCTTTGTTGAGTTTGCCATTGAGATCCACCGTGTGGACCCTGTCTTGTTTCCTCCATCGCCACCCCCCAACCCCCAACCCCTCATACACCACACATGCACAACCACACACACAGGCAAGACTTGATAAGGCATTGCGGTTGGGTCCGTACCTTGGCCTGTACCTGCGCGGTCGTGCGGGTGCGGTGCTCGGGGATCTTCCACCGTACGAGGCTTTTCCAATCGGCGGCACCAATTCGGTTCGGGGGTATGCAGGTGCGTGTGTGTATATGTGTACGAATGTTTTAAATTTGTATGTTCGCGTATTAATGAGCAATTTATTGATGAAGATCCTACTAGAACGTTAACCCCTAAAAGGCGTTCAACCCCAAGTTTCATCTTTACCTTCCATGTGAGTGTCCTGCAGGACCCCGTACGGAGCTATGCCGTTGATGTCTTTTCATGTGAATAAAATAATTATGTGTACGGAACGCAACATATATTGCTTCCCACTTTTATTACTTCAAGTTTATTTGGTAACAATTTATTTTATCAATTTAATGTAATACATATATATATTATATACATACATTATATATGTATATTTCCTGTAGGTATTCCTTGCCATCGCTAGCAATGGGTAAAACATTAGAACCCTAACCTCCCCCAAATACCTCCCACCAACACACGCCTCCGCAGAGGGTGGAGTGGGCTCTGGACGTCACAGCGTGGAGACCAGCGCTGAGATGCGGGCTCTTCTGCCTGTGAAGCAGCTCTGCGCCACTGCCTTCTTCGATTTCGGGTCGGATCTCGGCAGCGGTCCCGCAGTCATCGGCGACCCTGCCGGAGTGCGTGGAAAGCCGGGATATGGCTACGGCTTTGGCGGGGGAGTCCGAGTGGACTCGCCCGTGGGGCCGGTGCGGTTGGAGTATGCTTGGAACGCCAACAGGGAGGGGCGATTTCACGTAGGGCTCGGGTACGGGTGACGCGGCTAAGGCGGCGTTACGAAAAACACGAGATCCTTATTAAAACACAATTATTGTGGTGTCTGTAGGGGAGATAATAACGTCCGTAGGTAGGCGCTTACAGGTCGGATGGCTTGGGTAGAGCGACATCAGAGGTCGGTGGGAGGGATAGTCATTGCGGGTGGTTCTTTAGAGCAGGAGGAAGACCAAGAGTACTGAGGGTATAGTGAGGTTGGTTTGTTTGGGTTAGGTGTTGACAATGAGGGTATTCTGCTCAAGGCAGCCCTTTCAGCGACGTGGTTGAGCGTGGAAGGGATTTTACGGATTAATGAGGGGAGAGGGGAGCTCAGCCCGTGGGTGTTCAGGCCGAAGGTCTGGTGACTGGCATACTTGCATTTCTGGCTGAGAACGTACGAGGATAGCAGTTGGGTACACAATCAGTTGAAAGAATTAACAAAGCCGATGCTGTTTCAACGTTCGCCGTCCGTCAATCCGTCCATTCCGTCCGCCAATCTCTGTCCATTCCACGTTCAAATAAACCTTGCTACACGACCACGCCGACACACGACCGCACGACAGTCCTATATACACATGGAACATCGCAGTGCACAGCGTAAAAGCTTTTTGGCCTTGTTCCTTCCGACCTCGGTGGAAGGACCGTCTCCTCCGCCACCCCTCCTAACCACCACCTCGCTTTTCGAATATCTTTTTTGCATTCACAAGATTACACCCCCCCTCTCCTCCGTTTCCTCCCCACCACTGCCATCAGCACCGCAGACCTCCATAATCTTGTACGACACCTCAGCCCGCAGTCAAATACAAAAAATTCGCCTCCCTCCCTCTATACTTCAATGAAGAGGGTCGCAGCGCGCCTGTCTCCTCCATAGCCCTTCCCCCCTCTCCTTTTTCCTGTCTTCTTGAGCTACCGAACAGAGCCCTGTTCCCACCTCGCTCACTCGCTGCAATAACCCTTCACCTTACAAACACACCTTTTTCCAGGAATGGGAACGGTACAAGCCCCTCCTCGAGCCGCGCCTGACCAGGGCCGTCCAAGGGATGGCTCCTGGAAGTCCGCCTCTTCCCGTTGCTTCATTCGTCTTCCCCCTCCCCTGTTTTTCTTTGCCAGTCTGGCTCCCCCAATCTGCACAAATCGAATTTCGCTCGAACGCAGCATTTCATACATAGTCGGGACTGATAAGTCAGGACTGATCACTGGCACGCATCTGCGTCACGAGAGACCCCGCTATCAAATATTAAATCTTGACAGCGAATCACCCACCCATCTCCCCCCTTCCGGGCTAGCTCTACATCCGATAACGAAACACAACACACGTGGACGACGGGGGCAAAGCAAGCCCTCGAAAAGATAGGCTCTCTCCGGGGCCTTATACAAGTGGGAACTTGTGCGGCTATTCCCTCTCCTTGCCGATATCAATACTGACACGTCTTCAGCTTGCTCCGTACCATCCCAGACCGCATCCCGTAACTCCCACCGAACCCCTTCAAGTACGCAGACGATTCTACGATTCCATTCCAGCACCCTATGCCAGTCACTGTCCGAGCGCTCGCCCCCCCTGCCCTGGCCTGGCCTTCAACAAGTCTTGGCCGCGCCACTACCGATGCCCTTCGGTATCGGTCGCCACCACCACAACCGGCAGCTTCTTTCTATTCACTGCACTAAACATCTATTGATGGCGCCATCCGCGCCATAACGTAATCCGTGCGGTTGCCGCCAGCCGCGACAGAGCTTGATGGGAGGACAGCAGTGTGAGGTGTACGCGCCGCCAACATGCATCGCCATGCGAATCCTTACTCCGGTCTTTTTGCAAATTAAAAAGTGTGAATACAGCACATATACACACACGGACTTGGTTCGGCATGGCGGGGTCGGCAGCGGCGGTGGCAGCGGTGGTGGCGGACGTACCGCACCGGACGCACCTCACACTCTGCCGCTTTTGCCTCCGTCACTTGGTGCCTCCGCCAACGCGCCGCTTTTATTCCCCCCTCTGTGTAATTTGTATTCTCACGTGGCTTTGGTGGCCCCCGCCGCTGCTGTCGCTGCTGCCGCCGCCGCCGCTTCTTTCTGTTTATTCACCTTGTCCGTTAGGTCTGGCAGTTCCGCAATGGCCTGGTTCATGTGGGAGATCATATCCACCACCGTGTCGTGGAGCTCCTTCGTCACTTTCAGATTGTCCTGTGCCGGAAACAAACAGAATTAGCACAAAATCGATTAATATACGCGCACAAGAAAATACGGCAGCAAAGAGAAAATGTACAGTGCACGTACAACACACTCTATGCCATGTTGCATCCGTCATTATATCGTCGGGATTTTGGAAACAATCAATTGCAATATCACTCGCATCTCACAATCACCCTTGCAGCCATGGTCCATCACCACCACTACCACCACCCATTCGCGATACCACCATACAACCATTCGCGATACCACTACGAAAACATGGAACCCCGACAATACTTAGACACAGGTTGTACGACATACTATTTTCCGTACCTGTAGTACGATATCGTCCGTCCAGACGGGAGGCATCGGAATGGCTGGCAGCTGCGAGACACGTTTTCGCAGAGGGTGATGGGGATAACACTTACAGCCGCGTAAGCGCGGAGGGGGGTTTGGAGATACTGGAGCGAACGACACGAAATCGTAGAATTGAACATCGAAAATGGGAAAAGAAGGGAGGCAGGCGGGAGTGCAATGCAATATCTGGGAAACGACAAACATAGTCATCTCGCAAGCACAGTCATCCTAACCAGTCCGGGTTGAGGGTTGAATTACGTAATATGTTCGTTAGTTAAGAATGCCAACCCACCCGCCCAGCGGCGGTCGCATTGCGTCATTGACGGACATAAAGAGGTTGTCAACGGACAAACAGACAGACTCTCATTAGGGTCGGGTGGGGTGGGGTGGGGTGGGGGAAAATGGCATTTAGCTTCAGATAAATGATCGTACTTTGAGCTGGTGTTCGTACGCCGTATACGTCCGCTTATCGAACATCCAGATCTCCTTTTCAACTCCCGGTTTCTGAGGAGGGAGAGAGAAGGAGGAGGGCCGACACACAATCCGGAACACGAATCCACACTCATTGGGATAACGAACATCAAACAGGGGGGTGGGGGGGAAAGCCAAAAAACGATACCTGGGGTTCCACACTCAACCATAGGGCCCAAGGGGGCGTGCGGGCGAGGGAGGAGGGGAAAGGTGTTTTACGGCGTCAATAGAGCTACAGAACAGAACGCAAGGACGGGACAAAAGAATACATTGCATTTCTCCTCACATTTCCGTCAAGGCAGCACTCACCCTGAACCGCCCAAATCCCCGCGCTTTTCCTCCCCCCTCCCCCCTCCCCTCTTCTTTCCCGCTCCCACCAGCCCCTTCTGAACCACCCTTGCCCCGCATCAGCTTCCCACCAGACAGGCAATCGGACAACCACCGCTTCCCCCCAGCATATCCACCCCGGCATCCCCTCCCCCTTCCCCACATACGCGCACAAACCTTGTAAATGGTGCCCCAGGTGTAGTGGTACATGGATGCATTACCCAGAACGCGGTCGTGGGGAGGCTGGCTGATCAGCGGCGAGGAGGGGGGGCCCACGTTCTTGATATTGAGTTTGTTGGCCGCCACGCCGATGTCCCAGGCGTACATCTCGCGAACCCAGCCTGCGTGCGCGTGTGTGTAGGAGTGTGTGTGTATGTCGTATGTATGTTTACAACTAAGGAAAAGGGATAAAGTGATAACACCAAGATACAAAAAACATATAACACACATATACGCATATACATATATATATACATATATATATATATATGGGTGTAATCATGTTTATATGTGCGATGAGTGTATGTACGTGCAGATGTGGTTTATATATTGCACCTACATTACACACGTATATACATATATTATATATACGTTTTTTGATGATATAAATATGGATATGATGGGAGATCAGTCAAGATATGAGAATGTGGCAATGATGGAAAGCAGCTAAGTCGAGTTCACAATGGTGCAGGAGACGAGGAGGCGGCGAGGGCAGGAGCGAGAATGAGGCGATTCCTTCTCAGGTAATGGCGATGGGGAAAAAGGTGGGGAACGAATAGACAAGACCTGGTACTGCGAGGGGGGGATGTACGGGAAACGACGGGCCCTGGGACACACGACCCCACGGTCCGGAAGGTGGGAGTCATTCCAGCCCCTACTGAGCTCCCACCCAGCATCTTCTTGGCCTCCTCATGCGTCTCAATCCATTTGCTGAGCTCTTCCCAAATTGGGGTCGCGGCCTGAGGGATGGAGCGAAGAAGGGAAGACGGTGAAGGGGGGAGTCCGGTAGTTGGGAGGAGGGGAGAGAAGGAAGGGAGAGACACAACACACGAGCCGGACTAAGTACCCGCAGCGCCACGTCTCCATAGCCCCGTTACCCCCCCTCCTCCCCCCCTTCCCCCATGCCTTCCAATCACCTTGAAATCAGAGAAACGGGCAAGGACGGGCGCTGGTCCTGAATTCGGCACCTGCTTGGGGTCGCAATCTGGACAGCGCTCCTTCAAAAGCTGCATAATAACTGCAGTAGCAGTACATCAGCAGTAGCAGCAATAGGAGCAGCGGAAAATCACAGGACGTCAAGATGGGTGTCGCAAGCAGCTGTACACGCGGCACACCGGAGACGTAATCAGGGAAAATACTGAAAAATGCCAACCTTCCCGCGCGCGGTTCGAACCGGGGACTTCTCAGACTCACTGGGGATGCTGGGTGCGATGTAGTCGAAACCAAACGACCACCCTGGTATGGCACGGTCGTACGCGTCGCCTGGATCCGGCAGGGGTCGTACCCACACGTAATCTGTCTCCAGCAGAAGCAACCAGGGAGCCTGAGAGAGACACACAGCGGGTTATGCGATAATATATTATTTGCATATTTACGGATATTAACTCCAGGGAAGACCGGGGGGGAATCTAGTTGCGCCAAATCGTGTCGGGAATGGGATTGCCAACAGATCTACGGGTTACAGAAGCCCACACGAGGGTTTCGTACTCTCCAAATGCTGTAAATTAAGCTGTAAGCTGTAAATTACCTGTTAACATTTATACCTAGTTTTTGCGCGTGTGTGAGCGTGTATGCGAGGAGGGGGCTGCTAGGCAGGTGGCTTTCGAAGGGACTAAAAAAGAACTAATCGGCTTTGTAATATCTGAACACTCTAGCGCGCACATCTCCCCATACCAAACACACACCTACCTTTATGAGGGACGGGTCCTTCTCCGCAGCGTTGATCCACTGCTGAAATGCATTGGCCCGGTCCGCCACTGGGAACCAGCACCACTTGTCACATTCGGGTTGGAGGGGCTGAGCGAGGAACGTGGGGATCTGAGCGCGAGGGGTGGGGGGCGGGGAAAAGGTGGGGCCGGGGAAAAAGGAGGGGCGGGGCGGGAGAGGTGGGTTTTGAGTGGGTACGAGATTCACAATTTTGGCAAGGCCCTGGAAAGACAGGCAAATCCTATTTGAATGGGTGGACGGGTGAGGTGCTGCACCGCAGCATTCCACATGCACTTCCGTCCCCCTGTTGGCTGTCTGGCAAGTTCCTTTGCATGACTCGACTCGACGTGACCTGGACGTGACGCCGGAAAACGCTCCGAAACCACCTCTCCCGTCTTTAAAAGGGACGCCCCTCCCCCTTCCTCCAATCCCCCTTTCCCCTTCCCTCTCCATTTCTTTCCCTTTCCCTCCCTGGCCCACCTCATCCATGACTTCGTCCGGTGTTGTGCGGTGGAGAATGCGGGTGAGGGCTACCAACCTCTCTCCCCCCGGCATCTTGCGGACCATGTTGTACGTCCCAACCCTGAGCCAGCGGGAGAGGACAAGTAGTGGAGGGCAAGTAGTGGGGGGCAAGTAGTGGAGGGAGGGAAAAAAGGGGAGATCCATGAAGTGAAGAAGAATAGCTAACGGAACCGCAAATGAGGAGGATGGAAAGGACATGTCAGGTGCGATTGACAGACACATGGTAATCCAAGGTATCCAGGACGCTGCCCGAGATTGGGAGATGGGTGTCGGCGGGCAAGACGAATCTGTGCACTTAGCTTACACAGCTTTCGGCACAGATGACACAGACATATAATATAATATAATATAATATAATATAATATAATATAATATAATATAATATAATATAATATAATATAATATAATATAATATAATATAATATAATATAATATAATATAATATAATATAATATAATATAATATAATATAATATAATATAATATAATATAATATAATATAATATTATATAATATTATATTATATTATATTATATAATACAATACAATACAATATAATATAACATATAACGGGGGCAACGAGTGGGCCACGGGGGTGAGGGGGTGAGGATGAGGGGAGGGGCACGAAGGGGTGTGGAGGGGTGGAGGGGTGGAGGGGTGTTCCTTCCGAAGGCCCAAGAAGATGCTTAAGAAGACCTGGTGAGTGCCCATACCGCAGGTTCTTCTCTCCCTCTCGCTCTCCCTCTTTCTCTGTGTTCCCTCTCTCCAGATGTGACTTACATGATGCGCGCCTGGATGTTCTGATAGGGACTGCCGTTACTGGTGAACAACGTATGAATCGTATTCCCCGGCATCTTCTCTTTAACGGGGGTTATGGGCCATGTGTTAGCGTCCGGGAATACGCCCTTCACAGACGTGGCCGGAGGCGGCGGTGACGGTGATGGTGACGGCGACACCGCTGCAGCCGCCGTCGAGCTGACGGTAGCTGCCGCCGTCGTTGGCGTTGCCGTTGTCGTGGTGCTGGCCGCGGCAGTGGTGGTGTTTGCCGCCGCGGTAGTTGTCGCCGTCTTCGCTGCTGTTGTCGCGGCTCCACCCGTCACAGCAGTCTTCGCCTGCTCTTCCCGGGCATTGGTTTCGGCGCTTCCCGTCTTCCGCTCCGAAGTATCCGATTGCTGGGCCTGACGCCGTCGTTGGGAGGAAACATCCATTCTGTAAGAATAATGTTGAACTTATGTTGATTAAACTTCTGTTACATACGAAAACACTAGGCTAGGTAACATAATATTTTATTTTGTCTAACTTAATTCAATTGATTTGAATTCCAAGTGGAAAAGGAATATGCGATTAATTCTAAACTTTTGTTTTTGTCTCATATTCGCTGATCAGCCGGCCCTCGATGGGGACGAGGGGTTCCATATCTCACCCACTCAGTCAGCCCGGGGTGTCGGGGAAAACGACATGGAGGACATGGAGGACAGGAATAAGAACGGTTACCAAGACACAAACGAAAATGCACACAGACCCGTACCCAATGTATCCTCGCGACCCGCGGGTCGCACGCCCAGGTCACACCTTCATCAATGCTTCTTTCTCCTTGGTGTCGCCGGCTTTGGCCTGTACGACAGTCTCGGACTTGTCTGACTGCTGCTGCTTCAGAGCAGTCGCCATCTGGTCCAAGTTGGAAGGCAATTCAGGAAAGGGAAAGAACGCAATAAGTAACGTTGCATGTTTAATCAGTTAGGATATTGAGTGACTATGACATATATTTTTCATTCCATCCGGTGCCGCCAATAACCAGTCCGCCCCATCAAAGAGCACTCCCCCCCTCCCTCCCCTCCGCTAACAAGCAGCATTTTGTTTCGCTCTCCTATCCGGCCTCCAAATGAATTATTGCTACAACATAAGCACACATTCACACACTAATTCAAATACAAAAACACACTCATTCCCTCCCCTTCTAACACAATTACATGCATGCACAAAACTCAAGAGTCGTCTACCTCTTTGACAACGTCCCCCTTCGCTGGTGCGACCCGCTCCGAAGTATCCGACTGCTGCTGCTTCAGCGCGGCAGCCATCTGAAAGGCACCAGGGCGAAAAGGCGGAGGTGGCGGAGGAGGTGACGGAGGAGGTGACGGAGGAGTGTCGAATGTGCTTAGAAAGGACACATGACAGGTAGGGGTGAGCGTGTGCGTGTGCGTGTGTGCATGTGTGTGTGTGTGACACGGCCCGTCTCCGCACCTCCTTCGAAACTTCGCCTTGGGCGGGTGGCTTCTCTCCCAGAGCGGTATTGAGGGGCAAACCCCCGGACGCCCCCAGACGACCTGCAAGAAGAAGGGTCGCGAAACAAAACACATACCCGATAGACAAATACACACACATCACAGCCCCCCCTTCCTGCCCCTTACCATCTAAAACCCGACGTACAGGTAAGTGACTGTTTTTGCGGAGTACTAAGCGCCTGGGGGATCATGTGCTCCGAGGACCCATTCACGTTCGTTGAGGTTGGGAACTTGGAAAATACCCGCGGCTGCTTCCAATCCAATTCTTCACCGCGCATTGAGTTCCAACTTTTAAGTTTTTTCTACATGTTTAACACTTCGTTATCCATTTCTTTCAACCCTTTGTCTGTCTCGCCCAGCTGCTGGCGACCGCTCCTTGCGGTGCGGCCAGTGGTTTACAAAGGTAAGCGGTGCCGTCTGGCGGTCTAGCGCGGTTGATCTAGCGCTGTCATTTTCCACGATTATCACCCGCCATTATCTCATTCCTTTGGGTATAAAGCAATTCTTTCACCAGATCGTTTTCGACTTTCTTGTCTATATTAGGCTGCAGTTTTGTCATGTTTATTACAACCCTTCTTTGGCCACGCCAGGGTCGTGTCACGGGTCGAATATTTTGGCCACGACAGGGTTGGATCTCCGGATCTCCGGCAATACCATCAATTGGATCTATCTGGACATATTTCTCATCGCATGCCCACCTAGCCACTTGAAGCATAGAAAGGTAATGTTTCATGCGCCATGCTCCAAGCGCCATGCACGATGAGAATATAATGGCCCACAACCCCAAGGGCAGACGGAGTGCGCCTACCTTTTACCGATTTCAATTTCTTCATCATATTTCCCACTCCACCCCACGTGACAGTTGTGTATTCCTCTGCAATGACCCCTGCATCAACGTTGCTGGCTCACTCGCCCCATGCAAGGCACAGCAAATGCTATAGCCCACCTATTAAGCTGCTACTACCACCAGCCGTTGCCTTCCTGGGAGTCAACAGCTCCCGCCGTGTCCCCCAGACCTGTGGAAAAGAGCTCGATTGCGTGAAAGGTGTAAGGTTTGTCCGTTCGTTGAAAGTAGGTTTGCATTCCAACGCACAAGCACTAATAGCAAGTCACGTGGCGTACCCTTTTGGTTGATTCATGAGCAAAGGATCCCCTGTGACCTGCAGAACGATCACATACGGCATATCCCGGGGCTATGGGCTGGGACTTTGAAACAAGAACTGGACGACAAACACTTACTTAATCCTGCATCTGTTTTAACTGCCACAATATGGTCCGCCTATAAGATAGATGCATGGTCAGCGACCATAAAAGCAACAGCCAACACAATACGTGCACATGCTTACCGTTCGGGGGCTCCCAAGGATTAAATAGCCACCAAGCAGACCAATTGAAAAGCAAACGATAGTGATAAAAGTGTTGTAGGAGCTGCGCTTTGGCGCTCCGCGCGCGCCGGGCTTCATCATATGCCAGGATGGAATCTATCACTGGCGCAGAAACCCCGTTTATTATAACTATTTACGCACGCATATACAAAAATCGTAAATTGTAAAAGGCACGTCGATTAATCAAGTTAAGTTTGCGTCTGCGATCGATCGAAAGATGTTGTAATGCCTTAAGCTTCATAAATCTGCCCACTGTATAAAAATTTTGATCACATTAGCAGCTAGACAATTCAAAGTAAACAGCTTTCGGTTTCCCTTCTCAAAACACAAGGCTTCTTCCGTACAACGACACCCACTTACCGCTGAATTGGTTGCCAGCTTTGACATTCACACCAAAACTCTGAGTGAGAGAGTTCAGATATTACCTTCAAGTTCACGCAAATTGCAACGCGCACTCTGTCAACCCTGATAGGATATCCCTACGCATATTGCGAGCCCCGGATCCTCAAAGTGTTGCAATCACAATTAAAACGTTTGTCTGCGGTTCAATTAGACGGAAATGTCACTCTTGCCCAATATGCCAAGTTGCGTCCCATCGGGTCATATGGCATCACGTTCGACACGGCTGCACGCCCTTGCCCATCGCCGCTATTGTCTCATACCACAATGCTCGCATACACGGTCTGCCTTGGATGCGGGCTCTACAACCTCCGCCATGGACCCACCAACCACCTCCACGGTAAGCCTGCCCATGAGAGGGGTAGTGGATCGGTGTGTCCGATTCGGGGCATCTTGGGGTGGCAAACGATAAAGTTAAATGTTCAAGGGATGAAAAAATGTTTTGAACTTGCACGTATAATAGCCCAGTTGTGATTGAGCGCCATCAACCGCGCCCGTGCAACTCAGTCATTTTAATGGTTTTTCGTACTGCACGTAGGTTCCATAGTGTAGATTTCATAGCTTTCCTAGTACCCTTGCAATGTAGGGTTGAAGGTTATCCCTTTCTTAGCTCGATTTTGACCTTTCAGGGCTCCATTCGCCCTGATCCCTGCATTGATTCCTTAGACAGAACGTGACGCAGCCTGGGAATTGCTGAGGGACTTCACGCTGAAGGAATTTCGAGGAGCTGCACAGGAGCCGTACCTCAGCTCACCTGCGAAGAGGCAGCGTCTGAGGGAGGCGCTCAAGGTACCCAACGTAACACCCTAAGCCCTACTTCAAGGAAGGAAATGAACTACGAACCTGTGCTGTACAGGTTATGAAAGTTCAGATTCGATCCAATCGGATCGATTTACTGGATCTGACGATCTAAGCAAGCAAGCAAGCAGCGGATGATGTTTGAATGCTCGACATTAGCTATAAGCCATCCATAATCTTTACAATGGATCAGATTGATACAAGCTTTTGAGCCAAGTTGATTGAAGCATGAGTGATTTCCCATTTCCTATGATTCAGACCGATCTGGGTCTATGACCCAGATTGAATGTGATGTCAATGCGTTCATGGTTCCTTCTCCTCGGCCCCTGTGGTCCCCTCCCACAGCCATCTCGGATCGAACTGCCCTTATAGTTCAAAGCTCCTTATGGCTAAGGTTCATTGTACATTTCTTTGTGTTTGTCGTACACCTAACACCGTTTTTGGCCCCAACATTATGCACCCCTCGTCTATCTACCTCTTTCCCCCTCCCACACACAAATCCCTTTTATCCGCCAACTCGGAGTCATTCTAACCTGATCCTAACCTGGACTTTGCCGTTGACTTTGACTTTGGCACGGCTGATTCCGACCCAGATCGCGTTCTCGGGTCAGTACCCTTCTGCCGGTTGGATGGGTCAAACTGCCGACTCGGAGGTCCTCTTGGGCGTTGTAGCGAGCGATGTCAAGCTCGCTGCTCGCGCATATCGCGACTGGTGTGAGGAGCTGGGGCTGCCGGTGGTGCTGCCTAGCTCCAGGGTGGGAAACGGGAACGAACGGGGGTAGGAGTGGGACGACTGAAGGCACGAGGGGAATCAAGACGGGGACAGCGGGACGTCAGGATCGGGTCGGGGAAAGTAACAACACGAATGCAGTGAACATGCAGCCCAGGAACCGACTTCCGGGCGGGGAAGAGGCGAGGGAGCATTAGCGGGTGTGGGGACCAAATGCCCCACGAGTGTTTACGTTCAACCAAGGAGTAAAAAATGATGGATACGCCAGTGAGTGTTTATTACCTTGAGTGCTGCCTTGGATGGGGTGATGCGAGCTCCATGAAAGTGGGGAGAGAATCCTCCTCCTCGAGACTGGAAAGGGGCAGCACATGTAGCAGGACCGGGGTACCGATATGGTGGTCGTTAGCTGGGTGATCCACATGGGAATGTCGGGGTTAAGCTACTTGTGATCAACCCGTCACGTTCTGTGGGTTTTGGAGCACATGGGCGAGGTGGCGGTGGGTGAAGTGACCCACATGGGTTTGTGGTGTGCAGGTGGACGACGTGAGCAGCGCAATGCAATTGCGGGGCGGGGTATACCTCAAATATAATTCCAAAACCCAGGTGGGTTTGGCGGCAAGGGCGGGGGAGGTGGAGGGGAGGTGGAGGGGAGATAAATAACGGACACGGGCACAAAAAAAAGGAACGGTAGTTTTCGGTATTGGATGGGGGGAAGAAGCGACTTGTGGTTTGCAGGAAAAAACGAACACCCGTTTTCCGATGTGGAGGCTTTCCGCCTATATGTGTGTCCCCTCATCATGTACGGCCAACTGTTGCTATCTTTGATGGTTTCTTTCTGCCCCAACCTGTTCCTCCTCCTCCTTTCTCATTCCCATTCCCATTCCCATTCCCATTGTCCGCCACTCGATAATCGAGTGGAAGCCTCCACATCGGAAATCGGGTGCTCGTTTTTTTTGTGCAAACCACAAGTCGCTTCTTCCCAAAAACGAGAACATTTGAGATTTTTTTCACATATCTTTTCATATATTAATAAATCACTCTTTTGGTTTAAAGATTAATATTAAGAGCGATATTTTTTTAATTTTTATAGATACTTTGGGGCATTATTTTGTCATTAGCAAATAAACCGAGGTCGGCAATGTTCATCATTTCTTTTAGCTGGTCCCCTGAGAAACCCTAAGTCTAAAAGCTGGAAAATGTCATTCCATTACTGCATAAACTATCTGATGGACTAAGTAATTGGTTTTCCTACTGGCAATAAGAGGATTTATTAATTGATTTTGATCGCCTCTTTCCCCCCATCCGTCGTTTCTTCCCCTTCCCGCCTGTTGCCGGCGCCTCTTATGGCGCTGGCAACAAGTTCTGACGCTTTCATTTTCCGAACGCGATATCCTCCCACCCGAGTTTAGCCCGTTCCCCACCCAACCACCCGCCAACCCCCCCACCCCGCGCCGCCCCGCCGTACGCCCAGCTCTGCTACGTCACAAGGTACGACGGCCGGGACCGCGGAGTGTTGCTACAGCTGGGCCAATTACAGCTGGGACACTTCCCATTGGGGTTCTTCGATGAGGGCATGAAAAAGCCGCCGCCAACGTTCTAAGGGCCGTCGTATCCACCCTTTCCGCCGCGCCCCCACCGCCGTGGCAGCAGCAGCAGCAGAAGCGAATCCAGGGAGTCCCTCTGAAAGTCTGGCGTAGAGTGTCAGGCATCTTGCAGCCTACGAACACATACGCGCCTAGCCGAGGCAGCAACCGGCCGGATGCTTCCCGCCGCTGTATGTAATAGAAAAAGGCATCCACATTATGCATGGAAAAGTGTGTGTCGGTGTATGGAGACGTCGTACATTAAACATGTCCGTCCATATGCACTTCGCCCTCTGCAGCCCCTGATGCCCACATCACTCTGCACTAAAAACTTGAGTAAAAGTTGGATGTCATTCAAACAAAATTGAAAGTGAAATATTTAAAGAAACAACGCAGGATAGGGGGTATAACCGGCTAGTTGCCAGTGTCCATCAGCTTTCCCGAGAAGGCTGTGGGCTGAGATGCTGGGTCGTGTCCAAAGGGGGATGCATCTCTCGGGGTCGGGCTCGTCCGCGAAGGGCGATTGCGAATGCTATTAGGAATCGGTACTGGGAGGGGAAAAGGTTGACAGCAAAGTATGTTGCCAAAGCGGACGCTTCGATGGAAGGGTAAGCGTGGGAAGGGACGTGATGGACGTCCAGATGTCCGCTCGCCTTCCCCTCTCCGGTCTCTTTGATTTTCTGAAACCCTCAAAACATGGAGGTGCGAAAAGCCCTGCCAGCAATTTGGAACCTTGTCTAAAGGGCGGTGCCGGTGGAAATGAAGACGGCAACCAGAAGTGTGCCAGTTCATGTTCGTGTGCTGATCTGTACTAGCAGATTCTGGGATATCGATTTTCATATGCTCCTGAGAGGGGGGTTCAGTAGCTGATATGGAAGATCTGAATTTATAAAACCGTTGCGATTTTACATGGAGCACAAGCAATCAAGTGGGTCAGTTGCGGTACGGGCAGAGCGAACCAACAATAGCTATTTAAATTTTGCAATGTGTTCTTGCGAAGGCACGGCTGAGTTCATCAGGGCCGGGGATAGGCACGCCTCTAGAGTTTATACGCTCGTGCGTTATCGAGTCGAAAGATGGTACAGGGCGGGTGACCCGTGGGTCACGATCCCTATATTTTAACAGGGTTTCAAAAGAATTTGGCGGTTCGGCAGCCGAAACGTGCATACAGAGCTCTAACGCAAGAATTCAAATTTCCCGAGGCCCTGCCGTGCGGCTTCCAGCGGATTCCGTATCACGCTGCATAGTGCTGTTGCTGTATGCGATGGGGACGTGCAGGGATAATATCCTGGTTTACGGCTAACGAAACGGCAAAATTCACGACGAAATCTGTTTTGGAAGCTGTACTATTCTTCAAGAGTGTTGTTTAACATGGCTTTAATCGATTGTATTTTACGAACATACAGACTGGAATTTGGGTCTGCTTGTAACAACTGTAGATTGTGTATGAATAGCCCGCCAATGCGATGCCAAACGTTCATGCACGCATTAGGACGATCACGAGCGCATTCCGGCCTTTGTCCCTTAATTTTAAGTCCAGGACTTGCATAAATAAAAATCTTAAATCCTAGGATGTCAAATATATAACTAATAACCCTACTTTGCTTGGCAGAGTTCGGCTGTCGGAAACGGTTATCAAAGCTCCCGGCCGAGCTGCGAACTGGGTCGAGGCGGCAGAACTCTCATGCACATGTCTTTAAAATTTCCGATTTAAATATTCAAAGCAATGTTTTTCCGTTTAAGGGCTTAAATGCCGTAACGCGGATGCGGAGGATGTGGTCCGCATTCCGGGTCTCTCCCACGAAAAGAGCCCGCGCTCGACGAGCGAGGAGGGGCAAGAAGGACTGTGAATTGCAAATATAAGATGGAATATAGTTTCTTACAATTAATTATAATTTTTAATGTGTTCTTTCTGTCGGATAGGAAAAGAATTCGCGGAAGTGCGCCCAAGGCAAGGCACCGGAAACAGCTCCTTAATCGTCTGCAGATACATCAAGGAAATTGATGGTCATATTAAAAAATACTTCCAAGGTTTTTATATAACAGCATGCGGTTATGATTTGAAATGTCAGTCGGCATAAACCTAATCAAGCTATTTGGTCAATCGGGCTCAAACTATTTCGAAGTGCTTACCAATCTCATCAATTAAGGAAGATACAGGTCATAAATTAATAAGGTTGGATGGTTATAGTTGTTGCATGCTTGTAGTTGACACCCAAAATCTGAAAGGGCCAACCCGAAAGTGATCGCACGGATAGGATTTGTCAGGGCTACAGCAGTCGTACCACGAGCGGTTTGTCTTCAACCCTTATTTTTGCCTTACCCTGATTATTATGCTAGCAATGATGCATGATGCATTAGGTACTTCACACGTGGTCGCTTGGAGGTGGGGCTCTTGGCCTTGCCGGGAAAACAGTGTCAGCCGTCCTAACGGTAGCAACTAATCGACTGCACGACTGCTCGGATATGTGACGTTTGGTATTACAACGGAAACGTACACACAAGCCATAGCAAAGGGCGACCCTTTGTTCCATTTCCATTATCCGACCTGCAGATTTGCTTTTCATTCCTCCGAAGTCATATGCTCGAGAATAGACCTATAACACTTGACACCAATACGAACAAGATATAAATTGTGGCTGCTATCACATTGCATGTTCCTTAATTACAGTTTTGCGAGGGTTGGCGTTTTGAGCGCAGTGCCGAGACCAGGGCCGGAAATCAGGCATCAAGACGCAGGGACTGCTTAAGTCGTCCCCCAATCGCCGAAAATTACAAGCAAGGCATAAGGAGGTTGATCAGTGCATTCCAAGGTGGGTTAATGGATTGTCTGGGCCACCATGGGATGGCGGTCATCCTGTCACTCCTGTCACTCTCGGTTCCTTGCTGGTGTAGTCGTAACTGCGCCGAAGGCGCCTAAGCCTTGCAATCTTGACATCGGCTGTCTCTTGCTGTTCATTAAGCACTTTTTGTGGGACATTTAGTTTCAGATAAGTTACTGTATGCTACGTGCAGGTGTTGTGAGCATTGAGACGTCCCCGGAACTGCGGTTCACCGACAACAACCCAACTCGTCAAGGAAAGATAGCGGCATTATCACTATTGAACCACAATATTACACAAGTTGGAAACGAAAAAAGTAGTTGAAGGATACCCGCCCCCCTTGTGGTCAGGTGCGAAAGCTTGTCCCAATCTTCCTACTGTAGTAGACTGTACTTGCAGGCGACGCATAAAGGAGAAATTTAAACAATGTCATCAGATGTTAAAAATTTGCCGTATTTGCGGCGCATAAGTGTTAACTACCGCCACGTCGCAACGACTATCCGTAATACTGAACGTCCGCTGTTTTAATGGTTTTGCCCGCTTCAGGAATACAAGAGATAATAGTCTTTGGTTTCTTGGAGAGATAAAGCTCTATGGTGTTTCAAGACGCATGTGGAGAGGCCACAGGCCCTTCAACTTTCCGCCTTGCCAGCCAGGCCCCGCTCGCTTGTGGCGAGGAGCCCTCAGCTCTCGATGCCCAAACTTGTTCCAGCCTTCATGGCAAGCAGCTCGTTCCAGTCATCAATGGCTGCCCCTATAGCCGCGCGGAAGGAGGATTCTTATCTGGCAGCATCCCTAGCCGTCACCTCTTGCTGAACAATATTACTTGGGCGGCTGATCATTTGGCATTAGAACAACTTTTTGCGTAAGTACGCGTCGCTGTTACGACATTGGGATGGTGTTCCTGTTTTCAGTATTGTTTCAACGAGATTTTGAATGAACCCAATGTCAAGCGCGGATCCGACGAAATTACCGAGGAATCCTCATCCACAGCATGCATAAGATTCACATTAACCATAAAAACTAAGATATCTTTGAATTGCACGCTGACTTAACTTCTGCTTTGCGCACATGAAGCGACAACGACCTTAATAAGAGCATATGCGTATAATACCTTGACCGTCAACAGCCTTATCGACAGACATGGCGAACTTCCATGTGATGTATGCAATCGTACAAAACGGCCTCTCCATTGTTCCTGTCTTCGCAATATGCGCCAAGATCCTTCAAAACCTCCTCACCGCTCCCGCTGCTGCTCCCGCTGCTACTTTGAACACCGCCTCATCTGTTACCGCACGCTCAACATACACACATATTTGCGCAGTTGCTACGGACCGTTGGAATCAATCCAGGTGTTCCAGGACAAGGGCTGTGCCGTACTTAGCTGTTCGTCAATCATGGTATGGCTCGTCGATCATGGTCCCAGAGAGCAGGCTGTTCTGTATCTCCAGCCGGCCTTATTTTCTCCATTACTAACTAGTCTCTAGATGTTAAGATCTCTTTTGGCAAGGGCCTAACCAGGTTAAGAAGTCTGCTTGCTCGTCTTTCGCCGCCCTCTTGGAATCATCGCTCTTATGTAGTGTTATGTACTGCATCATGTGTCTGAACCCTTGCAGCACGCAGAAGCGGCTAGGGCTTCGATGTCGGGTCTACGGATTGCCCTGTTGACCGGCGGCCGGCCGCTTGAGATCGCCTTCCTGCACCCCCACCCGCCCAGCGGCGGCGGTGCTGCCGCCGTCAGTGCTATGCCTACAATTGCTACCGCTACTGCCATCTCCGTCACCGCAAAAGAACCATCGAGTACCGCCCCCTTAACGGCCTCCTCTACTACCGCCAATGCCTCTGTTGTTACGGCGCCCCTGCCGCCACGCTCCACTGGGCCACCGCTGACTTGGCCATCGGCGTCACGGGCATTCTGCAGCAATGATGATGGCAGTACAAGCAGTCGTACAAGCACGACAAGCAGCCGTCATGAAAGCGAAGACGCTGCTACGGTTGAGACTTGGCGCAGTGTACGTCGGCAGGGAAGTAGCGCCACCAGTACGTCTATTGATGTGTCCGAGTGCCTGGACACGGCGGAACTGTTTTATGGTAATGGTGGCAGCAGCATTAGCGGTGTGAGCAGCGGTGTATGCGTCAGCCTTGCACCATCGGCAGCCTTCTGCGGCACGTCGCGCGGCGCTGTGGCCGCGGCGCTGTGGCTAGGAAACCTCGACCGCGGTGCGGATCGTTACGATATCGAGGCTTTGCTCTCGTAAGTAATCTTAACCTTTCCTCACGATTACGTCACGGTGCGTTTCGCCATGTTCTCTTTCCTACATCAAAACGAATTGGTTATAATTCAATCATCAATTAATATTATAATCATTCAAATAATGATATTTTAAATTTTATTTGGTGACACTTACGTTTTCTGGGACTCGGATCTTTGGCTCGGCTTACTAATGACCCCTATAAGTGAAACATTTTAGCATCGCATATACATCAATCATATTCCCAAAATAAATTTTTTTAATCTTAATGTCAAGTAAAGCGTTTCTACGTACAAAAAGACTGCCTTGACAGCATACTGGCATCGCGCTCCGGCCATACCGCATGCGACTTTAATAATACATCGCATGAGCCTCAATTAAATGTCAATATTTTTGCAATAATTAAAATATTTATATTGTACGTGGTTCCATTATGCAAACATGCATAATTGGCCAATGGCCTACGCGCTTCGTTCGCTGCGCCAAGATTGAAAAGTGCCCTGAGCTTTATCGTCCATGTCGCAGGCCTTATGGTCCATTGGAGGGCGTCTGGTTTTTTCCCGACCGCGGACTCGCTTTCGTCAGTTTCATCTCCTCCGAGGTGAGCAAGAGCGACAGCAGCCCGACGTATCCCTATATGGATACATGGACAGGGGTCGGGTCGTGGTGGCAATCCTATAAGGCCCTGTAGGGCTTTGGGTAGCAATCAGACCATTAGTGAAAGGGGGACCGTCTCGCTCCCGCGAATGGTATTTCCTGAGGGCTGCCTTGGATGGAGTCACCTGAGGCCTTCTAGGGCGTACGATGATAAATATTGTGATATTGCGACGACAGTTTCACAACAATAAACAACTTTCGACAACCAGCTCAACCAGCTGCAACCTTATTACTCAACACCTTCGAGATCTGACTTGATGGTTCCCCCACATGACCACATGAACTCCTCCACGCTCGATCACCCTGGCCCAGAGTTTATCAGTTCATCAAGTTCAATAAAAAAACAGTAAATCATAAGTTGTTTCACTGTTTATGCCCTCATCGGAGCCCGCGTTTCGTAAATCCATTGCCATCTCTGCCTGTTTGCCTGTCTGCAGGACGCCGCTGCAGCCAAGTCGTCACTTGACGGCCAGCTCGCACCCTCTCTGACCGGATCGAAGCCCCTCAAGGTTGACTTTCACCACATCCAAGATCCACGTAACCTGACTTCACCAGCCCTAGATTCTCGTACATCTGTCGTAGTCAACGTCGGTTCAAGTGAAGCTGGCACGGTCAGTGACGGCGTCGACGCCGCACACGTAATTGCGCCGAATAATGGAAGCGCAGTGGATATGCCACCTGGCACTGAACCGGCGGGCAACAGCGGTGGCGGCGCCGCCACCGCCACTGCCACGCGGAACCACTCGGCCAATGGCAGGAGCCACAGCAACGGCAGGAGCGGCAAGAGCGCCGCTGTCGTGGGGCCGATGGGGTCGACGGCCGCCAGCGCCGCCGCAGGCGTCAGTGCTGGCGGCAGCGGAGCTGCCGCTACCGCCACAGCAGCAGCAGCTCCGGCGTCATCGTCCGCGGTGCCACCTGCGCCGGCAGCACCAGCAGCGTCTGATGTGCCTAGTCGTCACTTGTGGCTCGGCAACATCCTGCAGAACGTGGAGCGGCAGGAGGTTGAGTCGACCTTCAGCCGCTTCGGACCCTTGGAGTCCACTCGCATATTTCCTGATAAGCACTTCGCATTTGTTAACTACCTTTCCCTCGAGGTAAGCCCCTAAGCTGGTTTGCTGCCGCAATGCCGCTGCACTTACGAGTTTTGTGTTTAGCAATGACCTCACCTTCCATGGCCTTACTGTACTTCCATGACCTGTGCCTATCCTCTCCCTTTTTCCCTCCTCCCTGGAATTTTCCCTTCGGCATCACACAATAATCTTATTGATATTTACTCACCCGCGGGGAATCTCGCTCTCACTCTCAGCATGCAGTCGCGGCCCGGGCTGCTCTTCGCGGCCAAACCCTTCATCCCTTGTCCGGCTCACGTGCTTTGGAGATTCGCTTCCAGCACCGCCGCCCCCTGGCCTGCCAACAATCCTCCTCAAGCCAACAACAGCAGCACCAGCAGCAACTGGTGGCATCAGCGGACCAACGCTCTGCTACTGCAGGATCTCAGCCCAATTGCCAAAACCAGCCCTCTACAACCGCCACGGCCAACGGCGGTGGCGGCGGCAGCAGCGGCGGTAATGTGCGGTCTGCCGGCAAGGCCGGGTCGCCGCCGCCGCCGGCGACGGGTGGCAGGGTCAGTAATGAGCCAAACACCGCTGCCGCCGCCGCTCCTGGCGGCGGTGTTGCCGGAGCGGCTGAGCGGCGGGGGTCCAGTGGTGGGGGCAGTGGCCACGCTACCGCGTCCGCGGCGCAGCCGCCCACGCAGATATCAGTTTCCATGGCAAATGGATCTGGATCCGGTCTTGGATCGTCATCGTATGATATGGAGCCTTGCCGGCACTTGTGGCTTGGCAACGTCTTGTCTAGCGCCAAGCAACAAGATTTGGAGGCCGTGTTCTCGTGAGTGCCGTAAGGCTGAAGCCACTATGTATATCTAAATAGTTTGTTGTATACATAGCATACTCACATAGCATACATAGCATACATAGCATACTCACTCACTCATGCCATTCAAACGGGAAAGAGATTTTCCAAATTTGCGCTTCCGTAGCTTCTCCCCGGCGACGGGAGGTGGCAGTCCCGCGGTGCCCTATTTCCCAGCAGCTAAAGCTGTGTGTGTACACACAGCACAGGAGCACAGCACAGGAGCAAGGAGTAAAGTGAAGGTGGTTGTCAGATGGCTCTCTTAAAGCCCAAATTCTTACTCGGTGCTCCCTCTCCCCTGTTCTTCTATATTTGTCGCCCAAAACACACACAAACGCAAACACACGCATAGGCGCTTTGGCCCGGTCGAGTCTGTACGGATTTTTCCAGCCAAGAACTACGCCTTTGTGAACTTCAAGTCACCCCAGGTACGGAAAACGTTTTGTCGTAAATTCTACACCTACACCCTTGGATTCCTCCCTCTGAACGAATCAAATATATGTTGATGGAAAAGTTCGATCCGATTTGGTTGAATCCGATTTCACCATGTATGTGTCCACAATATTGGTCGAAATCTGATCCGCATGCAATTGTCCTAAACCTTCTCCCCCTCATTCTTTTTCTCTCTCCCTCTCTCTTTCCCTCTTCCTCCCCCCTATCTCTCTCACCCGTTCCTCGCCCCCTCCCCGACTTTTCAAGTAAAGAGTGCAGAGGCTGCCAAGGTGACGCTGGGGGGTCGCCCCGTTGCCACCTTGACTGGCACCAATCCCCTGCTGCTGAGGTACAAGCGACTTCCCACTGACAGGTTAGCATCACACAATGTTAAGATGAGAATATCAGGGTGGAGATCATAAGGCCCAATCCAGACAGTCACCAAAAGGGTCCATGTCGTAAGGCCACCTGTCTTCAGGTTATGTGGAGGCGGTGAGAGGAACGACACAACGGCTCGCGAGTGATCTGTGAGAGAGGAACAGTGATGTTATGTTTGCTTATGTGAGGAGAGTACGTCCCTCTTTAAATAAGTTATTAGTTTTTCTTTATTTTCTTTAGATATTCTGGCACTGGTACCGGTTTAAACATTTCAGAACAAGCTTTTATATGAAAACAACAAAAGATAATAATTAAATAATCCTGGAAGAAGATCCGTAATATAATTCTTTGTGTTAATTTTTTCACCACTAGTGTTCTTAAATATTGTGCGGCAAGAAGAATCAAGATATTGTTGTCCTTGTTGTTTTTCTTGTTGTTGCTGCTGCTGCTGCTGTTCTCGCTCTTTTTGCTCCGTCCAGCGCGCTGCTTGCCCGCCAACCCTGGAACACCGCTGCGGACGCGACTACCGCCGGGTTACTTCCATGGCTGCTTCTGTTACAGCCCGGCACCGCCACCGCCACCACCTTCTCTGCTGCGGCTGCGGCCGCAGCCGCCGTCGGTGGCGGCTTTAATCATGGCCCCCTTCCCCCTCCGAATGGCACCAGCGGACGACTGGACTCCCTCAACAACGCCCACGCGCAACATCCAGATTTGGGCCCCAGCTGGTGTGCGGCTCCATCGGCGATGCGCAATGGCGCTGGCGGCGGCTCCGCACCCGCCGGTGCTCTCAACGACTTTGCCAATAATTTCCTTGCGCAAGCCATCGCCGCCAACAACCCTGCGTGCCTCAATGCCTTCACTTCTGGGCCCCAGGCAAATTTGTTGCAGGCCCTCGGGCTCCGAAACCCTGCAACCGCTGACGGCTCCGCTGCTGTAGTGGGCTCACCTGCGGCGGCCTGGGCCAGCGGCTTGGCCGCTGGCCCGGAGTTTTTTCCACAAGCAGCGGCAGTGACGGGTCTTGCACCTTACGGCGCCACGGCCGGTCCGTCTGCCCCGTCCGCCGGGAGCCTCCTTGATACCGCAGGTTTCTGCAGCCCACGTGATTCTGCCGCTGACGCCGTGGCTGCGGCGCAAATGTTATGGTGCCAGGGTTTGCCTGCCGCTGCCACCTCGGCGGTCGTCGGCGGCGGCCCGGCGTCACTGGCCGCTGAGCAAGCTATCTTCGATAGCTTGGCGGCGGCGGCAATGATGGCGCCGCCGCCTCCGCCAGGCATCACGGCCGCAGCGGCAACGGCCGATCCATTTGCAGGCCGACCAGACATGAACATGAACGCCCTGCTTTCGGCCATAATGCTCACACAGCAGCCGAGCCATTAATGGGCGTTGACGTAAGTTGCCTGACAATTTAACTTCTGACTCGTACGGCGCCCTCATGACAGCAGAAATAGCGGTAGGTTACACATCTCGTTTTAAAGTTATTATAAAAATTAGGATGTACGAGGATTAGCGTAAATCAGGTGTCGGCTGCTGGCTGCATAGTGCGATTCGATGTTACCATTAGAAGCGGATCTTTTTGCGCGGTTTTCGGAGCCTGTATCCGAGCAGGTTCGCAACAGCTTTGCGGCTTTTGCGCGGGCTGTTTGGGAGATTAGTTTGGTAATCAGTGTTGTCATTTTCTTACAGGTTCAATGCTACTAACGGAAGCGACCGCTGCAGTTTTATAAGGCGCGCCCACGAAAACATGCATCCTCGCCCATTTTGTCGCGATGTCGTACATGTCAGATCGATCTTTTATTCCGAGCGACTTTCCCTATCTACCAAGTTGCTTACATATCATATCACATGGGAACATCTTTTGAGCAGTTCCGGATGAATCGGGAGTGCACTCGTATCGCGATTACGTCTTTCACCAAAGCGCCCGGGGCTGGAAGTTATGGTAGAGTTGCCGTTAACGTTATTGCAAATTGAACCGAATTAATTGCTGTTTGACTTAAGAGATTCGTTTTAGCCCGAGCGTAGTTATTGTTGGGCGTCCCATTCCAGCCAGTTGGGACCGTCGACAAAAATCTCGCTGATCAAAATCAGAGGTTGACGGGGCCTGGCGTCATATATCGTTTCATACCGGATGTACCTCGTCGCGTAGGTGGAATGGTGGTACGGAGTGTACGACAAGATGCCTATGCACAACTTGCCTATGCATGTTCGTACTACTCTTTCTGCTGGAATCGTTATGCTCCAAGAGAAAAAAATGCTCCAGTGCCAGATTATGTGTTATCCACAATACGAGTCTTCATAGTTTTTATGTGTCTGTACGCGTTTGCATCTGTCTGTCTGTTTATCTAAACAGCGCGCTCTCTTTACCTTCAGTGCATGTAGCTGACTAATTATTTCGCATTTTGTGTCTTTACGTACGTACGTACGCTCTTCCTTGACGTTTCCGCGCACGAATACGCACGGTCCGTCTTTCTCCCAGATGAATAGTAACGATTGGCCTTAAGTGAGTTGGGGCTTAGGAGGGGCTTATGGAGCGCATCGTACCATTTGAGCGCTGCTGTTCAGACACTTAGGACGAGTCGGCGTTGTGTTCAGCATTAGGTAGTTTGGATAACAGAAAAGTTGGTTGGCTGTTGAGCTAACCATCGCCACGGCTGGCGCTGGCCCTTGGCCGTTTAAGGTGCTCTCTGAAGCTTAAGAGCTTGTGCGGCAAAGAAAACCATACATGGAGCAAGTAATGCGGTTCTCTTTACTCTACATTTACCTTTACTCTTTGCTTCTTCCTATTATAGGCGTATTGGTTCGAATAATACCGTGCTGGTAACGATTCCCCTTGCTTCCAGGCAGGGCAGGTGAATACTCAGTGGCCGTACGTATGTACGACTAAATCCTCCTGTTCCGTGTGTTTTCATAGGAAAATCAGTATCTCTGTAATTGTGTCTTTCCCGACATGGGCGTTTTTAGTTAGTATGTTCGCAACGATAATGTCGCGCTTTTGTGCATGTGCGCGCCGTACAGTTCCCAGAACAGCAGTAGAATCGAGAGAGTGAGAGATTGCCTGACTGTCTACGTCTGTGAATGTGTGTTTAGGGCGGAACACGGAGGGTTATTTCAGCTAGTATGAACAAAGCTGGTGCAAGGTTTGTTGTATGGTTAGGCATAACAAATACGACTTTTTCATTCGTACCTTGGCAGCAAGCTATGCCTTGTAACTGATAACTTCCTTGCCAGCTACCTTCTGCTATCCTATGGTCCCCTCTGCTAACCCCGGTATGCACTCAACACAGATCTCAATTGATCGATTATAATCCAAGCCCCTAGCCATTTATGTCTAAACCAGCTGTGAGCGCGTCTCGACTTTCCATGTAGTTAGGAAAGCTAGACCACAACAGTAAAAGATGCGAACTAAGTACATGATCCCACCTTGGGCTCGATTATAAGCGTGCTTACATTCGACTGTCATTTCAGGCTGAGAGCAGAGTTGAAATCGTTTGTCAATGCATACTGGAATGAGCGTTGGCGCCAACCATATTTACGAACGATGGCGGACAGAGGCAATGGCGGACGAAAGCTTTGGTTAGCACATGCTCAATTGGTTTTAGAAGGTCCAATGCATCATGCTTTCGCTGAGATTAATAAAGGACGGTCTTGTAACAGTACCTGAACCACTAGGCATGATGACCATTTGTCAGACCGTCATGGTCTTGAGGGGTAAACACTCTCAACAAGTAAATTATTTCAATTAAAGGTTATTTTGAATATATAAGGCTTTCTCTGCAATTCTTCGATGAAGTAGTCATAGCTGTCGTTCAACACGCAAGTTCCGATGTAATTTTCGGGACCCTGAGCCCCAATATTTTAAGTATACACACATTTGGCAGGTTCAGAGCCTAATTTTGATGTAACAACACTAGCAAACCATGCTATTGAAAACTTACAAGGACGTGCGTTATTCTGTTAAGCGAACCCAGTTAACAGCATCCTAACGGAGGCGAGATCACTTTGGTCTGTAGAAAAACGTTCTTCTGTAGTTTTCCTTGCTTGGGGTGTTCGGCTCTACTCTTCTCCAAACAGCGACCAGAGCTCGGTATTGCGTTATTTATTCTAAGCTTAAAGACAGGAACAATAGGTTATTGATAGAAAAAATTGGAGCTTGTGTAGCGTTGACGGCGACATCGAAGATGACCGAGCAAGACCTCTGGGTACACTTTACACAAGAACAGCTCCAAGAATACTTGGGTCTTTTGAAAGATCCGGATGCAGCAGCAGGGTGAGCAAGCAGAAATAGGCAGCGTGCTGCTATCGCGTAAGGGACGTCCTTCGTTACCCGCGCGATAACCCGGCAAAGCTGGGTTACGTGTTTGGGCGGACCTGCTGCTCTCGCTACGCATCCGACTTCCTTACTTCTACTTCACCTCCATAACCTATACCCCTCAGGCACCTAGCATCTGTCCTGAAGCTTGACAACTATCGCTTTGACGCGCGGGAAGCAATCCTGCTTGATTACGCTAGCTATGCCATTGAGTAAGTATCGGAGCCCAACCGGGAAGAACACGATAGCACCCCGTTTTCCTCATGATGAGACAGCGACTTGCAGCATTCCCTCTCCATAAAACCTCCCCGGGGTATTAGGGAAAAAGCAAAACCAAACGGAGTGAGCGGCAGGGAATCCTACCAGCTCTACTTACACAGATCGTAAGCGATATTAATGTAGCCCTCACGACTTCTGTAATCTATGCATGTTACTATCCATAAGTTCATGATCGTAGTATTTCGGATAAGGGAAGGATGGGTTTGCATGGGGATCATTATACTCCTACATTTAACCTCTATAACCAAATCGGATTCATTTTGAAACGCGCGTGAAGCTGATGTTCTAAGACATGGTCTCTTACATTCTGCACCTGAAACCCCACACATGGCTACTGACGTACCATGCTTTGCCCCCACTCCGAAACCCTGAAGTGTATTCGTCCCAATGAGGCCTTTCAACCTGGTGCGTATCCCTGACGTGCGCTATGTTCCGAAACCACAAAAACTCAAATTCCCACCGCAGCTTCGCGCACAAGCAGGGCTTCGGTCCTACACGTACAGCCAGCTGGTATAACGTGGCGCATCGTACATTGCAAACCTGTATAGGTACGGCATGCATGTGATGTGTATGGAAAATGGGGTCGGCATGGGCGTGTGCTGGGGCGTGTGCTGGGACGTGTGCTGGGGAGGAGGAAGAGGGGTGGGACAGGGTATGTGTCGCTGTCAAGGTTGCGTGTCCAATTCTATGCATGCCTTTAGGACTGGGGTCCCGTGTGGGAGCCGGCGTGCCCCCCCCTACGAGGACACGTCTGGGACATGGATATGTAAGGCTGATATCCCTTAGCTCGCACAACTGCACGCATGACAGCTGAGAGGCGTCTAAAACCCCCTCATCCATAATATCACCATAAGCCGCAATCCGCAATACCGCCCAATGTTATATACCATGCGTATACCATGTGTGCAGGGGGCGCGCCATATGAGGAATGCGAGGCCTGCTTCAAGGGCCTGATGTTGCAGTTAGTGCGCCCCCGGCCCGGCACAGAAACGCCCTTCTTCAGCCCCGACCAGGTAGGGGCGGCTAACAGTAACGTCAAATGCAGTCCTTTAGGAGCGGATGGAGGCTGGCGGCTTTAGGGTACCCGACCAACGGGTGCGGGGCGACCTCCATGCCGCTCACGCCTCCGCCTGCGCCTTCCCGAAAGCGCTCACTCCCTTTGGCTTGCCGTTCCTCTAATCCCTGACCACCCCTCCGCCTCTGCCTGCACTCCTGCACCCACTGCCCCTCTGCCTATAACCTTGCAGGTGGCGGCCGTTGGCAGCTTCATGGCTCGGGGCTTGTTGCGACACTACCGCCTTTATCAGCACGTCTTCTCCACCGAGCAGGCCCATATCCAGTACACGGCGGAGCTGCTGGTGAGTAAATGTGGCCGTTCAGCGCCCTTATGAAGCCTCATAGCGGCTTATGAAGGGCTTACAATGACCAAAAAGGGGCCACATTGGGGCCTTATGGGTCCTTTGGCGGGCGGGGGGGTGTGAACTGTGTGTGTGGGGGGGAAGAGTGAACTGTACCCGTACGGGTTGGCGAAAACCCTCCCTTCCGCTTCCCTCCGCTTCCTTGTCCCCGGTTTGGCAATATAGAGAGACCTTGAAAGTGCAATGGGGATGGTAAGGGGGCTGGGCAGCGGACACTCGTGTTGGGAGAGGCTTGAGGCACAGCGGCGCCAGGGACTTACTCGGTAGCCCACGGCTCACTGACCATATTCCTTGCGCTGCGGCGGATTCACATGGCAGGTGGAGACAGCGCGAGTGCCGTCCTTCGAGGCGGCTATGAGCCAGACGGAGTGGGACGCCATGCACGAGAAGCAGCGGCTGGATGCGGAACGAGCGAAGAAGGTGTGTGTATGTGTTTTGGAGAGAGTGTGTGTATGTGTTTTGGGGTAGGCATGCAAACCTGCATCAGATGGCGGCACGAGCTCCATAACCTGCTCTTATTGCAGCCGCTGCTGTGGATGATGTTTTCGCTAGGCGTGAGTTTGTGACATGAGCGTGTGACGGGATTCCTTACCTCCTCCTTCCTCCGGCCTGTTTCTCTCTTTTCGTCTGTCGGTTTCATTGCCTTCCCAATCATTCTTATACACCATGATGCTATTTTCTTGCACCATGTACGGGTGTACGGTCGCAGGCCGCGGAGGAGGCTGAGGCCGCTCGGCTAGCCGAGGAGGCCCGACGGACTGAGGAGGAGGCCCGGAGGGCGGCGGAGGAGGCGCGAAGGGCCGAGCTTGCCAGGGTAAGCGGGGATCCGCAAACGCAGTGTTCAACGCAGTCTCTTTCTCTGGTGCAATTCACCATCCGATGCTCACCATCCACTTCATGTTCTATGTACGATTTGCAATACGTACTATGTCGTGGCATACTCACAAAAAACTAACGAACCCTTTAAAATCTATTTTTGTGTCCAAATTGTCCCTCTGCAGAAGCCTGGAACATTGGAGGAGGCCATCCAGCAGCTGGTGGCTGTGCGACTGGAGGCCGAGAAGGAGGCGCTGGCGGCACATTACAAGGCGAAGGAAGAGGAGATGTTGGTGAAGATTGCGGAGTTGGAGGAGGCTATTGCCACGAAGAAGCCACCCTCTGCTGGAGGGGCGAAGAGGAAGGAGGCCAAGGAAGCCAGGGAAGCAAAGGAAGCAAGGGAGGCGAAGGACAGCTAGGCGAGAATACAAAAAAGGGGGATCAGAGACGTGCAGAAGAGGCGTCTAGAGGTTGATGGGAGTACGATGCTGCACGGTAGGCGGTAAGTCGTGGTATGGGTGACGGAACTGGTGGTTAGGAATGGGGCATAGTCGTGGTAGGAGTTCTGACATAGGAACAGACCCGAGTGGTATTGGAGGCTGGTAGTCATGATAGGGATACAAACGTGGTGGTATCCTAGCCCAAATGCTGTGGAAATCAATAGCGGTGGGACCTGGCAGGAAATCTCCGCGGCTCGGCTTGGATTGATGTCCCCTGCTTTCGCTGTGTGCTTGCCGTCCATCACTTACATCTGGGGAGATGAGGACAGAGGATTCCGCTGGTCTTCCTCGCACGTTGGATGCTCATGCAAGTAGACGGGTATCCGAAGCTGTAATGCATGTTGCATGAATCTGTGCTTAGCATAAATTATGATATTGTGAATATGGATTGGCAGTTGTGGTAAACATGGCTGTCGCTTGCGGGAACGCGGAAAGGTCGCTAACGGAACTACGACAGCTCATCGACATGGAGCTCCCTTTGCATAATTACATGTCTTCACCACCCGACCGTTTGACCGTTATGACCGTTTTATAACAACGATCATTGATCGTTACACTCGTGCGATTCCAGGCACGTTTAGCCAGCGGTTCTGGCACGACTATCTCCTACCTCGTTACCGTACTCTCTCATCAAGCTTCAATACCTCTAATCGAAAAGAAAGCAAACAAATCCCTTATGTTCGGTCCAATGCTCGGCTTAAAATTGGGGCCACACCATGGATACATGGATTTGCAGCGTGTGTTACAGTGAGCACATTCCAGTAAAGCAAAGATACAAAGTGCTGGACTGTGGCCACGAATACTGCACGAGGGTAAGCTTGGCCTGTCGTGCGGAAGCCGTTAGGTGAACGCTGATCGGTCACGAGAGCTTTAGATTTCATTTCGTTCGTCAACGAACAGGTATCTCTAAGGGTCACAAACCAGATAACCATGCATATTCCATCTTCCACGAACCAGGCCCTGTTTGAACCATGTGCAGTGCCTAGCAGAGCTCGTATGGCGACAACAAAGTCATCGATGTCCCACCTGCCCGATGTGTCGTCAGCCGATGCTTCAATGCGGGCCATCCTTAAGCGCTCCTGATGTTCCGGCGAATAGCGGCGCCGCAAATTCGTCTGGGGCATCTGGGTCAGCGACCCATGGACCAACTGGGCAGCTTGCCTCGGCCTGCGACACCCTTCTGCTCCAGATTGGACGAGTGCGATTTGAGGTGCGCGGCAGCGGTCCGCCAGGAACTATTCAGAATGCTTCCGAAAGCCCGTTTCCGTTACTGTGCTTAGGCAGAGAACCAGTTAAGCAGGGCGTCACAAGCAATCATGACCTGGTTTACAGAAATGCTGATCTGGAGTACGCCGTCGTGCTAATAATTTGGCTTCCAAAGCTAATTGTATCTGGGGTATTTTACAGATGTTGCTGATGATCTGGGTTAGGGTTAAGGTTAGGAGTGATGAAGATGCGGTTCGCGAGTTTGTTGATGGTGGTTTCGGTTACGAGGTGCAGGCGCAGCCGGACGTGATTGAGCGAGCTGGACGTTGGTCTGTGCGCAAGCGCGGGCGTACGGCTTTTGAGCATGAAGAGTCAATTTTGAACCGCCCTGCTGGTCGGTTGCCCCACATGTTCCCCTTGGCCTCCTTTGTTTATCCTTTTTTACCACGTTGCATATCTGACATACATGATCCCTTACCTTCAGGCTTGGTCATAGCAGCCCTGATGGCGCCGTAATATTCTTGACTTCTTCCTCGCTTCGTGCTTGTCCGTCCCCCGACGTTACCCATCGAACATTACATGCCTGCAGCTTCGAGCCGAGCCCGTGCTGGACGGCGCGGAGGAATCCGTCCGAAGGGCCATCTGCAGACTGTTTCAACTGGATCCCAACAGGTGTAACGCCCCGCAATTCATCCGTTAGATACGCGACAACATTGGAAACTCGGCATACTATACCTAAATGCCACTAGTTGCTATATAGCCCCTTGGCATGGGCGACCAAACGACAACAGAAACCGCGGTCAAAGGCGGCTGCCTGCGGAAAGTGGCAACTGGCCTGCTAACTGCCCTACCCTGGCGTGCTGCGTGCTGATCCCAATTGAAACCGTCCTCGTACATACTCGGTTGCCAGATGCGGCATCTTCTCCTGCCCTCTTTGCACGTTTTGGGGATTTTCTCCCGCTGAGCGCAGACTGAAACTAGTGAGCCGGGGGCGCTGCCTGGAGACCGAGGAACAGCTCCGGGCTGCAGCAGCAAGCCGGTCAGTGGTGGCGCTGATTGCATCGCGGCGGAACCCGGCCACAACAGGGCCAATCCAATGGTGAGCAGGGAGGATGGGGAGGCGTGGAAATACGGGTAGCAGTGAAGGTAAAAGTCAAGTTGACCTAGGTCACGCATGGCCATACGGGACTTGCTTGCCTTGTGGGACTGCCTTGTCCGTACCCGTTTGAGCGTGGCCATAATTCCCTGCGTCATAAGGAAACTGTACCGGTGTGAAAGCGCATTTCGACTTTGCAATCTCGCACTACAGGAATTTACGGCTGCTGTTGCTGCCTCTGCGGAGCGTCTGGCAGCGTTTCCTTTCTTTGCCTCGACGGCTGGCTGCAACCAGGATCGCTATGCGGTTGTCCATGGCGCTGCAACCTGTGGCGTCCGCGGTGCGCCTCTTTACAGCGTCCCTAAACCCCGCCTTTGTCGCCCCGCCGGGTAGCATGGCCGATGCTGTCAATAATGCGCGTGCGGTGTCATCAACGATGCAGATGCAGCCTCGCCAATAATGGTATGTAGGCTCTGCCTGACTGCGTCAGGAGTGAGCTCTGCGATAGACAAGACGGTTGCAACGTCAACCGAACCCCATGGACGCGCGTGCCAGATAGTAAACCTGAACGAAGAGCCCGTGGCGGAGCTTGCGTGTGTGGGTAATGTACGGTGAGAACGGCGGGAGTAAGGAGAGAAGGCGTGTCTGCATGCTTCTGATCTAGCTTGGCAGGTTTGCAGGCAATAAAATTGTTGTGTATGTAATGCACCTGCATGCTTTCATACTGCATGGTACCTGCATGTAGTATGCTGTAACCCCCAAACAAAATGGGAGTGCTCTGTAGATGCCCGTGTCCTTAATCCCCCAATGCTTCCCCCAGACCATTTTCTGTTTGAACTTGGCCGTACATCCAACATCCATATGAAACGTGAACACAAACCGCCGTGTGATGGCACCATCACTGCGTTTCGTTCCGGGATTATGCCACTGATTCACGGACTGTCCGACGGATCAAACTGCAAGCATGACATACGTACGTACATACGTACACCTATATCCATATGGACAAGGACATGCTACACATAATATATAAACACTAGTCGAGAATACTTTTCCGAACATAAACAGGCGCTTCAAGCGTTGCTACGCAAGCACGCCTCAAAAGTATCTCACAAATAGGACTGTCGCTGAACCCCATATACATACTTCACCATTTCATTGCTAAACAAAACGAAATCGCACAATGTGTTTCGCTAAATATCGCCGCAATCCCGCGGCTGCAGTGCCAATCCCTCGTCCGTCATCATGTCGATATGCCGCCTAAAGCCCCCGGCACAGCAACCGAGGCACCGCCAATCTCCCACAACCTCCTGCCCAAAACTGCGCGCATCAGCACGCAAACATGGATTTTTGCGGCGCACAGTTTAGGGAATAGTCCGCAGAGAAGATGCCTGCACCGCTCACCTCGCGCGAAACGCTTAACAGCACAAGCACGAGAGCGATGCATACGATCTTCTCAATTCCTCCATTGCCCTATGACTGCCGTCGCGATCACCCAAAAGACTACACAACGATAACATTATCCATTTTCTTCCCCCCTCCCACTATACTAACCCTTTACCTCCCGTCCCAGTCCCACCTAAAGGAGGTCAAGGGAGGTGTGAGGAAAGGCAACGAGAACGGGAAAACAAGGAAAAACGCTCGAACTGAACCCCCTTCCCTTTCAAGGCCATATATGACGGGCAAGGGAGACCCCCCCCTCTTAATTTTGAACATCACGATCGGAGAAACTTGGGAGTTCATCCCCAACGCCTGCCCATTATTACCACGACCCATACAGAGGATGTGCACATGTTGCACACATGTCAGTAGTGTAAAAGAGAATTCCATCCAAACCATTTGCTGTTTTTTTTACAACCTAACCCTGCCTTGGACTTGCCTAACCCTCCCTTGGCCCAACTCTCTACTCGCAATCCATTACGCAACAAGTTGCGTAGTGCTGCCTCTCATTGGATAAACTTGTCAAACACCTCCCGCACCGCCCCCTGAAGCTCTTTGAATGCGAAGCTCTCCTCGCCATGACCCCGAAGCGAGTGTAGTGCCGACTGGAACCGCTCCTCTTCGTACGGCGGAACCTGCAGTGAGACAAGATCAATCAACGGTAGGAAGTAAGCGAAGTGAAGAAACAAGGAAATGATGAACAAACGCTCTCAATGCTGCAGCTGATTGCTGTGCTCTCCACATCTCGCAACTTTATCACACTCCCTAAACCTATACCTATTTTATTTGTCACACTCCCTATACCTATTCCTCCTTGACTTCTCAGCTTTCCTTCTACCTTGCCCTTTTTGCGAGGGCTATTAGCCTCCCCTGGGTCGAGCTCTCCAGCTCCCACACTCCCCAGAAAGATGTCAGTCTTTCCCTATATCTATGAAACGGTCCTGGGAACAAAAGGGAACGACCGACATTTTTCCTTACAATAATTCAATATCATATATACACATATACATAATACTGAATTATTTGTAATTACGAGCTTGAAGCCGATGGTTACCACCACCACCATCATCACACATACGTATAGAACCACTAGAGTACATTTCATCCTCCGATGACTCGCATAACTTAAATCATCAGCGTTTCGCAATATAACTTCCGCAAACGTGCGGCTCAATTCTTGGAAACATACCTGCACCCCCAACAGCACGCTGGACTCCCTGTTGCCAGAGTTGCGGTAGTGGAACAGTGTCACGTTCCAGGCGGGGCTAACGACGTCCAGGAAGCGGCGCAAGGCGCCCGGCCGCTCCGGGAAGACCACCTGCAAGATCTTCTCGTTTTCAATCCGGCCGGTGTACGAGCGCGCACGGCCGCCAGCAAGGTGCCGCAGGTGCACCTGTTTGCGTCGTGTGTTCATTGAGGCGCGGGGGGGGAGTCGAAAAAACGAGGCATGAAGTAAAGTATGGCTAACCGCGGGGGGCCGGTCAAGACGGCAGGGGACGATATCAACAGGGGCATTCCACCCGACACCTTATACACACGTGTCCGCCATTGAGCGTTTTTCCAACATTACTGCTACGGACTCTTCTTCCACAGCGGCTCTGGCCTGAGGATATTTTAGACACTGCGGCGGCGGCGGGACAAAAAAGACGCACCTGCGCCACCTCAAGTCCGCTGATGTCAGTGGAGGTCATTCCCGCTGCGTTTAGCCGATCCAACAGCACCGTCAGCTGATCATGACAGCGGATTCCAGCACCCCACAACACCTGAACGGGGGCCGGATGACGCAGAATATGAAGAAGAGGGGCCGAAAAAAGATAGATCGCTAGTCTATATTCCCGTAAACAACCCGTGCATAGACACAGTATCAAAAAGAGCCCGCCCTGTGTCGTATCGACTGTCTTGGTAATCACCATGGTGGCCGATCACCATGGTGGCCGGTCACACACATCACACACATACCAGATGCATACATACCGACACATATTCACCCATATTACATAGATCTCACACAGCAAAAGTTCCAATCTTTCATTCACCTACCACCCTTAACATCTAGCTCATGAGAATCTGCCTCTGCCTCGTCACAAACACGGGCACACGCGCAAAGTGTACCATCCACGTTGCGGCCTTTCAGCTCTGGACACAGCTTCTGCACCACACACCTGGGCGGTCGAGCCTGCCGAGTAGCGGTACTTGAACTCCGTCACGGAGAGGTCCGAGTCGGATGAGAGAGCTGTTGTGATGAACTCCCTGACGCGGGGAAAGGGAAGCGGAGGTGCGCGGAACAGCAAGGATCTAGAACCAGACAAGCTTACGCCAGACCCTTCCGCTGACTACAACGATATACCCACCCCTACCTTAACACCTACATCTATACCGCACTGCCGCTGCCGCCGACGAACCAGTGTCTGTGTTATGAGCCTCATGCGTGTTGCCGACAACCGAGCTGCGAAATCAAGCCAGCCGAAATCACTAGCAACGACACCACTAAAACCCAAAATCCAACTGAAAACGATGTGTAGCAACCCCCCTGCTGAATACGGATGCCCTGGAACAACGTGACAAAAATCCGCATCGGCTCCAGTAGGGGCGGAGCTCACATCGTGTGTACTTTTTATTGCTTCCAAGAGTTGGACGCCCTCCCATAGGGCACAAAACCCCTCTCTCTCTTACTTGAATGCCCCCGGCCGCTCGGGGATGGTTGTGGTGATGGTGGCCTCGGTGCGACCCCCCACATTGGCCAGCTCTGCCACCAGCCGCAATCGCTCGAAGTTCATATTGGCCCCGCTGGTGACTGCAACCACTGTCGCATCTGAAAGATCAAGAAGAAGGGCGGGAGTAACAACGGACACCCGGTTCACAGGATCCCACGAATACTGCGGACGTACTTGACTAAAGCTCTGCAAACTACCTGAGGGCCGACCGATCAGCTACGCCGCAATAGAAATGCACTTCATGTACGTGCAAAGCCAAAAGCTGCAGATGACAATGTAATCCCAATCCTCGCGGCTCAACCTTTAGATGTACGCCAGGGTGCTTGCCTGTCGCCTCCTGCTAACGCAAGGAGGCCATAACCCACCTACACGTTCAAATTTGTAAAACAGACGTGCAAGTTCCTCACGTCTCCTCGCGCCCCAGCTCTTTTAGAACACAAAATTCCGGACAAGATACCGAACACCGATTACCTAATTCCGCCGCCGCCGCCGCAGTTCTTAACTCCTCGCCCGTCAGCTTCCCTACCTTTCATTCCGTGTCGCTTGAGCCAGGCCTTGGCGCCCGCCACCGCCAGCGCCCCCGCGGGCTCCAAGATGGACCTGGTCTCGTTGAATACGTCCTTGATGGCGGCTGATACTGCGGAGTTGTCCACCAGCACCACTCCGTCAACCAGCTCCCTGCACAGCCGGAAGGTCTCCTGCCCGACCTGTGCAGGTGAAACGGAGGAAAGAGAGGGATGAAGGGGTGAATGGGAAGAGGGAGGGGAAGACATGATAAGCGTGTACAGGCAAAGAAATCAATTATCCAAACACTTATTTAAGAATAAAATTACCAGAATTGAACGTGCTCAGCAGGGATTAGGAGAAGACGGACCGGGAAGGGGAAACGGTAACGCTAACGACAACACAGGAACTGCACTCATCGAGATTACTGAGCAACGAAAAATGCACATTGACACACATTGACAAGATATGCGCCGACGTGTTCATAATCGCGGCTCCATCATAATCGTGTAAGCAGTAAGTTAAAATATGCCATCCTCCCTACCTGCTTGACAGCCACCCCATCTGCGAACGCATCCACTCGAGACAGCGCCACTCGCTCTCCCCGGGCGAGGCTGATGGCCATTGCGTTGGCGCCCGTGGGCTCGACCCCGAACACCTGGAGGTGGATGGGAAAGGCAAAAAGCTTGCATGAGATGAGGGTACACACGTGCACATGTGTGCGGAGGGGCTGCGGATGTGCAATGCCATTGTAGAAGGAAGCAGATAAAGACCCTTGATCCCGCCCTTCCTTCCCCCCTCCGCCCTCGACAACCCCGACAACGGGTTTGGACATCATAACTTTGTACACAAGCTCCTATCTCAGGAAAAGCAGACATATTCAGATTCACTTTCTCGCTCCTTCGGCGCTGCGTATTCCAATGCATTATGCCACCCCCCCCCAAACACACACACAGGTACAAACCTTGGTTTCGTCCTGCCCTCGCCCTGTCCCATTCTCGTTCGCGACATACCTTGATTCCCGGTTTAAGGGCCTTTGTGAAGGCTGCGATACCCGCAATGAGACCACCTCCACCCACGGGCACGAAGATGGCATCCAGCTTGTCGGGGTCAGACACCTGGGGCAGGGGTGCGCGAGTGCGTCAGCGAGTTGGGCAAAAGGAGGGACGGCTGGAGGATGGGCGGGAGCAGATTTAATCATCCAAAGGGGGGAGAAGACGATTAAATGAGACATAATACCGATGTAGACGCTGCTGTAAAGCAGGGAAGGGGGGATAGGGAGGATACGAAGTACGAGGGGCAAGGACCTTCGTCCCATAGAAATGCTAGATTCATGATATTTAGGACGGGCAAGATGGACACCTGAACCCGGCATAACACAAGACGAGTGAAAGGAAGTGTACACTGATAACGCAAAAGGATTCAGGGTTTTTTGGGGGGGAGTTTCAGGGTTCAGGGGTTTCCTAGCTCCGACCGATCTCCCTACGACCCCACTCCCCTCTGCCGCATCACCTGCCGCATGATTTCGTCGCCAATGGTGCCCTGCCCTGCAATCGTGTACGGGTCATCGTACGGCGGGATGAAGGTAAGACCCTCCGCCGCCGCACGCGCCACCGCCGCTGCCTGCGCCTCCTGGTAGCTCTCTCCCACCAGCACCACCTGACCCCCGAGCTTGCGCACGTTAGCCACCTTGATCTCCGGGGTGTTCACCGGCATGCAGATGATGGCCGCGCAGCCCTGCGGGTCATGGGGCGATGGCAAATGAGAGGCTTTTCAGAAGAACGGCACGGGCACGCTACCACAGTGGCTGTATCTACTCCGGATGTCATCACCGCTGAGTGGAATCTCAGTTAAGAGTCCCATTCCGGTTCTTAAAAACACACATGCATTTACAAACCCTTAAAACCTCAAAAACCCAAATACACACGCAGTGCCCTTTAGTTCTGGTCGTATACCTTGAGGTCCTTACGGCCCCCTTTGCTAATGTTGATCCTACACCCATGCAGGTCTATGCCCTCCCTTCCGAGGGCCACGAAAGGGCGCTAGAAACAGGATCTTCACGGTTTCCGCCATCCCCCAAGGAAAGCCCTGCCCCTGTAGAATCCAACCATGCGTGATGCTGCCAGAGCCACCCCCTGCGCGTGGTTCCCCGCTGAGCTGGTGATGACACCCCGGGCTCGGGCCTCAGCAGGAAGCTTTGCCATCTTATTGTAAGCACCTGAGGCCGGGGAGTTCGGAGAGGACGGCGAAAAAACGAACATTGAATCCAAAGACAGCCCGAGATGAACGGAGAAACCGAATGCAGATCCTAATGATGGCTAGAAGAAAGGTTTCGGAGCGCGGAGGTGGTGTCAGTGGAAAAGGCATGAGCAGCTGAAGTTGTATTACAGACACGGGGGGCACGTTTCCCCCCACCCTTGCATGCAGCCTTACCCAACCCACCTCGTCATTTCCTGTAGGCAATGCGGTCTCCCCCATCCTCCCTTCCCCTCCCGTGAACCCCTTCCCTTCCAACACAGCCAATAAGGCGCGGTGCAACAACAAGCAACCGTGGCAGCATGGTCCTGTGATGACCTTGACTGAGCCGCAACCCGAAAGTAGCCCCATGGAAATCCCGATGATGCAAGGCACCATGAAAACCCTGAGATCCGTGAACACCACTAACCCCTCAGCTTGAAGGAGAACACCGGCTGCAAGTCCTCCCTTTTCAGCAGAATCTTGTTGCCTGCAGCCTCACTCAGCTTGCGGGCTTCTTCCAGAGGGGACTGGATCTGCGGTTCAGGAAGGGGAAAAAGAGCGCTCGAAATACAGTGGCGTGATGTGGGTTTGCTCTTCCAGGGCAAGCATGTATGCATGTGTAACATTACGACGCGAAGATTTAATCCGTTCTGCAGTTGGACCCCCTGTGCTTCCTTCAGGTCACCTCTCACCATGGACTTGCCACTCCCCGCTATCAAAATACCTCTCCCTCACAGCCCTGGTAAATTCCTGCCCGGCCAACCTAACAACGATAAAACTGAGGAAAGAAGCTTTGCAACATACTCTCAACACATCAAACACGAAGCCAGCCGTGACGCGGCCGAGGGTGTGACGCGCACGATGCAGCCCAAGCCACCGTTCTTACAAATCCCAGCTTCCTCCACCCGCCCCGACGCCAACCCAGATCCCAAACCGTCACAATGTTGTCCTACCGCAACATCATACACACGCGCCGTGAGGATCTCTCGCAGGTAGCCGTCTGTCTCGAAGCGCCATTTATTTGCGGCGCAACCTTCCGGGCCCTACATTTGGTGTAATATGCCGGCAAAGTACGCAATACGGTTAACCCCAGCCTCTTTGCCTAATTTGCAACAGATGTGGAAGATGTATGGAGCAGTGGAGGACGGGATTGGGAGCTCATGTACGCCACCATGCAAAAACATATGAAGACCCAAGGCCCGATTCAAGGCCCGTGCAACACCCATCTGAGCGACACGCGAGACGTGACCTAACCTGGCAAGCGGCCTGGGTGCAGCCGAAGCAGCGGAACACATCCTCCGGCAAGTTAAGGCCCGTTCGGTTGACAGGGCTCAGCTCGCCGGGAGATAGCACGAAATCTTCCGGAACGCAAATCGAGGTCTGCGATGATGATGGCGCGACGTTTGGTTGCGTCCCGTTACTGCCCGCAGGAGATGGAGCAACTTGCGGCCTCTCCCCGGCTATGGTGCGGCAAATTATCTCCGCTGTTCGGGGCTGTGGCGAAGACAGCCCTTTCCACGACGGGCGGTGAACGACAAACGGCTGGGGCCGCGAGGTACAGAAGCTACCTTGAGATGTAGAAGGATGAAGTGACATATCCATTTCCGTCTGGTGAAGTATTACAAGGGTTCTGTTCAGGTATCGTTCACATCGATTAGGGCGCGTCGCAGTCTGGATAACAGTCTGATAACAGTCAAATGATCACAAGTATGGCCACTAAACGGAAAGTCGCAATTGATGTCCAGATGGCGCCTGAAGGAAAACATTTTTGGTTGTCGGCGGGTTCGCCGTACAGTGCGTGCAGTAGGCCAAAAATGGCAAAGTTTAGACTGCGGAGCACGTTCACACAACAAATATGCCATCACGACGTTAGCCGCGCCTAAAGTTTAGCATTGGCCAGTGTGCAGGTTGTCAGAGCAGCGGTACCAGTCAAGAATGCTTCCCGGTGTCCAGTCCGTCCGAAGCGCATGCGTTTGACAAGCAGCGAATTGTTTTGTCAAGTCACAGATCAAGAGCTGCATAAACGTAGCTGCGTGTCCAACCTTGCGGGCTTTGGAAGCTTCGGGCAGCGGTCCCGCCCTGTAAAATTCATGTTCCCGCCGCTGGGACCACCCTTTGAGCAACTTATTAGATCTTTGTAAGGAGGTCTTGCGGATTTTGAATGGCATCTCGCGAGAAAAGAGTCTCCCGTCCGCCATTACGCTTTGTCCAAGATGGTGAGGTCAAGTCCAAGGAAGGCCTCTGGTCGCGGTACAGCAGCTCCAGCCGGCCCCTAATCTAAAGCACATCTGCATTACACTGCCAATGTGCAGAGTACTGGGAGCATGGGAGGCGCCGTGACCAGCGACCGGTCAGGCAGGTCTACAGATTGTTGAAACAGACCGACGTCCGCGAGGACCTTGCAGGCCAGGAGGTTTGTGACAGCTCTTGCTGCTTTCTGGAGGAGACTACCTGTTAGCTTTGTTAGTGACCAGGACTGGGTTGTGTACTTCGCATAGGTGCATGTCTACTGGCCGGAGGACCAGCAGTGGTATCGCGCATCCGTCGAAGAGGTAAAACTATATGGAGCTGAGCAAAGCCAATACGCGCGCGAGTATGATGCGGTGCACCGTGGCCCTTACCCTTGTGAAGGTGACGGTAGAACCTCCGAAGGGGCCATCCGCGTACCTTCACTACCCCGACACTGATGAGTATGAAGACGTAAATTTGAATGAGTTAATCGGGTCCAGCCAAATTGCCGTCAGTAAGTGGTATTGATGCTGATGAAGGCGATGTCTTCATGTACACTAAACCTGACATGCTATTTGTTAAAATGTGCAGTCGAGAACAAGTCCTTCTATGCTAAGCTAAAGCGCGACGAGATTCCGGTTAGTGCGGCGGACAGGATGAACGTGGTTTATGAGGATGAAGCTGGCTCGGGTGATGGTGCCGATGACGACGACTACGCTGGCGAATTTGACGACAGCGGTGACAGTGGAGGTGATGACGAGCAGCGGGCGACGAGAGGGAGTTTAAAGGAGGTGCGCGCTCCTGTTGCCTGCAGTCTTGCGACTTAGATACTCTTACGCGACCCTCAAAATATATTTGTGCATTTTTGTCCTGATGACGCAGATTCAAAGAATCAAGCGGCCAAGAGAGTCGGGTCAGGAGCGTTCTGGTAAGTCTTCATTGCTTTCACAGCTTTTTTGCCGTTTTGTGAAGCGTGTTTGCAGGTTGGGGAGCAAGTTGTCCAGTAATCGGATTCCAACGGTCAGCCTGCAAAGTTATTGGCATTATTGCACAACGTACGCACGGATGGGCGCCTTGCCAACCGCAGCGTTGGTTAGGTTGAGCTTAGGCCGACGCTCGAGGAATGGCGCTGCTGGCTTCGTCTCCAAAGCCGTATCGTGGATAATTTCGATGTAGATTTTAGTCTTTCGTTTTGTTCCGCTGCAAAGGCTGCGTTTGGCTGGTCACAAATCCCGGTTTTCGGGTTGTTGGTTTCTGTGGCCTTTTTGTAACCTTGCATCGCTTGCTGCACGCACAGCCCGAAGCAAGGTGACAAGGATTTCGACAAATCAGGAGATTCCGAAATTCTAGTGCGCGTCATCTTGTCCTCAGCCAAACGAAAACAGCAGTGCTGCAGAACGGTCACATGCAGCTGGTTGTCCAGGCGCTGCATTGCACTGGCTTTGGGATGTATCCATCAACTGGCTCTGCCTCACGCAGCTGTAATGATGTACTCGGGCATGCAGCATGGAACATGCAGACGTGACCCTCAGCTGTTACTAGTCTGATTGTATTCCCCACAAAGATGGTGCAAAGCCCCGACGAATACTCTTCATGACGTTTGCAGGGAATGCCAAACGGACAGCAAGTACGAACTCGGGTGGAGACGAAGGTTGGTGGGAATGGATGCGGAGAATATGGCCACCCCATACACGCAAGTCCACATAGCTCTTAGCGTGCATCCACAGGACAGCAGTCCTGAGGGTTTGCCTTCCCAGTCAATTCAGCGCCTTAGAGCTTATCGCCCGTGTCTTCATACTATATACCACTCGCTGTGTGACCATCACCGACTTCACGACATTGAACTTCTATATCTCCCAACAGATTAAGCCCACAATAACCGTTCCGTTGGTATATACCGTGCAGGTGTTCCCCGGCAGAATCCCCAGCTGCATCATCCCAACGGCAACGGCAATGCTGTACACAGCACACCTGGTGGTGGTAGAAGGGCGCCAGGCGCTGCCTCTATCACTCCTGGTGAGCCCCTGGCCGACAACGACATGGCGGAAGCTGAGGCCTTCAAGAACAGCCTCATGAGCGCCCTCATGCACACCTTCTCCGGCCCGCCCTCCACCATGATCCCAACACCCGGGGCCGGCATGATACCCACCCCGGGACCTGCTGGCTCTGGCGGCACCTCCGCCTCGGCACACACGCCCATGATTATGATCCCAACACCCGGCGGCGCCCACACGGGTGAGACGTTGGGATCCGGACGTGGTGCATCCGGTGGCGGCACTCGCAGTGAGCGGCATGGAGGCCTGCGGTCGCAGAACAGCCTGGTGAGTCCCGACTAACATGTCAGGCGGGCAGTACCTAGGTAGTACGTACGTACGTACGTTGGTGATTTGGAGTACCACCGTGTCCTGATTCAGAATACGGGGCACTCGTAGTGTTGGTTGGGTGTAGGTAGGTGTCGAAACTATATTTTGCTGGTCGCGGACTGCTGTCATGTAGTGTGCTGCCCATCGATATGCTGCTGTTTGCGGTTTGGTGTGATGGGTTTGCAGCCCACGGCCGGGAGCGCTGGGAACGACGACGAGGTGCGGTCCAAGGTGCGGGAGCAGCTGGCGTCTGCATTGCAGCGCGCGCGAGATGAGCTCAAGGTGGGTTGTGGATTTCCTTCTTATACTCGTCGTTACATACTCGACTTCCTTCCCCTTCCCGTTCTAATAGCTAATAACTTCCCGTTCATTATTACTTCTTAGTAAAAAGTTCGCGTCCCGTTTTTTCTTCATGTATCCGTCTTCCCTCCCCCTTTTGGACTCCCAACTCGTGCTGGTCGCTAGTCCCTGCAAGGTCTTTTAGCTTGCCTTTTATTGCGTTCATACGTACCCCGTTCTGCTTCGCAACCACCCAATCCTCCGCACATGCAGGCCGAGGGCTACACGGAGGCGCTCCCAGACCCGGTCGCTGTGGCGGCTGACGTGGAGACGGAGCTCTATAAGCTGCACGGTATGGGCGTGGTCGGTCCTGCATCGGATGGATGAGGTCGTGGGACGTGGGGAAGGGGAAATCGTGGGATGTAGGTCGTAACGATGGATGTGAGAATGGATGGAATCTGGCTGATGGCTTTAGTGTCACAGTATTCGGAAACCCTACATTTTCTTTGAGGACATACTCAGGTACCTAGGTACTAAGGATCTGAGATGCTGCCGTTGCGCCCCATTCTTGTCCCTGGCCACCACAGACAATTCCGTGTCAAAGGACTACAAGGCCAAGTTTCGCTCGTTATCCTTTAACCTGCGCGATAACGCCAATCCCGAGCTGCGCGCGAGAGTGCTGCGGGGTGAGCTGCCGCCCTCCAAGCTAGTGACCTTGGGGCCCGCTGAGCTGGCGCGCAAGGAGCTCAGCGAGTGGCGGCAGAAGCGGCAGGAGGAGGCTGCCAAAATGGTGTTCCTGGATGCAGGTACGCAGAAACTACTTCATCTTACCTATCTATCTAGCTAGATAGCTAAATTTCTTTTCCTTTTGGTTTTAGCGCGGCTATGGTCAGTTCCAGAAAACCATAATTCCGGATTATTTTGGTTTTTCCTTCGGCACTATATTGTTTGCTTTTTCCTGCATTTTTAATCCGCCTCATATCCTTTACTTTGCGTTTGCCATTTTTTATATTTCATCTTATCTAGAAATCTTTGCGGCCTATGTGCGCACTGGACCATTCGAATGCCGCACAACCCTTGTCCCCCTCCCCACTTCCCACCCTTTCCACCTTCCTGTCACTTGATGGCCACAGAGACCGCGGCCAAGTTCTCCACGGCCGCTGCGGCCGCCCTGGCACAGAGCCGCATTAAGAAGAAGGAGGAGGAGGCTCCGGCAGCTAAGCCAACAGCCTCACCTGAGCGGGCCGCAGCAGCGGCGGCCAGTCCTGAGCTGCCGCCGCACGCGCGCATCACCGGTGACGGCGCCGCTGCTGCCGCCTCCACCGCCACGTCCTCCTTGGGATTCCCACTTTTGGGCGCGACGGGGAGCAGTGACGTCTCCGCTGCGGCTGCCGCAGCCGCCGTGGTGGTTGCGACGGCACCGGCTTCAGAGCTAGGGCGCAGGACGTCGGTCCAAGGTATAGGCAGGGGCGCAGAGGCTGCATCGGATGGCGCTGGTGGAGGTGGTGCGAGTGGGTATGATCTGCCAGCGCCATTGACGACATTGCCCCTGGGACCAGCTTCGACTTTATCGCCGACCAAGCGGACGGTATTGCGGGCGGCGCTGCCAGCGGCAGCCGCAGCTGGAGAAGAGACCCCCCCACGGGTGGATCAGGTTCGTGACCTGTAACCGCCCCTTTAGGAAAGGATTGGATTAGTTGGATCAGTTGTTGGGAATCCGTTGGCGAAATGATGGTGATGGTGAATTCTTCCATACAACCTGTCGCAAGGTGTAAGTGTTGGTGCCTCACCTGCCGTCGTACACACCCCGATTGTAATCCCGCTTTCTTACTCCTTTTGGGCAACCCCACACTCCGGCATGATTGTAGGACGGGGATGCACCGTACGACCCGGACAGTTACGACGATCCGTACGACCCTGAAACACAGCACCAGGGAGAGGATAACCTGCCAAAATACAACCTATTTGGCTCATCTGCGTCCATTAAACCGTCAGGTATAGACAGGGCGGGTGAACTGGATAGAGTGGTGCAGGCAGCTTTTGGGGCTTTGGACGCCCTCCCCTCTCCCCTTTTTCCCCCATTTCACGAGCACCAGGACTCGTCCAGTCGCTTCCTCCATCCCTCCGCGTGCCCCCCTGTCCTCACATAAGCCCCACATCCCATGTATAATACGCAGACGAAGAACGTCCCACCAAATTTTGCATTTCTTCTTTTTGCTCTCTTTTCTGACGCCACCACGTTTATTCCAACACCGGTACCTACCCCACTCCCTCCCCTCTCCCCATACTCCCCGCAAACCTCACGGTCAGTCACACGCTTACAGCAGCGTCTACAGCGGTATCATGTCTGGTTTTATCGTCTTCCCCACTCTCGCCCAACTCCCGCCCAACTTTCTTCTCCCCCCCCCCGCTCCCCCCCAACAGCCGCGCCCTCCATAGCCTCTCTGCGCGCCGGCCCGTCGTCTGCAGCCCCCGCGGCCTCTGGACATCCAGACCGCCAGACATCGCTGCCCTCGCCCATCCGCTCTCCCCCGGCGGCGGCCACCGGGGCGGCGTCCGCATCCGCGTTGGTGGCGGATCTGGCTCCTGTGATTCAGCGGCAGATGCCCGGAGAGGGGCCCCTACCCGACCTTCCGCTGGACAATGTGGGGGACACGGTGAGTGACTAGGGGCCTGGCCGGCTAAGAGGCTGGTGAGTTCATGGAAGCGGAGAGGGAGCCCGGGTTGGGGTTTGGAGGGTTAAGGGGTTTGCATGGCGCTGCGACTGTGTCTGTCTGTCGCTTTTCCAACCGGCCGTTCCCATCCTCGGGAGCCGCAGCAGCTCGTGTCGCATCGTCCCTCCAGGCTTTCCTATTGCTTTCCTCTGTACATCCGTTTTCTGCCTCCGCCTGATATTCTCCGCAGTTATGGCAGGGCGTGATGCGGGTCCCCGGCCAGCCGTCAGATAACCTGATGGTGATTGAGGTAGTCTACTTGGGCGGCAGCGGCCGACTGGGCCCTATGCTACGATGCTCTGAGCCGCCTTCGGAGCTGCTGGTCAAGGGGCAGGTAAAGCTTGGCCGGGTGGAGCAGTTCTTCGAGGACCTCCGCCGCAGCCGCAGTCGTACCATTTCCTTAGCGCTCGTACGTCAGCTTAGCTCTGAGGCTGCGGCCGCGGCAGGCCTGGCTGACACTGCCGCAGCGGCAGCTCGCTGCGCTGGCATGGCGGAGTTTGTTGCGCAGCATCGCACCCGTACTGGCCTGGCGACGCCACAAGCACAGTTGGAGGCGTACCTGGTGACCCGTGGGCCACTGGCGGCGCGGTTGCTGAAGACGGCACGTGTGGCGTGCCCCGCTCAGCAGGTGAGGGTGGCACCTGGTTAAGAGGCCGAGGGGAGATGGAGTCCTTGGAGACCGGGAAGGTCTTGGTGGAAGCGTTGGCACCGTCCTGAAGTCGGTTTCTCATCCATCTTTCTTCCAGTCGTACTGTACTTCAGTGACCGTATTTCATTCATATCCATTCTCCTTGTTCCATTTTATCCCGGTTGCCGGCGCCCTTCCCTGTATCGTAGATGGGTATGCTTCCCGAGGATATCGAAGAGGACCAGTTGCTCCTGGCCATGGTGCATCCGCGTACGTGGGAGGCCCCGCCGCATGTCCCCATCGCCCAAGCCCCCTCTCACCACCACCAACAACAACAACCGCAACCAGAGCCGCAGCCCCATCCCGCGCACAAGCAGCACCAGGAGCCGGCGGCGGCGTTTCCAACGGCGGAAATCGACTTCAACAGCCTAACGGCCGCGGCAGCCGCGATGGGCCTGCTGCAACCTCCCCCGGCGGCCGCAGCCACGATCGACCCACGCCACCGCGGGCCAGCGGGGCAGGAGAGTGCACCTCTGGTGCAGCCGCCGCCGGTGGTGGCAGCGGCGCAGCCGTCAGATGGTGGAGGGGGCCTGGCCTTAGACGTTGGCGCGCTGAACGAGTTGGCGGCAGTGCTGGGACTTGCTGGCGGTGCTGGGGGTAAAGCAGCGCCGCCGCCAGAGTTGAACCCGCAGCCGGCGGTGGTCGTCGAAGCGCCTGGTGGCGGCGCTGCCTCAACGCAGCTCGTCACCATGGTGATGCAGAACCCTGATGGAACGCTCGCCATCGTAGCGGTGCCACAGGGCGCGCCGCCGCCGACGGCATCACCACCTACGGCTCCGGCAGTGCCACCGCAGCCGCAAGCAGTACTTTTGCCACCGCCGGGACCCCTTCAAGCGCCAATAGCCATGCCTGGCCCTGTGCCGGGGCACCCGCCGCCACCGCCGGGACCTCAACGTCCCCCGCATCCTCACCCAGAGCATCCGCCGCAGTACTTGCCACCAGGAACGGCGCCGCCGCCAGGACCGGGGGCCCCATACGGCGAGCCGCCGCCGCCGCATGTGCATGAGCACTATCCTGGCGGCCATGTTCCCCCGCCGCATGGGAGGTACAGTGGGCCGCCGCCGCCGCCACCTGGCGGCCCCGCTCAGGGGCCCCCGGGCGGGCCAGCGCCGCCACCTTACGTCGACCCACGAGCAGGACCGCCACCGCCACCACATCACGGCTTCAACCCACCACCGCGTCCACAGGATCCGTACTATGCGGGTCAACCGCCACCGCATCATCACCATCATAACTACCAACCGCCACCTCCAGGGCACGGCAGCAACGAGCCAGGACCGCCACCGCCATACGGGCCACCGCGGGATGGTCCTGAAGGCCGACCGCCGCCATACTACCCTCCCCCACGTGAAGCTCACGATGGCCGCGGCCCCGCTAGTTATGATGATCCGTATTACCACCGAGGCGGTGGAGGTGGACCACCAGGTCCACACGATGGGCCTTATCCGCCGTACCATGGAGGGGCCCCGGGGAGAGGAGGTGGTCCACCTCGTGGTGAGTGGGCTGGGGACCACGGGCGTTGGGGGGGTCGGCGTGGTGGCGGTGGGCGTGGCCGGGGGCCGCCGGAGGAAGGCCGCGGCGGCTACGGATATGAAGGATACGGCGATCGTGGCGGTAGACCGCATGACAGCGGCGGATATAGGGGCAGGGGCCGTGGCGGTGGCGGAAGAGATCACGGTGATTGGGCTGGTGGCGAGCGACGCGAATGGGAAGGAGGGAGAGGAGGGGAGTGGGGGTTTCGGGAGCGAGGTCGGGGGCCTTATGGCCGTCCGGATATCCATCACCATCGATGACGGGATTTCCCCACCGTTTATCTTCGTCTTGACGGACTGACGGACGGACTGATGGATCCTGTTCTTCACCCCGGGTGTTGGTGCTGATCTGAATCTTGAACACTATGGAAGCTGCGAGAAACACTCCTTTTGCGCGTTGCTCCGTATGACATGCGCCAGCCAAGCCAACCCACTAGCGGTATGCAAATTTCGGAAGGGCGGCCATCGCGCGTTGCATGGCTGCTTGGACTTGAACAAAACTTGCATTGACATCTATTTTGCTAGTTTGATCGCATTGTGGTTGAACTCGCCGCCACCATGTCGAAGCCGACCAATTAGGTCCGTTGTTGTCAAGGCTGGCTAGGCGCGGGTGTTAGGCTGTTGATATGCGCGGCAGCTCCTCGGTGCACATTAGTTCCCCAAGTGTGCATAGTTTGTACATATGCGCGAGATGCTGTGATGCGTTCGTCAGTCTGTCCTGGTACGCTACTGACATGGTAGTGAGGGACAGCTGGTACCAGCCCTGGTGTATAGCCCGGAGAAGAACCCTTCTGTTGGAGTTCTCGTGTTGTCGTCCGACCCCTGGCATCAAAGTGGACACCGGCGGGCTGATGCGGCAGCGACGGCGGCAATGAAAGGCCCGGATTCTCACACTTCACTATTTGGGCCGTGCGTCACATTTGGGTGCATTGTTTCCACATGCGTTCACATCCCTGTTCCCGAGAAGCCCAAGAAGGCACAACCCCGGCGTGATGACGATGGGTGCGGGTTCCGGGTTCATTCCCTTTCCCCGACGGAGCCACTTGTGGAAGCGCGAGATGGAGCAAGTTGGCGAACCTTTCCTCAGGACGCGGCGGCGGTAACGTGTGATTTACTGCCCCGGTCCTGCTGTATGCTCAGGGCACAGTACTAGCACTAGCAGTCTGACTACAGTAGGTTTCTGCGGATCGGCATGGCGAACTTTCGGAGCTATGAGGCCGTGTGTTTCAACGCGCATATGTGACTGAGTTTAGCTGCACATATCCGTGCCGGCTCCGGTTCGCGTTCGGAATCGGACTGGACTCTACCGAAGATCTTTAGCTGTCTGAAGGCTTTCGAAACGGGGCTAACAATTTGGACGAGCTTGTCACTCAAAAGTGGTCGTCGTTGGCGTGCGGTATCAAGTTGCGTATCTCTATTTTGGGAAAGGAGATGGCGCCAGCTTCCTGCCGAGCAACCGTCCCTCTCTGTATGCGTGTGTCTGCGGGTTGCGTGATGTTGCATCAGAGCATACAAGACTTGGTGGTTGTTTTTCTCTTGGTTTCGTCCAGGTCTCCTTCTATGCTGAACCATGTGGTGCATCTCTTTGGGTACCGGTACGGAGCGAGCGACTTGGGTCGGCCGATAACGCTCTCCCCATGGTTATGGTTAGGATTTTTACTACCATAACTGCGGGAGAAGAGGGAGAGGGGAATAATGAGAAATGATATCTTCGATTCAAAACGACTGTATTTTGCTCTGACTCACGCGTTTACTCCGTGCATGTGTGCGTTGGACATGGCCGAATTTGGCCAGTTGCCAGGAGTGTTAAGAACCGTGAAAGTGATTCGGAAAAGAGGCATGTTAGCTTATGATGACGCCATGCATGTCTGTAAATTTTACTTATGTTTTGTCCTGACGAAGGCATTCTCTTCGTCTACGATCCCCTACGAAACCCTATGCTCGCGAACCAACGGCCGTGCTCAAGAAAGCCGCAAGCATGATCCAAGCGTCAAGAATATACACTTCTGGAGAGGCTGGTTATCGACAGAAAAGGATAGCGGTATTCTTGGAAAAGTGCATCAACAGCCCACGGCGCTCTTACACCTAAAACAGGCCTAGAAGTCCGGATCCGTTTTTCTTCGGCTCGGTCGGTAAGGCCTCCTTCGCAGCCGAAAGATGCTTCAGCACACTCTCTCGTACTGAAGGTGTCAATTTCGTACGCTGTCCGTACGCCATGTAAAACTCCCCGAGCTCGGAGAGCGCTTCTGCAGGAATTAAACGTGTGAACACGAATAGACACGGGCAAAGAAGGCGGTCGTCAGCTGGGCAGGTTTAGACGGCTGCATGGGATGCTAAAAGCCAATGCCCCTCGCGTGCAATTTCTCAGCGAAGTCCCGGTGGCGTGGGTAGCACTGTAAACCTTACCTTTCAGCTCCGCATGTGTGATATCGGTGCTCACTCGGGGATTGTCACGCCACTTGCGCACAAACTCTCGGACTGTGTCCTTGGCGGGGTCAGCCTTGCGACGCACCTGATAATCAGCAACAGCCACAGCAACATCCAAATGAGGCATCAGGTCAGCGCAGCTCTGATTCCGCCGGGGGTCTGGGGTGAGAGATGGAAACGAACATCGCCCAACCCGCCTATTACGCAGCTCGGCTCTTCTACCCAGCCGGACTTCCTTAACCCTACTCCTGCCCCAGCCTACCCAGACATGTTCGACCCTCAACCCCAGGTAGCCTGCCCCGTCCACGTTACCCACCTCCGCCTCTGACGCACCGCTCGCCTCCGCCTCAATGGAATCACTCAGTCCCTCACTGAGGCGCTTGACCAGCTGGCGGTACTCTGCGAGTGGAGAACGTGACACGATGAGGATGTTTGGGACAGGGTGAGGGTTAGGGTTTTAGGGTTTACTACGGAGAACCCCCACAGAGTGAGTTGGGGGCAGTTGGCACGCTTCCCAAGAACATAGAAACAGGAAGAGATTGCAGCCACCCAAGACACTGAGGCACCATGCTGCAGTGCCACCTTTCGGCAAGGGTTTATGTATTAGCACATATTTCAGGAAAATCAGGAGCAAACTTTTGATGGTGCATTAGAGGTATGGACAAGCGAAACGGGTGCGCTTGTTTCTTCGTGTGTAGGCACAGGATTAAGCCTACCCTTAGGGAGCTTAGCGTCCTCATCTGCGAGAGCCGGGTGCGATTGAGAAGCTAGGAGACCCGCTACCAAAGCAAACACCGTGCTCCGTCTGATGATGTGGTTTGCATGCGGTGCTCCTCGGGTCGGCTGGTCAACAAGCAGGTCCAACTTTTGATTTAAGCTTCTAACCGTATATGTGTTATACGCTTCGGGGTAATCATGGCTTGCACGGCATGATTGTTGTTGCGTTCTTAAATGAATTGCTGACGCGAAACGCGCAAAAGGAACCAAGCGCCTGCTTGCAATGTGTTCTGAAACCAGATATTGAGTCTTTATTGTCACCATCTTGAAGCGCCATTGTGATTGCGTCCGCCTGCCCAGAGTACAATCCTGTAATTACGACATTTTTACGCCGTACAGATCGCGCTTGCTATGATCCAATCCGGACTTTTGAAATCATGTAGTTCGTGTCTTACCAATACCAGATGCACGAGTGTACTTGTTCGTTACACCTGCGCGACGCAAGCTTGCAAAATTGGTGTTACACCGGCATTTCATATAATATATCCCTCGCTTCCCTAACATTTGCTTGTCAGTGTCTCCAAAAGTCCACATTATGGTTGAGTCATTTTTAAGGTCTGCTTTTCGTCAGCGTGAGCTTTGGGCATCCCCTTTGGGGTCCTCCGCAATGACATTTCTCAGGTTTCTTTACTCGGCTGAAGTGCCGTGTCTCACAGTCACAGCCTTGAGCACTGTTCGAGATGTCTGAGACTCTTGTGATCTGAAGAGTTTTGTGGGCCGAGGGGATTCATGCCCTGTAACTTTAAGGTAAACTTGTTGTCATCCGGATACTACCTCAGCAGCTCAATTTTTATCTTCTAGGAGGTTTCCTTAACAGATTTTCCTGATTTTGCATACCTATTACCACTCATAAAAAATTGTACACCCGCATCCAAACTTGCAACAGCGTGTCAAGTACGGCTTTTCCGCATATCGAATTGGATGTGGCATGACGCAGAAACCCCATGGCCGATCAAATTGGGGTTCATCCCGTGCAGGATTGGAGAGTGCCCATGATGCATGAACTTTTGAGACTTAAATAGCACTAATGCAAGCAAGTTAAAAGCCATCGGTCATGCCGATACTGGTCTCAATGCAAGCGCTGAGGTTTCGTTTAGAAGACATATGTACGCGTCAAATGACCTAAGAGTCAAGTTTAACACATGAGTCAAGTTTTCGTTCAAAGATCCTTTTTCCATCCGCCCTCTATGCTTATCGCTTCTGTTTCCCATACCATGAAAGCTCGCAACTTAAGCAACCCAAGTCCGAACATAAATGTCGTCAAAGCGCCGCAGTCATTTCATTCTAAACTTCACCCCGAAACCTCCGCACCCCGTCTCACATCTCCTGCTACAAATATCTGTATCAGACCACCGTTTATGTCTCTGTTCGCGAGTCCTTTGTCCTTCGTCTCCCTGAACAGACTAGACTTTCCCACCCGGGACGCGTATCACCCTTCTGCGAATACCACTACGCATTACGCAGCCGGCACTCCGAAGACGCGCAGGTTGTGGTCGGCCGCACCAACCAGCAGGCTCCGTGCGTCCGGCCCCCACCGCAGCGCAGCAGCCCGCTTGGGGATCTCTGTCAGGGTCTTCAGCTCCGACCATTGCTGCTTCTGTGAGTGCAAAAAAGAGTACGCGGGAAAAGGGACATCAGGGCCGTATCGCACCACAACATGCAGGATAAGTCCAGCCCCATACTCAACTAGGTAGGTAGGGAGCTCAAATGCACAATTGAAGAGGAGGTGGTTTCCGTTGCTAGTTTATGGCTCCGAAGGCTGCTCTTTACAACTTTTCTACCTTCCTAAGGAGACCTCAGCCAAGACCAGAGACCTGACCCTGCATCAGGTTCTACTGTGATGGAACGAGCACGAGGCCTAATAAAAACAGCTGTGAGCAGTGGAGGGTGTGGAAGGGGGACAATTTTGCGCATTCCCGGTAGATCACATACAACACACAATATACCTGGCCAAAGATCTTGACGACCGGACCGCCGACTGCCAAATACTGCCCGCTGTGGTCAAACGCCACGGAGGCGCATGGCCCGTCCTGGAACGGCTCTATCGTCCTGTAAGGCAAGACGAGGGAGAAGAAAAAAAGATCAGAATGAAAGAAAAACGGCATCGAAGAAGGCCTAACAGTACACATGTGCATGCACTCCACAATTCAATTACAAAGACCACATCAGTAGAACAGTTAGGCTTGGAACAGGGTGTCTGCATCAGCATCAACCGTTGGCTGTCGATTTTTCTTGGGTACGGAAAAACAATACGTAACTTGCAATTGCAAGAATACCAAAGTCGGTCAAGCACCCTTTAATGCAATTAATAAAGCTTCCCGGAGCTGCCGCATTTCGAGCTCACTTGAAATTCGCAAGCTTCCGCAAATCCCACAGCTTGACACAGTCATCGCTTGCCGACGCCAAGTGGTAACCGTTCTCGCTAAACGCCAGGCAGCGGATGGGCCCTGCGTGTCCCTCGCACGCGGCCACAGCCTTCTGCTGCCTTACCTCCCAAATCCTGTACAAGGCAACAAAAGTGGTTTACAGTTTGGTACGCCCTTCACTCACATACAAAATTCAGTTACATCAACATTGGCACTCCTTGCGGGCGCTGCATTTGAATATACGTCAGCTTGGAAGCTGTGGCGGCGCTTTTGTATATATGGTTACGGACGTGATTAAGGAATATCTGAATGCGTCTTAACATGAACCCAATGGCCCATACGAACTGTAAAGCGTCCGACGCACGCGACATGCATTCCGCTCGTAATCTGCCTGGCGGGGGCGCGCACCTAATCGCTTTCGCCTCCGTGCCTGTTCCCAAGATGAGGCCATCAGGGTGGAATTGTACGTACGTATACGGCTCACCGGGACCCTCGTCCACACCTATCTGCAAGGGCCCGTAAAGAGGTGGTATTGAGTAATATATTAAGTGTACTTACGCCTTCTGACCTGATTCCTCCTTCAGGAAATACCATATTATTCCATTAACTATTTAACACCATGAAATCCCACACATCCCTTGACGAAGGTGGCAGGCAACCCTGTTCCTCTTCAGTCGTGCGAACATGTGTGAAAACGAGTATAACTGGGTATCGCTTCCCGTGCCGCTTTCAGCGTAGGAACACCGTACATTTGATACGTGGCACGAAATGGTTTAAGGATTCACCGCCGAACCAAATGGTCCTTGCTATTGTGTCCCGCGTCCCCTACATGATATGACAGCAAGCAAATGTCTACTCCTAATTTCCAACTTAGCAATTCGAAAGCTGTACAAAATCGATCGTGTGTGTAAATGCCCACTTCTTTCCCTGCGTACCATACCTCCATCCCTCCGTTAAGGCTCACACCGCTGAACTAACGCACCAACCTGACGAAGACATGTTGTTGTCTCCACATCATAAAAGGCCCAGGAAGCGTCGGTGCTCCCGGTCACGAAGTACCTCTTGCTGGGATGCGCCGTCACGCCCACCACCTCAGCCGTGTGATCCCGGAGCACCGAGGCGCACTGCCACACCGTCGCGTCACCGCTGTTGCGCCATACGCGCGCCGTTTTGTCTGCACTGCTGCTGACAACTAGCTCAGAATTCAGAAATGCCACGCCCGTGCAGCGCTTGGTGTGGCCCTCTAGGCTGCCCAAAAGGCGGGCCTGCGCGTTTGTGCAGCAATGACAGTTTCGGCCTTACACTGGCTTTGAAGCGACTTGGGGAGAAAGGAGACAGGGAAGCGAAACGTGGTCAAAACTTAATGTCAATGACATTCTATGTGACGTGTGCCGCACAATGTCCTCATTACGGCTAACCCATAGGTTTTCCACATCCAGGACTGCAGGTAGTGAAGTGAAGGTAGTGTCTAAACTTGAAGCTGCCTAGTTAAAATAAGATAAGAATCACGGACCTGAAGGTAGTCGAACAGCTGCAGCGTCGCATCCAGACCGGCTGTCACAACCATGCCCTGCTGCTGGGGGTTCACGTCGATCGCTGCAACGCCGCCGGCGGTGGTCTTATGCAGCGGATTTGAGCCGGATAACGTAAGGGAAGCCAGGTCCTCCGGCGTCGCGAGGGTATCCGGTAATGGTCGCTTCTTACGGCCCTTGCTGAGCGTCGCATTGATCTCCACCATATCCGCAATAATGTCTTCCGGAATTCCCCCTTTGGCCTTGCGGCCGCCCTCCAGTTCAGGCTTCGCTTCCACGGCTGCCCGCGCTGCTTCAGCTTGAGCAGCTGCAAGGTCTGCTGCATATTGTTGCTTCATGTCGGCGAGGGCTGCGCGAGCCTCGTCACGCTCCTTCAACAGCCGGGCGATAACACGCGTGGCGGCGTCATGCTGATAGAGAGCATGGCTGAGCTCCTGGCGGGTCTGATGAAGCTGCGTTCGCGTGTTGTGCAGCTCCAACATGGTGGCATCCCACTCATCGTGGAACAGACTCAGCAATCCAGGAATGCTTGTCGCTGGAGCGGTTCGAGGCTTGACAGTCTTATTTACCTTTACTGGAAGCAGGTCCTCTGACGACAGGGCCTCCCCAGTAACGGGGCACTTCCCGGTCTCGCGCACATACTTCTCGATCAGTGATTTTTCAAACAAATGCCCGGACTTAACGCTGACTATAGCCTGCTCAGGAACGGTCCCGGATATTGAGCAGAACATGGCCGGTGCAGCTGCTGCCGGTCAAGCGAGACCCGCTCCCCACTACGATCCGCAGGCTCAAGCACGCAAGGCAGGCAGCATCCACGATCCTGTAAGTGGGTAATAAGCAACATAATGCGTAAAATCTCAGTTTAGTAGCATTTTCATGTCAACAGAGCCGCAGAGCGGCCCAAAAGCGCCGCCAGGCGCTACCAAAGCCAAGCAAAGTACTAAAATGCTAACCAGTCCCACCTTCTGATACACTGAATCCAATACGTAAGGCGTCAAAAATTTCAAAGGGATGCCGCCATATACGAAACCCAATCTATGAGAAGTAATCAGTCCTGTCCCAAAGAAATGAACGTTCGCATATCGTAAATGCTATGGATGGCAAGGCTACAAGATGGATGCAAAGTTTGCTACATTTTGATTTGGTTGCTCCGCCTTGCCGTAAATAACCGTTGACATGACGGCACAACTCCGAGTCTCCATTATAGTATCGGTTTAAGTTCTTTATCTAAATTATTTCGCGAGATGAACTAGGGGACACATTAAAGAACTTTATTCCAGCGCGTCACAGCCTTGCACAGGGTAACCTCCTACAATTGGGCAGGTTGGGACGGACTACATGACTCCTCGCAGAGCACTCCTCGAAAGCAATTCCCATATTCCGTCCACTTTTCCCATAGCTGTACAGAATAGCTTATGCCACGGCAAATCCCGTCACTGCATGCCTTCGCCACGCCACTAACGCCACACCAATTATCCACCAATACACAGGGGTGGCGAGGCGTCATGCTTCGAAGATAATCATTATGTCGTGGGTCAGATTCGGTGATGGACCTCCTGTTGACTACCTTTTCACGGCGAGCGATGCGAAAAGACCAACGCCGGACGAGGGAATGATCATCTGCAGCTTCTGCCGCACATCAGATGCCGTGTAAAAACCAAGCAAAGCACGGTGCATCAAAGTTACCACAACCCCTGTCAGCAGGACAGTTTCCCCCAACCCTTAGTTGCTGTTTTAACACACACAACTCGGGTCCCGTTTCCTCAACTGTATTTCAAGGGGCTTCCCCAGTTTCACATAGCTCCATAACCATCCTGTCAACACGCGCGTATGTGCATCTGTGGGTGTACTTGCCTGTAGAGCTGGCATGGGTAGGTGGCGTCACGCGGCTTGTGAAGGGCTTAATGGGAAAAAGACATGTCATGGCGGTCGAGCGGTATTGAGGACCTGACGACGGCTCTCTACATCTGTGCGACTCTTGTTCATAGATCTATGGAACTGGTCCATGACCATGACCCTCCATAATCATTCTACGCGAGTTACTTTGGGCTTAATGTATAGCGTAAACCCCCTGCCTATTTGTGAATATCTGGCGGGTCGTGAACATTAACATTTTGAACACGAATTAGCAAGTTGGTGGGTAGCGGGCGGTCAAGTTGCCCAAAACAGCTGGAAGCCATGGCACCGTCTCCGCTGCTGCGAAAGGTACAATACATGCAAACGGCACCCGGTTCTGTGTTTCCTGTGCTCAACTCGCCCAACAGGTGCAGCAAGGACAGTCGATACAGACCATCCATCAGCCGCCATCCTACCTCTCACCTCGCAGAGACATCGCAGCTATGTTTTAGTATCAGATATTACTGCGCTCTCCCCTCATCATATACACTCTGAGAACCCACAAACACGAGCGTCGTCAAGCCCAACACCTGAATCTAAACCCAGGTCCAAATCCGAACACAGCGTTCCCGAAGACTCGTATCGCAAAACACTAAGAGCAATCCAAACACTCTTGATGAAAATTTCACCACTACCTTCGGCAGCGTCGTGGTAAGTAGGAGATAGAAAGCCGTTTTCCATGGCACACATGTCCGTATATTCCACCACCTGCTCTCCGCCTCCCTGCTCAGAGCTAGGTTGCCCCTTCCCCCTCTCCTCCCCATCACTCTTGCTGTTCTCTCACGGCGCCGCGCCTATCCCAACATATGCTCTGCCCCGCCTCACCCGCTCCACTCGGAAAATCCTGGCCGACTATTAGCCTTAGCCGCCCCCCCTCACCATCACACAATCCACGCAAGGAGAAACCCTAGCCACGGTATTTGGAAAAAAAGGTACCATCAGAGATGCAGGCACTCATAAGCTGGCCTTCTGTAGCCTTGCATTCATGCACATTTAGACTTTCCTAAATCAATCTTCCCCTGAGCAGAGCCCTGCACGTTCCCATTCCCACAATAATTCCTCGCTCCCTCCCTGAACCCGACAGACAACGGCGGCGTACACGAACATGACACAACTTTATTACACACGCGACATGGAAGGGAATTGTCGTACCCATCGTACAATGTACGGGAACACACGTTGCTACTTGGTGATCAGCAGACCCCTCTTTATCGACAACGGAAGGATAAGAGGAAGGGGTGGGGAAACTGCATATCCCTCAGACATCTCCCGTTAACACCTGCGGCTCGCCGATGATGCTGTCTCCGAAACCGCTTATCGGTAACGCCCACTTTGGAAGAGAGGGAAGAGAAAGCAGGAAAAGATGATGCAGTGGCAAGGTAGCCGGAGGCGGAGGCTCACTTTCCCCGCTGAAACCTTCCCCAGGTTCCCCCATCACTTCAACCCGCTGCCTTCCCAGGCCCGGCCGCCTTACACGGTACACCCCTTAAGCCAGCACAGGTTCCCAGATGCCGTTAGTGGCGGTAGGGGCCTTGGCGTGTATTTGACCCGACTGACGCGCCAGCTCGCAAAAAAGGGCCACTGATGACTCGGGAGTACCCTGGGGAAGATATTGATATGGCATCACAGAGGCATGTGCTTTATCCTGGCGTCTTTCTTATACCACAGGAGAATGGGAGACAGGCATTAAGGCTTGTCAGATCGTCACGCACTTATGTCCTGTTTGCTTTTCCTACGCTTCGTTTGCTTTTCCTATCCTTGCAAGTGGCTTCGCCGCTTTCCTGTCCGGGTTCAATGTGTGAACACCCCACCACGATGAATCTCGATGCCGATGAATCTCGATGAAAACCGCCGGCCGCATCACACCCCCGGGCTTCCTCCGCCCCTTTCAATCGCCCAGCCCAACGTACAGCGGAGAAGCATTTGGCCTCTGTATGTTGCACATTCGCTCCCACCACGTCATGCCGGCGTACTTCGTCCCCTCCATCCCCAATACCCTCCATACCCGAGACCCGAGACCTGACCCGTCTCTCACAGCCACCACACCTCTCACCTGCACCACACCGTGTCCCACATTGAGGATGTGCCCTCGTGGTCCCGCGGCCCGCAGACAGCGCTCCACCTCCGCCCGGATGCGCTCCTCCGGACCGAACAGGACCATGGGGTCCACATTTCCCTGGGAGGGGTTGCAGAGGAGCAGGGTACAGGGCACAAGGAAGGTAAGGGAACGACGAAAGATTCGCAACCGGCAGAGAAAAAACATATACGAGGATTCAAAACCTCTGCACTTCAGGACGACAGAGGAAATGTGGGGAGAGAGTGCGAACGGGATAGCTCACCGACCCTAACCCGTTCCGACCCTTTGCCGGGGGTTGGCTAATTGCAGGGATTGATAATAACCAAACACTTCGCAGTCCCGATGTCGCGAGATTAATCCTCCCGAGTCGTGCGTGGCGCTTCCTGACGCTGTTTCATAAGCTCGCTGTGCACTACAGCTTCGAGTGTGTGTTTTGATACTCGTCGGATCTTTGCCTCTGTTCCAAGACGCCAGCCTTCCTCCTGCGCCTCCTCCGCCACCGTGACCTACCTGCACCTTAACGCCTTGTCCCAAAGTGGCCCGGGCGTCCTTCATGTCTACCGCCCAGTCCAACCCCACCACATCGGCAGCCGTATTACGCATTAGCTCAAGCTTGCCTGAGCTCAGAGGCCAAAAGGAGCGCAGTAGCAAAATACAGTGGGCCGAAAGGCAGCAGTCACGGTGGAGAGCTGCAGTAGTAGGGTCACGGGGCTTGGTAGGTTGTTACATGTCCGTGGGCGATTGGCAGTTGGCGGTTGGGACTGTGATAATGCCGGTGACTCTCCTGGCGCAATAGCCATGGAGCATGGTGCAGGATTTTAAGGGATTTAGGGTTTTGGGTCGTAAGAAGATGATTTTCTGTATTACAAATAAATTCATCAATTATGCTATCGATCACATTCCCGATTGCATAATCATCCTTGTATTTTGGATTTGCAACATGAAGGTGCGTTACAGCTTAACCGACTCCCGGATCCTGCATGTCCATCCCGCATTGCCTGTTTGCAAGTCCAAATATATTGATGGGTCACTTTCGAATGGTGCGATTGGATGAGATGTGGCCCGTACCCCAAACCGCCACCCCGCTCTGCACGCGCATCCCCTTCCTCTCTCTCACCCGTGCCCCCCTCACCCGTGCCCCCCTCACCCGTGCCCCCGTTTGCGTGGAAGATGATCGGCACATGCGGATACTTGGCCTTCAGCGCACGAGTGATGCGCTCCGCATACGGCATGCTGAACTCCGCAAACTGTGCCGGAGACAGGTGATGAGCCCAGCTGTCGAAGAGCTGAATCACCTGCGTGCGTGCGCGAGGGAACATTATGGGCAGAGGGCGGATGGTGATTTAGGAGCACATATGGGCAGAGGGCGGATGGTGATTTAGGAGCACATATGGGCAGAGGGCGGATGGTGATTTAGGAGCACATATGGGCAGAGGTCTTGGAACGCCTGGGAGCCGGAGGGTCTCTTTTTTATTTCTGTAAATCCTAATTTTCCATTATATATATATATGATTATACATATTTAAATCCTAATTTTCATATATATAATCAAATAAAAATATATATATAATGAAATAAAAAAATATATATAGAGAGAGGTGTATGTCTGATAAGTCCCCAAGACGAGATATAGAACGGCATCTAAAGATTAGATCGCTTCCTCTGCCCTACCTGTGCGCCGCTCTCAATCTGATAGCCCGCGTATACAATGAGCTGTTCCGTGAGGAAGTCCAGGAAGGAGTGCAGCAACGACGGATTATGGAACATAATTTTCTGCGTTCATGAAAACACGGCGGACGTTTACGTAAACAGGAATTGGGAAAACCCTGAAACCCCTGAAGATACGCACGGCTCAAGTGCGCGGAGTAACCCGGGTTCAACATTGGCCCCATTGCTTCAGTTACCACCCAGATCCTTCCACTCGCACCTTCGTTTCCTTGCAGTCCTTATCCGCCTTTCCCTCCATGGCGTACGCCGCAAGAGTCCAGGGAGTGCCAATGAAGCCCAGCAGGGTCACCCCCGCCGAGTCCGCCTCTTTGCGCAACGTCGACAAGATGGTCTGGATGAAGGGCAGCTTTGAGGAGGGGTCGGACAGCGGGCTGCAGTGGAACGGGAAGGGGGAAATTGGGAAGGCAGGCGGGAGAGACGGAATGTAAAGGATAGGGATCTGTAGGAAACAGAAAGGGGCGAAGAAGGGGCGGGGTAAAATCCCTAAGCATTCAAAGGGGAAGCAGCGATAGGTAACCCATATCCCCGAGATCTGACCCATATCCCAAGATTAACCCAGATATGCAACCCAGATCTGGGTATGTCGTATCCTTCCATATTTTCCATTTTCCCATCTGTCAAACCCCTCCAACAACACTTACACAAGCCGCGTCAGATGCTCAGTGGACCGCACGGGATTTGAGATGACTGGTCCCTTTCCCTTCACCATGTCGAACTCAATGCCCATGCCGGGTAGCGGCGTTAGGATGTCGGAGAAGAAGATGATACCGTCGGGGCGGAAAGCCTGCAGCGGCTGCATCGAAAGCTCGATTGCGATCTCCGGCGTCTCAGAGCGCATTCGGAAAGGATACCTGTCGGAATATCTGCGGACCGGGCGCGCGAATGCCGGAGGGTGGGGCGATAAGCCGGGAGCGAGGGAACAATGAACCGGGTAAGATTGTAGGCAATGCCCTGGCGAGGTCGCAGGGAGATATGTCTGGGAAGGCAACAAGGCGGAGTCAGATATTATGACACTGTCTCAGTCAACTTTGGGTCCGGATTAGGCCCTGTGTTGGAATTTCGGTTTGGGTTTTCTAATTCGCTAGGAATCCGTAAAATCCATCCATATCATATGATGATGGAGATGTCAAAGGTCATGCACACGAACATGTCATTCTACACGCACACGCGCGTATGGAACTTACTCCCTGAAAGCAGCCATGTACCGACCGGCCTGTCGCATGAGCCAAACTGGCGTTCGCTCGGTATCTGTGAGCAGCGCGATGATGAAATTGGATTAATTTCCTTCAGACGCTCCCATTGCAGAAGGTAATCCTGCGATTGTGCATATGAGCACGAAACCAGCGCCGACCGAAATCGTTACCGCCCGAAACTCGCCTTCGCCCCTCGCAACGCGCAACAATAACGGATCTTGGCCGCCAGCCGCCCGACAAGTCAAACTGCACGCCCGTGCACGCGGCGCAGCCTTGCTCGGCTTAAACGGCTCCCCACTGCAACGCTGAGAGTTGGCCACCTGTCGCATACCGCTTGATTGCATCCTTTAACAAAGTTCAAAATCTGATAGGGGACTGCTAATATGTAGAAGCAATTTGATCGCTTTGCGCGGTCGTCGTCTCAACACTTGCAGGCTTCCAATCTATGCGGTTTAACAAGATTTCTTCGAAGAACATACACCTGGCGAGCCAACATGATAAGGAAGGCTAGGGAGATTATCATTGCTTGCAAAAAATCTGAAATCTATTCTGGGTACGAATGGTACGGAGTTGGTTATTGCGACAACCGTTCCTGCCTGAGAGTTACTTCGCAAATCGAAGCATTTGGTTTTATGATCAGGTCATCAATGGCACACATTTATTTTAACGGTTGGCTTGATTTGTTGTTATCGATTTTTCTGCACCAACTTTGAAGGGCAATCATTAATCCCACTTATCAATAATTACTTTAACACTTATAAATTAGCATCATGGTAAAACAATCTGTAAAAGTGTTCGTGCGCACGCGTCCCACAGCAACGAGCGGCTCCGGTATCAAGTAGGTTATGCTATTACTGAATATCAATGCCTTGAGCAGTAGCTCACGTGCGTTCAAACTGGTGCAAGCCGAATGCTGTGGGCATGTGCTTCCACATGTGGAATGGTCAGCGTGTCATTACCGTTACCATGAGTATTAGGTTATCAGCATATTCAGGAGTCATGTCGGAGCTGCTCATATGCCAAGTGCGCTTTGCCGGGTGCGGCTCGCAGGATCGGTCCTGATGGGCAATCCGTCTCTGTGAACGTGCCGAAGGACGAATCGGCCGGTATCATCAATAACCAGCAGGAGACCTTCTCGTTTAAGGTGTGCTCTGTCGCGCGATCAGGGTTTTGGTGTGGTATCGGAAAGCCCACATTAAAGGTGGCCGCGGAGCGGCAGCGGCAGGCGATAGTACGAGACCAATTCAACATCGCCACACTTTCAAATGACAGCCCCGGCGGGCAATGCCACAGCGTAGTAGGATGAATCACACGGGCACAGGAACCCACGCGATAGCCTTTCCATACAAACAAACGGATTGCAACGACTTAAGACGCGCGGTTTTTACCTTCAGCGGGTAGCAACCCGGTTTTCCATATGGTTCAACCTTTCCAGGAATACCTTTTCCCCGCAAACCCAGCTCCAACTCATGATTTATTGCATTTATTGCCTAACATTTCCTACCACCGGCCTGCCCCGCGCCCAGTTCGACGGCGTGCTTGAGAATGTGAGCCAAGAGGAGGCTTACACCACAGTAGCACATGAGGTGGTGGATAGCCTCATGTCCGGATATAACGGAACCATTTTCTGTTACGGCCAGGTGGGAAGTAACGATTAGAGAGGGTGATGAAGAGACTGAGGGACGCCTCCACCACCACATCGCCCCATGCAAAGCAGGTCAGGTGTGGGCATCCGCTGCAGCACCTGCAGGGTGGGGCGGTAGCTGAGCGCTGGTATGGCTCTTGTTGTCGTTGCAGCAATGGCATCTGTTGCATCTGTTGCTGCAATGGCGTCAATTATGACTGCGGGAGGGACGTCAATTATGACTGCGGGAGGGACGTCAATTATGACTGCGGGAGGGACCGGAACCTCAGTGAGGCAGTGAACACACAGCAGCTGAGGAATAGGACGAGGCTGAGGCCGGGGTAGGACGGAGTAGGACGAGGCCGAATGTCAAAGAGAGAGGAACCCATGGAATGCAACGGACACGCGGGTCAGGGGACCTAGTGGTGATGAAGGGAAGGGTGGAGGTCTTCAAAGGAACAGTTTTTGTGTACCGAACACAAAAGAAAAGGGAGTAGAGGGAAAGACTCTAGACCCACGGGTCACAGGAAAGCCCACAGCCGACAGACGACTTATCGGAGGGGTTGGGAACGCGGGGGAGGGGACAGGGCGCCTTGGGGAAGCGTGCCGTGTTTTCTTACCATATATCCCCTGGCCTATTCGCCCCTCCTCCCGCTTCACAAAACCCTTCAGACCGGGGCCGGCAAGACCTTCACTATGTCGGGAGGTGGTGCGGGTTACGCCCACCGTGGAATCATCCCACGCGCTCTGTACCACATCTTTCGGGAAATCGATCTACGGGTGGACAAAATGTACCGAGTACATGTGAGTAATTCACAGTATTACGCGTTGCGCTGTCATTCGACGACTTGAAGAGGGTCTCAGGGGCTGAGAGGGGCAAAGGGGCTGGCTTGCATCGCCCCTGTTCCGCACGGTAGATGTCCTCTAGGTTTGATATGTGCATATGATGATGATGATGATGATGATGATGATTGATGATTGATGATGATGGTGATGATGGTGATGATGGTGGTAGTGGTGGTGATGGCGATATCAAGAAGGCATTGACGCTTCTTGCTCACTCGGGACATGATTTGACAAGTGAAGGGGTCCCAATAAAACCCGCGGGGTGCTGGTCCTTCCGTTCTTTTTATTTGCTCGTTCATTCGGCAGGTATCGTACCTGGAAATCTACAATGAGCAGCTGTACGACCTTCTGGGTGACACCCCTGGCACGAGCGACTCGTTGGCGGTACTGGAGGACTCCAACAACAACGCATACGTGAGTCAAAAAGGGCCATCAACCCAATCCACAGAGAGGTGGCTGGGACGATTTGGGAAGATGAATTTATCCCCACGGATGTGGGTCACGTCTGAGCCCATATCCATAACCGGATCCGCTGTTATACCACGATCACACACATACACACATACACACATACACACACGCACGCGCGTACTTTCCCGGTGCCTAATCCCCGCCCGTTTCCCCTACCTATTACGACACAGTGCTGAAGCTTCGGAATCCATTTATTCTTCTCCTTCTCCTTGTTAAGGTCTCGCGGCTCATTCCTGAAGATAACCCCGACCGCCCTGCCCCGCTTATCCGCTCCAAACAACCCCCCTGTCCCGACACGGACCTTTCCCCGCCCCCCTCTTCCCCCCGTCCCGCGCTCCCACCTCCACCCAGGTTCGCGGTCTGACGCTGATTCCCGTCAGCAGCGAGGAGGAGGCCCTGGCGCAGTTCTTCCTGGGGGAGCAGGGCCGCACCAACGCGGGCCATGTGCTGAACGCGGAGAGCAGCCGCTCACACACCGTGTTCACCGTGCATGTGGAGGTGTGTGTCTGTGTGTCTGTGTGTCTGTATGTCTGTGGGTGGTGGTGGTGGTGGTGGTGGTGGTGTGTAGTGGGGTGGTGGGGGGGGGGTGCTGGGGTGTAGTGCGGTGGGGGCTGGAATCCTGACCTGACACAGGGGTTGGTGGAGGTGCACATGTGCAGCCTACGTATGGTTTCGACACATTCGCCTCTAACCCGCCTCTGTTCACACAAATGCTTGCTTGCATGGGAGGCACAAAATAATCAATCACTTTTTCCCTTCCTCTTTACGCCCTCCCGTACCCGGTACCAGACTCAAACCCAGCTGTATCACAGTGGTTAGTTCCTTGAGTGCTCCTCACCCGCAGTGCCAGGACTCGACCATGGGCCCCTTCCCCCTCTCCTCACCTCTCACGGTAATGCACTTCACCTGCTCACTACCCGCCCTTGAAAAACGTCCAGATGCGCACCAGCGAGGCCGCCAGTGAACGAGCCATCCTGTCCAAAATCAACCTGGTGGACTTGGCGGGTAGCGAAAGGACCAAGAAGACCAATGTCACGGGTGAGCGGAGGTCAGAGGCAGCCCTTAATCCGCCTGTGGAACTTAATGATCTGGTCTATACCTATCCCGTACCCCCATCTCCTCCCTCCGTCCCCCTTTCCCCCGCCCTTACCCCCATCCTATCCGCACTCTCGCATATACACTCGTATACACATACACCTTGTGGTACGCACACGCACACGCACACGTCTACACAATCGCAGGTCAGACGCTTAAGGAGGCCCAGTTCATCAACCGGTCTCTGTCCTTCCTGGAGCAGACAGTCAATGCGCTGTCCCGCAAGGACAGCTACGTGCCCTTCCGCCAGACCAAGCTCACGGCGGTGCTGCGAGACGCGCTGGGGGGTAACTGCAAGACAATCATGATCGCGAACATATGGGGTAAGTCCAAAGGGATGGGGGCCAGGGAAGGAGCAGGAAAGGGAAAAAGGAGAGCGGGGACCGTGGAGGGTGAATGCGTTTAGATGCGTTTGGATGCGTTTGGGGGACTTAGTAAAGCGGTTAGTTAATCAAACCTTGCGGATACGGGAGAATGACTGTCGGCTTATGCGATCGGAACCGGCAAGGGATGTGATCTCCGAACGCTATCACGCAGTTCCCAACCTCGGAAAACCCCCTTCCCTCAGCTCCCGCCGGCTATTTTCTCTCCCTTGAATCGCATCTTTTCACCTTCCCGCTTTCCATGCCAATGCGACAGGCGAGCCCAGCCACACGGAGGAGACACTGAGCACTCTCAGATTCGCGTCGCGTGTCCGTACATTGACCACTGACCTTGCGGTCAACGAGAGCAACGACCCGGGGCTGCTGTTGCGGAGGTACGAACGACAGCTGAAGGAACTGAAAGCGGAGCTGGCGATGCGAGATACGCTTGGGTGAGAATGGGGTGGAGGTGGAGGTGGGGATTGGGTGGGGCAGGTCCGAAGAGGGGTGTACGTCGCGTCTGAGTTTGGAATGCAGGCGAGGGGGGAGTGCGTGCATCTTCCCTGTCCAAGCCTAGACGTGCACTTCCCTGTTCCTCCATTCCCTCCCTCCCCTCTCACCTCTTCTCCCCATCCCCTCTCTCTCCTCTCACCTCTTCTCCCCATCTCCTCTCTCTCCTCTCACCTCTTCTCCCCATCCCCTCTTCCCCCATCAACTATATCCCCCAGCGGCCGCGCACGTGTCTCCTACGATGACCTGACTGACGACGAGCTTCGCGAGCTTCACGGCATCGCCCGGCGATTTCTCCAGGGCCAGGCGGAGCCCGAGGAGCTGCCCGCAGACTCCCTGAAGAGGGTTCGGGAGGCCTATAAGGCCCTGCGGGCGGTGCACGTTGCGCTTAAGTCAGAGATGGCGCAGCAGTTGGCCACGCTACAGAGGGCCACGGAGGATGGGGCGGCGGCGGTAAGTTGCGAGTTGCTGTAAAAAGGGGATGGCGAGTTTTGAAGGTTTAAATGTGAGGACGGAGGGGAGATGGCTTAGCAAGGCTGTAGGATAACAACGGATAGGGATAAGGGATAAGGGATAAGAGAGGGGGTTATTAAGCGGAGGTTTAGCTGCCTGATCTGCTTGATATGGAGTGTTATCTGACTTTCTGTGGTGCGGGCGTACAGGGGAGGCTAAGCAATCCCGCAACTCATAAACCCTTAACACACGCCAGGCTACGGCCGGCGTAATAATAATAATAATAATGATATTATTATAAAATAATGTATATAATATAAATATATAATAATATATAATGATATTACTATATTATGATGTTCTTGTTGTTATCATTACTATTATGTTATCTGACTGGTCAGGCAGTAGACGAGAAATATCCGTCGTACCCTGTCGAACGATTTGCGGAGTATGTAGAGTAGACGACTGGCCAGGGTGAAACTAACGGGTTTTATCCAATGGCAGGCGCCAATGTACCAGTGAAATTATTATGCACAGTGCACATATAGCGAACGGGAACTATGAATTTGGTGGTGGGGCAGCTATGAACACGCCAACAGAGATGTAAAAAGTCAATGCACGGGAGGGGCCAAATGTACGTACGCTCAAGCATTATCTTTCCCTTACCCCACCTCTCACCCCCGTCACCGTCAACCAACCCTTCGCCCTTCTCCCGAACCTTCCCCCAAACCTTCCCCCGAACCTTCCCCCGAACCTTCCCCCAAACCTTCTCCCGAACCTTCTCCCAAACCTTCTCCCGAACCTTCTCCCGAACCTTCCTCCAAACCTTCCCCCAAACCTTCTCCCGAACCTTACCCCAAACCTTCTCCCGAACCTTCCCCCGAACCTGCATCGCATAGGCGGGGGCCCAAAACCCGATGACCAGTCTTCCAGGTGTCGGCGATGTCGACCCCCGCGCCGCGGCCGGCTTCACAGTCGGGCAGGCCCCCCTGGACGCACGACCACCCCCTCGCTCCGAACTCGGAGACCACCACCCCCCGCATGCCCAGACCACCGCCTTGGGTCCACCCCCAATCCTCAAACCCCAATCAAGCCACTATACTGGCGACGCCGCCAGCACGTTCGGGGATGCATCAGTGCCGGATAGCCCCTCCATCGCGCGCGGCTCCGGTGCTGCCGCCGCCACGCGGCTGGCGGGCATCTTTGCCGTACCCGGTGACCGCAATGCAATATTCCGGCGGTACAAATCCGACGTGCCGGAGGGGCGGGAGCTGACGGCGGCGCTGAAGGCGGCGGCGGCGGCGCTGCGGGAGACCCGTGGGTCGATTAAGACGTTAGGCGAGGCGGTGAATGGCGCGAAGCGGCGGGTGGATGAACTGAGCGCGGCCGTGTCGCAAAAGCGGAGTGCAGCGCCGGCGGGAGGTGATGGAGAGGTTCTGGATAGCGAGGCTTACGCGTTGGTACAGGTACCAGGGGTGCTGTGTGGGATAACAAACAGGATTTCATGGGCCTTATATCAGCACACATGGTAGGGGCTTGGGGGTGGATAACTGGATCTGATGGACACAACGGGGGGGGAGAGGATATCCGCAGGAACCCACGACGTGTGTGAGGGATGGGGAAGGATGGACATGTAGGCGCATGGGGGCGGGGATATACGTGTGTGAGTGCAAAGAGACCAGGAGCTATGAACATAAGGATAACTATCGGAGCAACAATCAGGTTGGTTGTGATATTGGTACGTAGGAAAGTGCATGGTCGGTGGGGGTAGTGGGTAAGAGTAGTGGGTAATATGGTTTTATATCCTTTCATTGAAAGCATTTAGATGATAGGGGCTCGTGAGGGAAGCGGCAAAAAGACGAGCGCAACTAGGGGATGGTGGGTACGTTTATGACAACACATACATATTCGGTCAACCCACATGCTAAAACCACTTGCTGAAATTGGGATGCGAAAACACCCGACAGGAGCTCAAGACCGTTAAGGCGCAGTACCGCGCGGACTTTGACGCCCTCAAGGTGGCCCGTGAGGAGCTGGAGCCTCAGATCCAAGCGGCATCGTTGGCGCGTGCGGCCCTCCTGGAGGCCTTTGACCGCTGGGCGGCAACTCAGAGTGACGCGACGCTGAAGCGCATGGCTGCGGTAGGTGGATGAACGGGAAGAAGGACGGGTAGCTGCAGGATAGGGATAGTCTATGCAATAAATTGCAGGGGCGGGCTCTGTGTATGTGTGTGGGTTTGCGTGCGTGTGTTCGTGTGTATTTGTGTGTTTTTTGAGCGGGGTGTGGGACCGGGGATGTCCAGACGTCATGACTAACCATGTTACCAGACTTCTCAGGTGCCAGTATGCGAGCTACCATGCGCATGTATAATAATTAAGTTTTAAGGATAGTATGAGCCTTGGGCCTGGGGGGGGGACTCGGCATCTGCACTTAGTCCGTCGTGAATACGGTAATCTGACGTGACACAGAAGCCCGAAAAGGGCGCTCCAGGAAGGACAGGAAAACAGGTTGGCAACGGATCCCGATTTCATGGAAGCCCATCCTCCTGGTTATCTTCATAAGCTCCCCTCCCTCTCTCCCTCCCTCTCTCCCTCTCTCCCTCTCTCCCTCTCTCCCTCTCTCCCTCTCTCCCTCTCTCCCTCTCCCCCTCTCTCCCTCTCTCCCTCTCTCCCTCTCTCCCTCTCTCCCTCTCTCCCTCTCTCCCTCTCTCCCTCTCTCCCTCTCTCCCTCTCTCCCTCTCTCCCTCTCTCCCTCTCTCCCTCTCTCCCTCTCTCCCTCTCTCCCTCTCTCCCTCTCTCCCTCTCTCCCTCTCTCCCTCTCCCCCTCTCTCCCTCTCCCCCTCTCCCCCTCTCTCCCTCTCTCCCTCTCTCCCTCTCTCCCTCTCTCCCTCTCTCCCTCTCTCCCTCTCTCCCTCTCTCCCTCTCTCCCTCTCTCCCTCTCTCCCTCTCTCCCTCTCTCCCTCTCTCCCTCTCTCCCTCTCTCCCTCTCTCCCTCTCTCCCTCTCTCCCTCTCTCCCTCTCTCCCTCTCTCCCTCTCTCCCTCTCTCCCTCTCTCCCTCTCTCCCTCTCTCCCTCTCTCCCTCTCTCCCTCTCTCCCTCTCCCCCTCTCCCCCTCTCTCCCTCTCTCCCTCTCCCCCTCTCTCCCTCTCTCCCTCTCTCCCTCTCTCCCTCTCTCCCTCTCTCCCTCTCTCCCTCTCTCCCTCTCTCCCTCTCTCCCTCTCTCCCTCTCTCCCTCTCTCCCTCTCTCCCTCTCTCCCTCTCTCCCTCTCTCCCTCTCTCCCTCTCTCCCTCTCTCCCTCTCTCCCTCTCTCCCTCTCTCCCTCTCTCCCTCTCTCCCTCTCTCCCTCTCTCCCTCTCTCCCTCTCTCCCTCTCTCCCTCTCTCCCTCTCTCCCTCTCTCCCTCTCTCCCTCTCTCCCTCTCTCCCTCTCTCCCTCTCTCCCTCTCTCCCTCTCTCCCTCTCTCCCTCTCTCCCTCTCCCCCTCTCCCCCTCTCTCCCTCTCTCCCTCTCCCCCTCTCTCCCTCTCTCCCTCTCTCCCTCTCTCCCTCTCTCCCTCTCTCCCTCTCTCCCTCTCTCCCTCTCTCCCTCTCTCCCTCTCTCCCTCTCTCCCTCTCTCCCTCTCTCCCTCTCTCCCTCTCTCCCTCTCTCCCTCTCTCCCCCTCCCAACTGAGTCATCTATTCGTCCTATACCCCCATATCAATTCCCCCTTGCAGACCGCCCGCAACGGGCCTGGACCTGGCGATGAGGAGGACGAGCTGGACGCCGGGGAGGCCTTCGAACGAATGCAGCTCACCCGCATCACGGAACAAGACCCCGACTCACTCGCATACCACGCCGCGATGCGCCGGACGGCATTGACAGCGCACGGCGGTGGTGGCGGCGCAACATCACGGCCCCCGGCAGGAGCTGGTGGTGCCAAGGCGGCGGCGGCCGCGACGCGGCGAATGGAAGCCACCCAGGCTCTAAATCGTGCTGGGGTGCGAATGTGAGACTCGCACGCCAGGAATCAGGCTGGATGCGTGAGTCCCGTGGGTTGGAAGGAAAGCAATGGAGGTTGGACCGGATCCCGGGAACCCATCACAACAGGTTAGGAACCGCACTACCATATTGCCGGTGACCCTGTTGAGGGTGGGTGGATGTGCACTTGGATGGGTAGGTGGGGATTTAGGAAGGCAAGCCGGACTCCAAGAAGGCGATTGACAGCGGGGTATTACCTTTTGTCCTCGACACGTCATCGTGATAGTTAGAGGGAACTCACCAATGGCGCGTCAGTATTAACCAAGCACAACGGTTGGACGGAAGAACGGAATTATGACAGATAGAGACATCCGGGCACGGCACGGGAGTGTGGGGACGAGGCGCGTTTAGGGTATCAAGGGGTGTGAAGGTCGTAGTCTGCACGGTAGCTTGGAGTGTGACTGAACGCTGATTCTTATTGTCATCTGGGTCGCTAGCTCCCGACACTACACTGGAGCCGTTGGGTATTTTGGGCGGTTAAAAAATTTTGCACGTGCTGTAAAGCTCTTGCACGACGTGGGAACAGAAGGTACGGGGGAGCTGTGTACCGGAGGCCTTGAGGGATGAACAGGTCGTTTGCGGGTCTAATTTGGGTAATCCCAAAATATATCAGTGCATGTGGATGGGGTGTGGGATGATTTGATGTGGAAAACTGGACGTAGGAGTGCAGATAGGTAACACTGATGCAAAAAGAGGTGTTGTGAAGAGACAGAGTGGTAGACGTCGACAGCCTGGAGCACTCGTCCGAATTTGGCGAGACGTGTGGAGTTAACCCTCTGGAGCTTAGGACCTTCGGGTTTTCGAGTCTGCTGCAAGATGGATGTACAACTTTGTGGTAATTTATTGGGAATCACTTACCTTCCCGAGGAAGGGAAAGAGGGAAGTTCTTCAAGGAATTGGCAGGCATTACGCCGACGGAAGTGCGGTGTGATGTGGCGCGATGTGGCCCGCATGACGTGATTCGCAGTGCTTTACGTACTCCATGCACCAAGCTCTCCAAGGCTATGGCTATTGTGCTTCAATTCTTACCACATGCTATGTTATTACTACCTAGTTGATTATCACTACACGAAGCGCGTTCCTTTATGACAGGCTAATTGACAACGCAGTATCTCCTTCGTCGCTGTGACAAGCAAATAAAGACTTCTTTTATTGGTTTCTGATATATACAAGGTTGCGGAATGAACGCCTGCACTCGGGTAACAGCTTTGGCATGCCGACGTGCACTTCGCGACATAATTGCTGCTTCCAGTTATGGCGAGCCTGCGTCATCGTTATCATCACTCCAAGCTACAAACCATGCCACCTTTCACCTTCGTCGTTTGTCTTCACAGCCTGACTTAACCGCAAGTTCGTCTTCGCAAATCCAGAGCCCAATCGATACTTTCACTTCAGGCCTTCAAAAAAAGACAGAATTGGAATTACTTGAGCTTATCCAAAAATCCCGGGCGGAAAAATTAGGGGGAGAGGACGACAAGCCCGACGAGGAAGTCGAGGAGGTATGTCTTGAATTATTCAGCATCTTCTGGCATGCAACCAGGAACATCGACTTCGTTTCGACATAGGTTGCAAACCCCGAGACTGGTGAACTCTATGGGCCCCGTGGAAAGGAGCCGACTCGCTTCGGTGAGGTGCAGAGTCTGGCCTCTCTATGCTTTGTTGGCGGTGTAGTTAATTGGACCATTGGATGCGTGCAGGAGACTGGGAGCTCAATGGCAAATGTGTCGATTTTTAAATAGCCTTCCGTTAGTCCGTTAATCAGATTTCGACAGAGATCGTATCGACGCCGGCTCCGTACTGGTCATTTCACGGAGGCGTTTGCAACATTTGCATCTCCAGCTACTATAAATGCTGATAACCTATTCGTTTTCGACGAACGAGAACGAAGTTAGGAGATTGGGACGCCGGATATCGAGAAGGGTTGGTTGAGACTCTTAGTCCGAACGTTATTCCGATTGGGTGATCTGTGTTTTTGCATATCGTCCTTAAAGATGTGTTGAAACTTTGTTCAAGCTCGTCCTTTTGCTGTTGGCAGTTAGGAATGGTGTTGTTTGGCACGATTTTGGCGGCTGGCCTAATTGTCGATGGCACGCCAAGGTCTATTACCTTCTTTCGGCATACAGGCTGCCTCAGGCTGCAACCCGCTCACATGATGTAACAGCGTTAAGTAATTTTGAGTTATCAGCAAGGCAGCGGATACCAGCAGTCCTGTCATGTCTTGCATAATCCGCTCTTCACAGACCAAAGAATTAACCGAACTTTAAGCAGTGAAGTGACCCTGACACTTCACACATGAGCTCTTATGGCGAACTACCTTGGCCTCTTCTGTCAAATCCGTTAAAATCAGGGGAGACTCTCCCCTGCTCAGAAGATTCCTAGCCCTACAGGCTCAGTCCAAGGTGTAGCGTAGGTACACTTTAAAGCTACTCGCAATGTAAGCAGCTCCTAGCAGCAGGTTTGCAGTACTGAGCATGCAGAAGGGCTGCAGTGGAACAGGGTACAACAAAACTGCATACACTATCATCCCATGGATGCCTTGCTGTTCATTGGCAACTGTTGGACACTGTAAGTAATAGACTAGATATACATTAATAAAGAGGCTGCATACGGGACGGGGGCACCATCGGTGGAAAATCGCCGCCATAAGGCCACCACTTTCCGCTGCTGACGCTTCCCGAACGCAGTCAATCGGGGCTGTGCACGTCTAGCCTGTAATGCCTGCCGTGCAAGGCAAGGAGAGGTTGAAGGAGGGGCGAGTCCAGACATGCAGGAGATAGAGGTTTCGCGCAAGGACCCTATCTCAATTTTGTTTGACTTGAAGCCCCGTCCATGTGGTGACGATGGGCATAGCGTTCTAGGTCCGGAATGTGGCTGCTGGAGGTTCGGAACATTGTCGTCCAGCATCACAGTCGGCGGCAGCATATCATAGCACATTATAGCACCAGGCATGGCCCTTCAGTGGGACCTAATATAACAAGGCGCCCCTTTCTACGAAAGCAGGTGCCTGTCTCTGTAACCTATCGTGAAGACCGGGTTTTCCTATTAAGGACCGTGCACATGCAATTACGATGCCAATCCATAGCGAACTGACGATGCCTGACATGAGGCCAGGATTAAGGCCGCTATAACACTCGTCTTCGTCCTGCCTGCATTATCTATCGCCCTCAACGTGAATGCCCTGTACCTGCAAGCCTTGCTGCACCAATAGACAGGGGCAACAGAACCCTGCTGACACAGGTTGCGGGCACTGGTGGAAACGGCTTCAAAGCTTGGTTTATGGCGAGACTCGTTGCATTATATCAACGTACGCGAATGCAAACTTGCGTCCCCTCGTTACGTGGAACAGGATAATTATATCCTCTAAAACAGTTAATTTCTGAAAACCTTCTAAGAATCGCGATTTACCAACTGCAACGCTTGGAACAAGTTAGTATGATTATGCACACGCTTCGACTTGGCAGTTCCGCGTAAAAATCCTAACCTGAATTCGGCGGCGTTATCCTATGCCACGAACTACCCGAGACGGCGCAGGATGGCGGCTTGCGGCGTTGCGGGCCTCATGAACCTGACGTGGACCATTATGTACGGCCAATCCGACAGGGGATTAAAAGTCTCGGGACTGCCTTAAAAACATCAAACTGATAAACATTTTGGTAGACGTTTTGCTAACAGGCATTCTTAAGGTTCTTCAGGTTCCCAACAAACAATTTAGCGCTCGCGTCTTCTCTCCGAGTTACCCAGTTAGACAATTCCGTGTGGGTAAGTCAACATGGGTTAACTTTTTCATTGATGATGAAAGTGCGAGTGCTCCTCGCTTCAGTCAATTTGGGCCCGGCTCGGGAACTTGTCGACTCCTTGATAAAGTTCTAGCGAACGTCCCTTGACCCTGTTTCCTTCGCTGTATCGTTGATGCAGAAAGTCATCCTCTGAAGAAGCTTCAACCATGTCTACTTCGACGGTCACTGTCTCGAACATGAAGGCGCCTATGAGGTCTCCTGCAACAAGGGTTTTGGAAACAGGGCTGGAGGCGCTTACGGGCCTGCTTATGACAGCTTTAACGCCTGTCATTCTTATCGCGGCGATGGGCCTCTCTATTTTCAAGACTATCGTAACTTGGGCGCGCACGGAGTTTGCCTCGCGCACATGAGGCCCTTGCTTGAAAGCGAAAACTTAACTGCCGCTGGCTGTGTCAGAGCAGCAACATCACACAGCAACATCTCGTACTATTTGTTGTGGATTACCATCGGTTCATGTCGTTTCGCTTGCCTCGGCTGGCGTTGAAGGGTTGTGAACAAGGACGATACCCTACTGCCACCGTTTGCTAACCCTGCCAATGTGCCTTGCCTAGATACAAACCGACTGGCATCAGTGTACAGTACCTTGGTGTATCACTAGTCGCGTCTGCCATATCCGGATGCAGCAAGCTTGTTGCGGAGCATCCGACGACTCGCCTTGTGATATACAGTTTTACCGGCTCATGCCCACGTGCCTGTTGCATGGGGAATTCTTTTCGCCCGGTTGTATTTCTTTTTACTAGCATTGTCATGCCGTTTCCGTAGGTCTTACTGGTGCATGGTTACACTAAGAACTTAAGGCGCTGAACTTGGACTTCATAAGGCTTAACATGCATGGGGTTTAGCCATAGTTGTCTGTTCGTTATAGCGTCTATCTGGAGGGGTAGCGATTTGCGTAGATTTATAAGTATACCAATAAGTCGAGGCGCCCAGAAGGGAGGCCTGTGCACAGACGACCCGGTGCATGGGCACGCGCATCTTATTCCTTTTTTGACGACTTCCCTGCAGTGATGGGCTCCCATGCTCACATTGCTGGGACAGGGCCCTACGGTGGTGTGTTCTGATGTAACCCTGTAACTGATAAGAGACGCTTCGACCCAAATCGTTCAACATCCTGGGAGGGTTAAAGGGTGCGCAGTTTTCGTTATGGCTATCGGGACAATGAGGCGTGTCGAGAAGGTTGGGATGTGGGTTGGCTTGTTTTCTGGTGGGATGGTCCAGCCTCCGACGCGCCAGATGGTAGGTTTTCTTTCTCAGTAAGTTACACTTCATTAAGCGAGACACTGGCAAGCGATTGTCGTCTTTACCTGCAAAATCCTAAAACTGTACAACACCATGACCTGCAATGCACTCCTTAGGTACCCGCCTAGTGCCTCCTATTCACTGGTGTGGTTGGGTGGTAACCGTGATTGCCATCTCACTGCCGTCCCTTGTGCTCAAGAATATAGACAAGCTGTTATATGGCACAAGAACTTTTCTTCTCTACAAATGCTGGTATTGCGTCAGTACCCAGCTGTCAGTAAAGAAGACGTCAGGGGATGTGCAGCGATTAGTAGTGCCCCGCTTTGGGGAGGTAGTTTGCCTGGTATAGTTTGCCTTGGCAACCGTTGAGACCCGGCATATATGAGAACCTCAATACTATGACGAAGAGGAAGTTAGCCTGGGCAAGAAATAATTAGGTGGAGTCATGGATTATTTGCACCAAGAAGAGCTTTGCAAACGGACAGTCGGTTGTAAACGGTTGCCAAGCCAAACAGACACTGCACTGGTATTGGGTTTAGAACGGATCATCCATATTCATTGACGGTTATGCTAGAAGCGCTTAGACAGGGAAAAGATTGGGGGCGGTAACCGGGCGGGTTCAGAGGATATCCTCTGAACCCGCCCCCAATCTTTTCCCTGCGCGTTCGTACGGCATCGCCCCATACGGCGATACAGGCGTAGTTTCATTCAGCAAGGAGCGTTATAGCATTGCTGTGGGTATTGTCGAATACTGGTGTTTCTGTTCATTTGTCTCGCTAAAATGGCTCTGGCACTTCTTACTCGCCATGCGCTGCGGGCCGGCACCGTTTGCAGCCGCGTTGTTTCAAACAAGCCCGTTCAAGTGTAAGTCAATGTACCATTTAAATTAGATGTGTGGTAATTATTCTCTACAGAGTGATATTGTCTCGACATTTTCGTGAGTTGACGGCGGCTGCCGCTTGGTCGCAGGCCTTGCAAATCAGTTTTCGGACGGCCCATGCTTGCTCAAAGAGTTTTGGTACGTACATTCAAAATTGTTAACGTGATCTAGTTATCCAACCAACGACATTCTGTGCTTACATGGTTTAGATTTGCGATGCAATTTCCTTTCTACTGTGCCTTTTCGCGGTTACTCTCCCTTCTTAGTATATGGCAATATCCTTCATTGATTATTGCAGGGATTTTCGGTTGCTGCAGCCCCCAAGGGCAAGCAGCCTCCTCCGCCACCACCCCCGGTTGATGAGGAGAATGAGCTTGATGAGGGCATGGACTACGACCCCATGGAAGATCTGACCGTCCCCCAGCGGCGCCGCGTGCTGGCCATGAAGGACGTTCAGAAGAAGTACGACCTGGTTCACAATGAGTACCAAAAGGAGCTGGCGGCGCTGCAGCACAAGTATAATGAAAAATACGGTGCGTGAAACCTGTTGCCTTATTCGAGAACACTTTCCACATTCGGGGACACAAACACACACGTGATGTGCGAAAAATAGTTTAATTTACGGCTTTTAACTTTTCCATTTTCGTCATGATCAACACGGCTATATAGAGTGGCTGTTGAGTTCCAAGCGCAGCCGAAGTCGAACCCGCGATCTATACTTGTACAATTAGGGTAGAAATAGGTCAATTATATATCATTGACTGGCGGGACGGATCATCATATCTTGTGGTACCTTATACTGTCGTACATGATGCCGTACCCGCAGCGCCAATCTTCGACGAGCGGCGCAACATCTTCACGGGCAAGACTGCCATTACGGAAAAGTACGAGCTGGAGGATGATGACAAGCCTGGTGGGTGGTGGATGTGTTGGGGTGTGTTTTAGGTTTCGCCTTGACGCAGTGAGTCGCCAAGGAGTGTGTGTGGGTGTGGGTGTGGGGGTAAGAAGCGAGGGTGGGCAGGTTGGGTGTACGGTGTGTGGGTTGAGGTGTGCGGCGGGTACTTCATTTGGCTGGGTGGGTGGTATTTTTCAATATACTTCGGCCTTGTCCGAAGTGGTTGTGGGCTTTGTGTCGTACATAAGTGGCGGAAATCTGGGGAGGGCGGGTACTGGTGGTCGCCAAGCCAAAATGAGAGATATCGATCCAAAATCCAGGTTTGGATTCTGAGCAACTAAGCAACACGAGAATTTTAGGTGCTCACCTGATCCGGATTTCGAATCCAAATCTGGATTCATCCGCAGACGGCCCTGTACCTGATTTCTGGCTAAACGCCCTGGCCAACCACAACAAGGTCGGGCCCTTCATCACCGAGCGCGACAGCGAGGTGCTCAAGTACCTGGAGGTGAGGACCCTCTCCTTAGTTAGGGTTTTAGGATTTGTGTGTGAGTCTGTGCGTGTGTAAGCGTTTATGTCTTGCACGTGTATGTCTGATGTTCATGTCCATGTCTATGCATGTGCGCGCACACACACACACACACACATACACACACGCACATATACACGCACAGACACATACACACACGCTCGCCCGCTTGCGCCCACCTGCCGCCCTCACCCCTCGGCCCACAGGATGTCCGCAGCCAGGTGCTACTTGGCGAGGAGCGAGGGTTCAAGCTGCTCTTCTACTTCCGAGCAGACAACCCGCACTTCTCCAACAGGGTACGGCAGCTTGACGGGGTGGTACGGAAGGGGCGGAGACTGGTTTCCGGTTTCCCCTCGCAGAATATCTAGGGGGGCCCATAACTACCAGTCGTACACGTCATCACGTCGCCTGATAACTTGCGACACAATTCGGTGCTTTGACAGATTTATGAATGTGTGTTTTTCCTGTTTTGGTGTTTCCTGACAGATTTTGGAAAAGGTTTACGTCCTGGAGCCCGAGGATGATGTCGTACCCAAGCGTTTTACGGGCACCTCCATTTCTTGGAAAGAGGGCCGTGATGTCACCGTGGAAGAAACCAAGAGGAGGGTCAAGGGGGGCAAGGTGAGGGGGAGAATGGAGAGAGGTTGGGGTACGGGGAAGACGGGAAATGAAAAACTGCAGATTCGGGGTCTATGTGTGTATTTACGTGAGTAAGGGGTGAAGAGGAAACGTCCCGCTTGCGAAAGGGCCAGAAAGAGAGCGTGACGAAGGGGAGGGCTCTTCCTCCATAAATAAATAAATACTACTAATATTATAATAGTAGTAGTAAATTAAATTAAATTACTACCACAACACACATCCGTCAAACCAACTCCGTCAAGTGCATGACTAAGGGGGGGGTGTTGCCCGTCTTTCGACACCTCGACGCCCCCCTTAGGGGGAATATCGTCGTCGTCAAACCCAGTGCAACCGCCACGCCATGCCACGCCCCGAAACCATCACAGGGTGAAAAGTCCAAGCCCGCCTTCGTGGTGGAGAAGGTACCTTGCGACTCCTTCTTCACTATCTTTGACCCACCAAAGGTACGGCATTGTATATTTTAGAACCTAATCGGAAGTTATATAATTTCAGTTGTTTTGGATCCGTTAACGGTTCGCTTCGGGCAAACTGCCCCCTCCCTAACTCCCGTCCCCTGTGCGCATCTTGTCCCCTGTTTCAGTTCTTAGTCAGGTTTCAGCAGTACAATCGTACGAATTTTGTGAGGGGCCAGCTTGTATCAGGCTGTGACTTGGTTGTCGTTTCGAAATTACCCTTTCCTGTTCACACTTTCACACTTCCAGGTTCCGACGGAAGCTGAGGCCACTAGTATGAGCGAGGAGGAGCTTGAGGAGGTCGAGGAGGCCCTCGCGAATGACTTCGATATTGGATTTGCAATCAAGGATCAGGTGAGGTAGTTGGACGTTGGTGGTTGGTGGTTGGCATGGTTACATAGACTCGGAAACGAAAACCTAACCATGAACTCTTCCTCTCAACCCCCCTTTCCCCTCTGCACCTCGAAAGGTCATACCCCGGGCAGTGGAGTGGTTCACCGGAGAGATCGCCCCGATCTCCCCAGACGAGTACGATGATGAGTACGAGGAGGGCGAATATTAGGTTCACAATTCTCCATTCTTACATTAACGGGTGGAGAACCAACCGTCACCATCATCTCCTGAATAATTATGGCCTGGAGGGGTGCGCGAGCACGTGCGCGTGTGTGGGTGTGTGTTGAGGAAGGCTTGGAGTCGTGTACGCTTGGAAGTACGCACCCTGGAACGTGTGCGTGTGTGTTTTCATGTTTCGTGTGTGTGGGTGTGTGTTTTGCGGATTATGTCTTAACTGATCGGGCCTGACGTCATCACGGAAAGTCTAGGACATAACTAAGTGTGTGAGGCCGCAGGGCGAGCTCCGGTCTCCGGTGGAGGAGTGGAGACAGGCTTCTTCAGCGAGTGTGCAGTGTGGTAGAAACAAATACGCTGGTGTCGTACGTCGAGGGCTGCAGACAAGCGCAGCGCTCCAAGGTGGATGACACGTTTTTTGGGGGGGGGTTCGTTGTAGCTTCACTGCTGGTGCAGATGATATGTGAGATCTTTGCACGGCGGTGGGTCGGAGGGGTAAGGTCGCGTACTCTGGGTGAGGGAAGGGGTAGGTTCGCGTGGTGGCCAGTAGACGTGTGGGTTTTGTTACCGTGCTCCGTACACGGGATCCCCCTCGCCATCTTACTGTTGGCCATTGAGGGGCCATTGGCCTGCTAGAAAGAAGAGGAGTCGGTGCGCGCGTGTGGCTGCAGTCAAGTGTGCCGGGATGGACGTCGTCTCTTGCGCCAGGTAGTTACGGGATGCGACGCCGCAGGTGCGGAGGGCCAGCGGCTTAGGGGCCCAGCCGTGAGCCGACCTGGGGAGATGCTCTTTGCTGCCATTACAAGTAGCAAATACCAAAGCGTGTTTCCTGGCGCCCACATCTCATGGATGGAACATAACGATTATTGGATGAAAGGTCGTACGGGGCAGCAAAACTGTCGTACGGGGCAGGCTCCGTCGGTGCTGCGGAGCAACCAGTGGGGACTCCGGGGCCGCGCTCTGATCCGCGTTATCGGATCTCTACGATTGACCAAGCTTTTTCTGGTGATGATTGACTGAGCGTTCGGTCCTCGTTCTTCTAGTTCAGATTTTATTTGGTTTTTTTTCGTTCGGTTTTATTGTGTGGACGGCTTGGTGTTTGGGCCGCGCTTTTAGGGAACGGAAGGGACGAAGGCGGAGTTCCGGTGCGGTTATAGGCGTTCAGGCTGCGTGTAGATTTTGGGGGCCGTAACGTGCCCTTCTGCGGGCAAGCCCTGGAAAAGAGCAGCGAATTAGTGGTGGACGCCAATGCCATACCTTGTTCTTCCGAGAGGATTTTCGGTGACGATGGGAGGGTTACCTACGCAGCGTCTTGGTAAAATTTGGCCCGCAATGTCACTCCAAACTTGCATCGGGGGAACTTGTCACACTGTTATGTGGCGCCAGCGACATAAATGAGAAAAATGTTACAATCAAATCAACGGTTAAAATTCTTGCGGCACTTCTTTTCGCACTATTCCGCCCGGTTTACATTTGTATAGCAGATGTCCACCTCCAAAATGGGCAACCCTGCGCGAACTGCGCACAAAACACATTTGAGTGTTTGCAATCATGTTGTGTGATTCTGTTCTCCGTATGCGAGCCAATTCTTATCCACAAGTGCTTCTGGGGCAGGCACGATGCCAAGGTGGACTGACGACGGACTTTCGCAAGTATGCGCGATTAAACGAATAAAAACGACCCAGTTTCCTTAGTAATTCAGCAACGAATTAGACTCATAGGCCAAGACTGGTCATGTAACTTTTAACACAGTTCCTTCGGGCGGGTACGGGGCAGTTGTAAAATCATCCGTGTGTACAGCGCTTACAAAAGAAGGACATTATGGCTCACACCATCGGATAGAATTAATATACGACTTATTAAAGATTCATTAAGAAGCGCTTGAGGAAACGATCGGACTAGCCGTGCATCACAACTAGCTATTCCAAGTACCGAAGGACGCACGGTTCCGCAGCTAATGATTACAACTTCTCACAACCCATAATTCCAATTATCGTAGCAAGATGCACTGATGAGGCCGCCTCAGATTTCTAGCTTACCTTCGTCGTTTACCGATTGCCGGGCGTTACTCCTTGTACAGGCCTTCCATTTTTCCTGATTTGCGGATATTAGTTTTAGTTATTTTCTGAGTAGAATCCATGGCAGACCGGCCGCCCACAAATGGGCTGGCTGTGCTCGGAGGGGCGCCACCAACGCGCACTGGGTCGCTGCCCACGGCGGGCAGGCTCGCAACGAATGATTCAAAACGAGGGCCAACAGCGGTACGCGCGTTGCATCAGACACCATGGACCAGCCTTCCACAGCATGTCCGCATTTCGGTATATGCATATCGTCACGACGGCAATTCATCCCATCGCCAAACATTGGTAGCTCTCTTGCGGTGCAGAAAACGGCTGGAGGCATCATGCTGGATCCAATGGCTCAGGACCTTATCGTACGGATGCGGCTAAAATTTGGGGTGAGTGGACTTCACATTTATAGCCAGGCCTAGTGCGACGACGATCGTGGGAGAAGAGTACAGCGCCATGCAATGGTGCCGCTAAGATGGGGATGTACGGTTGCGCGCCCTAAACATCCTCCTCCGACCTGGTTTGTGTGGCGCGAAGGGGTGCGGTGCTGGATCCCGAGGCAGGGACAGAGCCCCGGGATCCGAGAGAGAGAGAGTGTGTGTGTGTATGTATAAATTCTATGTGTGCATGTGTATGTACATTAATTGATTTGATTGATTTGCTAACCCTAAGTTAGGTTCATAAGCTTTGAGCCAGGAGGCTCAAAGGACCGCGTGCATGTGTACGTGTATGTGTATGTCCTCAGCACGGTACACATCGTGTTCACCTCCTCCACGCCTTTGTTGCTACGTTGTTCCTTCAACGTACTCACGCACAGGACATCGCCGCCACGATCACGGGTCAGGAGATCATCACGAAGGAGGTGCTGCAGTACGTGGCAATAGCGCCCTCGCGGCCCCCGCAAACCAAGGTGCGTCATGGAGGGGACACCGGGAAGCGGTTACAGCAGCGATGGCGGTTGCCGCGGTACGGCAGCACTAGCATTGGCCATGGCAGGAGTTGCAGCGGTAACGCGCTGCTGGGGTGCTGGGTAGGGAGTGGGATCAATCAAAGAGGGCGCTGCGTCAATTTGGCAATTTGGCGGGGGTTGGCGGAAGCGGGTGGCGGGAGAGGATCTGCGGTGACATCTGCGGATGGCGGTGGCGGCGAAAGGATAATTTACAACCGGGAGTTGCGGCGCGTTACGTAACCGAGTTTGGTGTCCGCCACGTCAGCAGCAGCAGCAGCCACTGCCGCCACCGCCGCCGCCACCGCCACTGCCGCCATCGCTGCCGCCGAAGGAACTTACTCCTTTGAGTCCTTTGCTGCGACCAGCATGAATGCGGCTGGGAAATGTGGCGCCCCTAAACCCCCGCTTCATCCCATTCCACCTCACTCCAACACACGCCGTTGCGTTCCATTGCGCCGTACTGCAGGAGGCTGACGTGACATTGCTGGAAGACCGCATTCGCACAAAGCTGGTCGGCGGAACCCCTTCGTGAGTGTGTTTGTTGGGGAGGGGCAGGGGGAGGGGGAGGGGGAGGGTTTACTGTTACGACACTGGCTGCAAAGAGAAGGGGAGTGTCTGGGTGTTGGGGGCTGGATGCCATCCTGCGTCTGATGGCATCCTGGGAACAAAGCAGGAGTGGGAAGAGGGCGGGGGTTGGAGAGGGAGTGGGGAAGTAGTGGAGAGGGAGAGGGAGAGGGAGTGGAGGTGGAGAGGGAGAGAGAGTGGAAGTGGAGAGGGAGAGAGAGTGGAGGTGGAGAGGGAGAGAGAATGTAGAGGGGCGTAGCGAAGGACACGTCACGTCCCGAATCCCCGTCGCGCTCGCGGCTGCGTCGTTCCCCCACTGACATTACGGCGTCTGATCGCGCAGTAAAAATGGGCTCGCAGCCGCAAAGCGGTCAGAGAGTACGGACGAGTGGCTTGCGCTCTTCAAGTACGACATGGCAATCGGAAGCTATAAGGAACGGTTGGAGTCAGAGGCAGCACGTGCTCGTCAAATGTCTCTTAAGGAGCAGCTTGAGGCGCAGGTCCGTTTGACTCTGTCCGTCCGGTTGTCTGTCTACATGTCTGTCTGTCTGTTTACCTGTTCTGTGTTTGTGTTTGTGTTGCTGTGCTTTTGTCCGCGTGTATATGTATGTGAGTGTGTGTGTTTAAACCTCCGGTCCCCCCGCTCCGCTTCTCCTTGCCGTCGTCTCCCCGACATTCCCCCACCTCTCCCCGTGCGGTTGGATGGTGCAGATGGGGGAACACGAACGGTTACGGCAGCTCGAAAGGGATCAGGAGGACGCATACTTCCGGCAAGAACAGGTGTGTACGACTCGGGTTCGGGGCAGGGTTTCGGAGCGCACGCCTTCCGCCATCCTCTTTCTTTTCACGCACCCGCTCATCGGTTTTATATCATCCCTCAGTCCTAACCAAAAAAATCCTAACCGAAAATAAACACACACGCACACACATGCACTCGCGCAGGCAGCTCTTCGGCAGGCGGAGGCGGCGGAGGCGGAGCGTCAGCGGCTGCGGCGCGAGATCATGCTGAAGATCAAGGAGGAGCGCATTACGCAGGTGTGCGTGTGTGTATGCGTATGTGTATGTGTGTATGAGTCGGCGCCCACATGCTTCATCCCCGTTTCCTTATCCGCGGTACAGGTATACGGACGTGTAACATGTACGACAAAATGAACTCTTGCGTTGTGCCCACACGCAGATGTCCGAGCGTATGGCACGGCGAGATGCAGAGCTCACGCGCAAGCGAGCAGAAGACGCCGTGGAGGCGGCTCGTACAGCGTACGACACGGCGGAGGAGCTTCGGCGAGAAGAGTCGTCGCGCATTACGGCCAAGCTGGTACGTCACTCCGCATATTCGTACATATTTGGAAAATCTCTGCTCCTGGATTTTCTGAAGGTGTTCTGGTTATTTAGCAGCTGTTGTCTTGTTTCGAGTTTCCACACAGAAACATTCATGACGGAGCACCCATTGTATTTCATAAAAAAAACTTTATCTGTCGCGGCGCCGCCCTCCGTACACATTCACACACGTCACCAAACCCCCTTCCCCCTTTCCGCGTGACCCGTTTTGCCCCTTTCCTTCCATAAGGCCCTCCGCGACTTGCTGATGGAGAACGAGGTGAACAAGTCCATCAAGGAGGAGGCGAAAAAGAAGCAGTGGGCGGAGGACGCAGACTTTCAGCGCAAATGGGAGGCGATCCTAAACAAGCAAGAAGCGGACCGAAGGGAGCAGTAAGTCCTCCTACCCCACCAGCCACTGAAGGCCGTTACAGCGGGTGGTGTGAGCTTTTTCAACCTCCGAACCACTCTCTCGATCACAAGGGGGGGTACGGGAACAGAGGAGGGTGGAGGGCGCGTGACGGGGAGGGTGCCCTGCCTGCGCGTGTTTGGTTGCATGCTGCATATCGCATGTGACCACCAGCCAGGGTCGGTGTTCGGTCCCTGATCGGCTCCTTCTAGCTTCTCTTCAGCCCATCGCAGCCCCTCCTCTCCCCCCCTCCTTCCCAACCACCATAGTCTGGCCGCCCCCTCATCCCCCCCTCAGATGCTCCCATCGCAGATCCACCTCGCAGATCCACTTACCGTACCCCCACCCGTCCCTCCCGCCCCCTCTCTGGTTGTTCACAGAATGGATAAGATCAAACGTAATCAGGCCAAACTGCAAGAGGCGGCGGACCGGCAAGGGGAGGCGAGGCGCAGGTGGCTGGATACGCCCCTGGTCGAGCGGTACTACAAGCAGCGGGAGGATGAGCGGGCAGCAGAGGAGGTAAGGGTGCAATGAATATGGATTTGCAATGAGTATTGTACGGGCATGGGCGCTGTGCTGTGGTGTGTGCTATGCTCTGCTGTCATGGTGTTGGCTGCTCTGGCTTATGCTACAATCACCCTTTCTTGGTGTCGTGGATTCGTTGCCGCTTATAATTCCCGTTTCGCTACTGGCGGTGGTCGGCTACACCCGCCTGTTTGGTTCAGGAGCGACGAATAAACCATCAGAAGGAGACGGCCAAACAGATAACGGTGGCGGTTGGGGAGCAGTTGAAGGAGCGAGAAGCGGCAAGGTTACGGCGAAAGCAGGAAGACGATGTGAGGCCGGGCTTCGGGACAGGGGGAGAGGAGGGGTTAAGGGTCTGAGGATGGAGGGTGGAGAGACGCAATCCACGTCTCCCAACAGAAACAAAATTAGAGTCCCCCAATTAATTAAACGGGTTCAATTTTGCATCATCTACCAATTTAACGATCTGACATTTTTTCATGAGTAATTCACAACCAATGTTATAACTGTATTTGTTGAGGTGCCGTATGCTGTATGCCGTACCGATAGCGAGCTCTTGAACCCGGCAGCCAATATTGAATTTCAGTTTGCCATGGATTGTTGTCGGAGGGCCCCGTGGGTTTATCTGTCAGCATTGGGAACATCACCATGTAGCCCCCCATGTAATCCTCACATTGGAACGTGCATTTTAAGGCAAACAAAGGTCAATGCCAGGGCTGAGAATCTATAGCATCGCTCCCTCTCCGCCGCTCCTCCTGGCTTCCATCTCCTCAGGCCTACGCCGCCAGTGTCGCTGCCAAGGTGCGGGCAGCCGAGGAGGCGGAGCAGGCTCGCAAGCAGGCGCTGTTGGAGCAGAAGCGACGCTTCAGAGCGGAGATAGAGAGCCAGGTGCGCACTGGCTGTATCGGTTTGAGGAAGAGTTACCGGGGGGAGGGGGGGGCATTGGGGAGGGGAGAGGAAAGAAAAATGGGAGAGGGAAGGTGTGTGTTTAAGGGCCCCGAGGCCCATGAAGTAATGGAATTTGGAGCTATGACATGGGGCCCTATGACATGGGGCCCTATGACATGTCCTGTCCTCAACCCCGGCCTCCATCTAGCGTCCTCCCTCTTCCTCCTCCAAAGGGGGGGGGCAGCGAATACACAGCCATCGCCTCACCCATCACACTCCATTCCTTCCTCCGTATGCGGGTTATTCCCACCACCTCACCCCCCCCCTTATCACTTCTCTAGGGTCTGGAATCCGCTGTAACATAACATAACCTCTTTCCCCTGCGCCCCTTACCTTCACCACCTCTCCCGCCTCAACCCATCCCTACCCTTACCTTCACCACCTCTCCCGCCTCAACCCATCCCTACCCTTACCTTCACCACCTCTCCCGCCTCAACCCATCCCTACCCTTACCTTCACCACCTCTCCCGCCTCAACCCATCCCTACCCTTACCTTCACCACCTCTCCCGCCTCAACCCATCCCTACCCTTACCTTCACCACCTCTCCCGCCTCAACCCATCCCTACCCTTACCTTCACCACCTCTCCCGCCTCAACCCATCCCTACCCTTACCTTCACCACCTCTCCCGCCTCAACCCATCCCTACCCTTACCTTCACCACCTCTCCCGCCTCAACCCATCCCTACCCTTACCTTCACCACCTCTCAGCTGCGTGATGTGGCAGCTCGCCGTCGCGAAGCCGCCAAGCCCATGTCGGAGACGGAGCGCCAACTCAACCAGCGAACCCTGCAGCAGGTGGCCACCTGGCAGTCCACCGGTAAGCTGTCGCTGCCCGACCTGCACCCTTCCGCCTCCACCATGTCGCTGGGAAGCGGTGTCACATCGCGGGTAGGACATCATTAGAGCGGCCGCTGCAGTGCTGGGCTTTGGCGGCCAGGCGGCCTGGCAGCCAGCATGGCGGAGAAGCGAATAGTGATAGTGTGACGGCGAAGAAAGCTGTTGCCGCTACAGCTCGTGAAATCCGCTACAGCACCGGCAGCGATGAGCGACGGCACCAGAGCACCAGCTTCTGCTGCTGCTGCTGCGGCGGCGGCGGCAGTGGCGGTTTGGCGGAGACGTTGGCTGCGTGTACATTGGTGGCTATGGCGGCAGGGTCTTAGACAGCGGATAAATGCGACACAAGTAATCTTCACTGTCGGGAATGGTCGTTAAGTAGACCGCATGGAGGTTTGGATTTACTGTAGTGGCCGATAGTAAGCCGGAAGACGGGGTTGAGAGGGGGGAGTGGCGGTGGGCGGGGTGGGGTGGTTATGATGGCGGTGAATGAGCTGTGGGAGCTTCAGGACGTTAGGTCGGCTTGCTAGCATTAGGGGTACGTGCCCTTTGAACAGAACGAATGCGGCTGGTATGTCCGGGCGTATGTTTGGGTGTTTGCTCGTCTGCACAATGGTAAGTGTATATAATACACGCACGTGTGTTGGGGACTAAGCTGTGCGAGGAAGAAGGGTCGGTGGAGGTGACACCATGGAGAAACCTTGTGTTTGTAATCAGTGTGTCTTCGCGTGCGTTACCTGGGGAACCAAGTTCGGCGAGAGCATGCATGTGAACACCTCTGGTTGGCGCCTTGGCTCCAGATAACACGATCAGCGGGAAATGGCGGACCACTAAAGACGTCCTCACCTGAGGCGCATGTGTGCGGCTGTGCGCCCGAATCATAACGTGTCTTCATGCCTAGGTCTCCTGTGTATCAGTGACCACTGCATTCACTGCGAGGGGGGGGGCTATTGTATCCTGCTGGGGGTATGTGGTCAGGGGGTATCTGGTCAGGGGGTATCCTGTTAATATCCTATCCGGGATGATCAGATGCCTACCTGTTGGACATGTCCCGATAGATCAGGCCTTTGCTGTACGTCGGCGGATGGATATCTGTGTGACAGAGATACAACATTACAACATTAAGAGGCATTTGAATTCCGCCCAGGTCTGATTGTGATTTCTCGAGGACGCCGTACATGATACGGTATGTAGTAGTACAAAGTCACTAAACAGCTGAAAGTGTTCATTCACTACGTAGACAGATACGTGGATGGAAAGAACGCAGCGCAAATAAACCATCATCAAACACAGCTTGAGAATGCCCATGCAGTCTAGAAATGCACGGTTGTCTACCAGTTAACTCTCTAGGAGTTGTCATGCATGTGCACACTCTGCACCTTGCATGCACTGCACCTATATATATCTGCGCCTTTATTGTACTGCAAGCGACTACTAAAACTCCCCAGGGGTAGACCCGGGGGTTTACCAGGACAAAGGCTTTTGTTTACCGTGATTCTGCTTGTGCTTGTTTGGTGAAATGCTGCCAATTTATAACCCAGACAACAAAACCTGGATGAGAGGAACGAATTCAAGAAATAGCAGGTTTTGAAAACAACTATGTATTATGCCGGGTGAGACGGATAATGAATCAATAATGGAAACAGTTAATGACGACATGTTTAGGAAAGCAGACAAATAAGCAGATGCGGCCGCAGAAAAGCAAGTCTTACGGTCACGTCACACCACCGTGTTCGTTTCCCGGACTTGTCCATCCATATCAGGGTTATTCAAGGGAAATGCATAGCTGGTGGCTCCGGAACCCTCGGAGTCCCGCCCGGACCCCTAAAACTTCTCCTCCGGGAGTGTCCCCCCGAACTTGACTTCCTTCCCCTCCAATGTCCCTTCTCCCTCCACGTCCCCTCTTCCTTTAATAAAGGTACGACCGCCCGACACACGTTTTCAGATCTAGACCGAGTACTTCTGCCAGCACTTGGCAAAATAAAGGATGACAAGTTTTAAAATAACCGGGTGTAATATTTTAATTTAATAGCCGTCGTGTTCCATACGTTGGCTGAGTGCTGAGGGATAATATCCGAAGTATCTTGCTCGCTCTAAGCTAAGATTTGTCGGCTTACGGAACTTAGGGATGTTCGTACGCGACATGCACACTTGATTTCTGCCGTTAGATTTATTTGCTTGCAAAACGTCTAGCCTTTGAATTTCTGTCGGAAATTTCATGGCAATGAAATCATGATGATTTCATGGCAATTTCAACGTGCTTATCAATTATCTGTTCTATTACTTGCGGGGTAATAAAAACAAAGCGCAAGATGGCCGGCAATCCAGCATCCTTGGTAAGAAAAAGGTTTACCGACGATATAATTGAAAAGTTGTTACAAATAAAATGGTGGAATTGGGAATATGATAAAATTACAAGGAATATTAAAGCGATAAATCGTGGTATACTTGCACATGTTATCAATCCTTAGTTTGGTTGATACAAATTATAATACTTAGGGTTTTTACCGCTAATAAATTGGTTTATAAGCGTTATTAACTTTATTTGTGTTTTATGTCGTAGAAGTTCCATCCAGCTTCCCCTAAGTGTGAAGCTGCAAACCATAGACAATAGGCCAAACAAGATTTCCCGGTCGTTGCCGAACCTTGAGAACTTTTGCCGAAGTCAAGGTCGAGTTCCGGGAATGGCTGGCTCCAGAACCGTTGTGGTTTGGAACACTTCGTTTGCCTTCCGGGGGCACATTTTCTCTGGCCCCAGAAAGCTGCATTTCATGTGGAAAAATATTTCCGGGGGTCTCCGGAGCAGGCCTAACATATCTGGGAACATTTCAGAAAATCCGGGTCCCGTTCGGTGAAGTTCGCTAAACCATACATGACAGAGCCGAGAGCTGGGTCACGCGGGTCGTACGGCAGCCATTTTGCGTTGACTGCAGCGAAATGCGTCTTCAGGCAGTTAAAATAAGAGCTTTGAAATTTTAAACAAGTTTGACAATTGTCTGAGGAATATGGAGGTCGCAATTTATTACCAACCGTAACTGCCCGACACACTGCACGCGAACGCTTCGTTTTCGGTCCGGCAAGGTCCGCCAGCTCCAGTCCGCCCAGATAAAATTCATAAATATGTACAGATTAAATATGAGGCACTTTTTAACGATGATCCCTACCGTTTGGGCAGGAAAGGACGACTGCATGGTTTCGATGGGGGCGGTTTATGCTGCTACTGGCTCATACCGGCTGCGCACCTGGCCAAACATCTTGGAATTATCGCATAAAAGCGCAAGTTATAAGGACAAACTTCAAGGTGAGGGAACAGACACTACGCCCTCTGGAAAAGAAACGTAGTTCCAGGAGCGAATGGCAACCAGCACGACTGAACATTTCTTCCCATCCATCGAAGTCTTGATGGTACTTATACCCCTGTAGCCGTGAAGGCTACAATTTATAAATAAGAATGAAAAGAATTACATTCATTATCGATACCTATTTATAAATCTAAGCGCTAACTAAAATCAGCAAAGTCTTTCTCCTCGCTCGCTCGTCAAGTGTCGGGCTATACATGGGACGACTATACAGTACGCGGTATCCCCAAGTACCGGGGCCGCGACAAAGAATGTTGTACATGATCTGCTGTTTGTGGCAATGCCGCTGTGTGGCTACTCAGGCGCGGAGCGACTCTCACAATCTTACAAGCAACTAACGAACTGGGCTCCCACCACTGGGACATAAGGGACCTCAGGCCGTACAGATGTCTAATGGCCAGCGCCCGATGCAAAACAGTAAACCAGCAACGTAGGTCTGGCCGAAAGGTCTCTGACCCTTTACAACACTCCCACGCGGACAGACCACCTTGCTGGTCCTTCAGCCAACTAGTGAGCGCATACCCATGCCGCGCACGCACTTCTCAAAATGCGGCAATTGTAGCGCCTTGGTCAGGCCTTCAGCCACCATGTCCGCGGACTTGACATACAAGAAACGAAATGTCGCCACGTACAGCACGCACGCGCACAAAGTGGTGCTGCACGTCCATGTGCTTCGTGTTGTGTCTCGGTAGTGTCCGCCTACAAAGCCCCAATCGGAAGATGACCGTCTGCGGTCCAATCCTGGACACTACCCGTAGATACCCCAGGATACGACACTTCGCCCCCACAGATGTAATCGGGTTGTTGACCAGCCTGATCGCCGCTTGGTTGTCACACTTGATTGGCACACTTGAAGCACCTAGCTGTAAATCTTGAGCCAGGTGACGGTACCACAGCGTTTCCTTTACTGCAGCGGCACTCGACATGTACTTGGCCTCTGCCATCGAGGTGGCAACCGTCGGCTGTAGGACTAGACCAGCTCACTCCACCCCCCGTAATCAAAAACACGTAGATAGTGGAGGACCGCCTCGTGTTGACACAGGCGGAATCACAGTAGCCATGCAGGGCGCCCGCGCCGGACTTGGCCGGGTAAAACAAATACCTACTCCCACGGTGCCAGCGATGTACCGCAACACGCCTTTTGCCGCCTGCCAATGATCCTCTGTTGGCTTTGACATGTACTGCGTCAGTACTCCCACGGAGTACGACAGCTCGGGCCTTGTGCCCACCGTACGGTACAGCAGAACTTCCTACTGGCTCTCCATACCGGCACTCCGTATCATCGAGTGGCGTTCCCTCCGCCTGCAATGTAGTGCCATACGACATGGGCACCAGCCGCGGGTTGGCGTTGGCCATGCCGTGCTTCCCAACCAACTCCATGGCGAAACACTTTTGCGACACTTTCAGCGTATGCTCCGACCGGTCACGCTGCATCTCAAACCCCAGAAACACCCGAACCTCCCCCAGGTCTCGGATGTCAAACAAGGACTACAGTTTAGCTTTCAGCTGCCGCACAACCTCCAACTGCTTCGCCACTTCAGCAGATCATGCACGTAAGCAAGCACGTACACGCGCTCACCCATCACATCCTTGTAGAACAGGCCAGGGTCGGCCTGCGACACCTTGAACCCCATGGACTCAAGCTTCTCCTTCAGGTACGCATACCATGCACGTGCAGCCTGCTTGAGCCCCTACAGCGCCTTATCCAAGCTGCACACCATGCCTGGCTCCCCTTCTGCATATCCGGGCGCTTGATGCACGTCAACCACCTCTTCCAGCTTTCCATTCAGGAACGCCGTCTTCACGTCCAACTGGTGCAGCTCAAGATCACGCGCTGCCACAATCGACAGCAGAGCACGCAGTGTGTTGTGCTTGCACAACAACAACCCACTGGAGCTAAGACCTCATCATAGTCCCCCAAGCCCTCAACTTGCGCAAAACCCTTCGCTACTAAATGGGCCTTATAGCACACAATTTCACCCTTCTCATCACGCTTTACAGTGAACACCCACTTCACTGGCAGAGGCTTGACGCCTTCCGGTGGTTTCTGCAGGTCCACACACGAGTCACGAGGATTGACGCCATCTCCTCGTCCATTGCCTGCTTCCACATCTCAGCAGCGGGGGACCGCATGGCCTCCTCATACGTGCTTGGAATACTTTACTCGGCTACAAGAGTTAACCGTGTCACTGGTACCCCTTTGTTAGCACGCGCAGACCGCCGCACTGCAGGCTCAGGTGGTCTCTACCTCTACTCAGGTGGTCTCACTCGACCTCAACCTCGGCAAGGAAGCATTCGAGCGGCTGCCCCCGGTGCTATCATTCCTCCCCCCAGCTTCCGTCGCTAAGAGGAGAGGAAACATTCGACGCTCCCACGGGACTTGCACAGCTTTAGCCCTTGAGCACGGCTTTCTTGATAAAGGCAACATTCCGAGCGAGGGCGCCCCAGGCGTGTGTACGTCCATTTAGCACGCCACTTGATTGATCCATGTGTACGCAGTGCGTATGGATTAATAGATGATTTGCCTTTTACATATTCTACTATCAAGGCATCAACTACACTTGTTCGTGCAACAAGTTATTACATATATGTATATCAGGCCACAGCCTGCTCTAATATCTGGACATGCAGCCGACCGAATTCCCCTGAGCACTCAGCTTCCCCAGCTCAGATCCTTTGCACCACTTGCAGGATCATTTCAGGGTTCATTGAGCCGTATGCCATATGCGCATAACCCACGAAACTGACGGTAGCAGTGGGTAATAACGTTATTAGGGTTAACCCTGTTGCAGCACGCTTGGCCCGTTGAAAGGCCGTATGGTAGGCTTATGAAGGACGCGCGTTACGACGCCTGTCCGTGTCGCGTGCGGCCTTGACCGCGGTGTGTGGCGCCTGCTGATCGTGGTGCTAGCTGGCCAGGCCATGTTTGGGGACAGCGTGGCGCCTGGCTCTGTCATGCTCATGTAAGACCCCAGGCAGACCTACCGTCGCACCGTCCAGCCTATTTCACCGCACAGCCCATGCCTCTCAGGCAGAGAGCGAGTTGTATGCACCTTTCCCGTGTTTCCCTGCCCTAAGCCAGCAGTCCAGCTTAGGATGTACAGGGCATACGTCTTGTTCGTAACAGAGCCCTTGCTGCTGTTTCCTGTCTCATCGTCCGATTCTGAAGAGGTGCATGGGCTACACAGAATATCCTGCGTAAGGTCGTCTTTCTCGGACACTTTACCACGTTTTCTTTGAAACAGTCGCTAGGCGCACTCTGCACTCCATCGTTCACCCGTGTCCCGTCTACTTGAAGAACTACTGCGTCACTACGTTTCTTCAAAGACGATTATTTGGATGCCCCACGATACGATGAGGACTTATCACCTTTGATAAAGAGAGTTTGTTTGCCATTAATAACTTCGCGGAAACGACTAATGTTCAACGGGGATGGAGCCACTAGCGTTGAATGATATCAAGAAATCCTGTGTGCTGATCTTTTTACACTGAACACCGGAAGTGCCGCTGCTAAAGGAAGCAAGGTGTCACAGACTCGCCGCACCTCACCTTCGGCGGGGAGTCAACTGTGTGTGTTGTTTCGCTGCTGTTATATGTACCTACAACGAATGAAGGCCCGATGTTTTGCTGATCTGCGCAGGACAGGTTCCTTACACAAATAGAGTTCCTGCCACACGTCACATTCTGGCTACCTGAGACTTTAAAGCAGGGTGTGCTGTGCTGTGCCACGCTATCGAGGGCAAAGATCAGCACGACGCGGAATCAAGAAGCCTATCTTACCATCGCCGGACACCCGCGGCCGTTGGTAGATGAATATCCTGATAAGAGGCCTCCATCATCTGCAGCGCCCTGATTGCGAGGCAAACTATATGCACCGCTAGCTCGGACTGTTTCTCCATCCTGCATATGTCGGCGAGCCGCTCATTACCCACATCGCCCTAGCATTCACTCACACCCGTCCGAAGGCCGCGCATACGCATACACCTTGATGCCCCATCAGAGTTGCTCAACTAGACGCAACGAAGATTTCAGTCACCGAGGTCGCCGCCAGAGGACAGACGATCTCCACCACAAGGTAGGGATTACCCCTGAGACCTTTATAAACTCACCGACTACCATCGTCCCCAGCACGTACCAACTTTAGCTCGGTAAGAAACCCTGGGGGTCTCGTCCGTACCTAGTACACACATCCACTACCTGGTAAGTGATTCCTTTTGCTTGCACTCCCCCTCTTCTACGCACTCTACTTCAACAATCACACAACCCACACACATAAACACGCGCAGGCGCGCCAGCTCCATCAGAGTCAGGAAACTGAAACCCGCTCTGAACCACAAGTGCACAATCATATCCATGTACCACACAGACCCCAGGCCCGAATGCACACACACGCCACAAAGTGTGCCGGTAACAACTAGTCAGGTAGCCCCCTGCGTGTTGTCATGGTCGCTGGGAATCACGCAGATCACCGCGTGGCCCCATCCCTATGCCGCCGCCGGCAGCACGTAGGCTTCCAAGTGCCGACATGGAGCTCATGTTACCGCCCATCCCCGGCCTGCCGTATCCACGGGGACCCCCACCCACGCGATCGCCATAGCTCCCGCTGCCCATGCCGCCCTCGCGACGGTAGCCACGGCCGCCCATGCCGCCCGACCGCGGTCCTGGGCGGATGCTGCTGCGATCCCCTCGGTCGCCACGGCCGCCTAGATTTCGAACCAGTGTAAGCTTTGCACCTGAAATCGGATAAACAGCAACGAGGATCAGATGGACGGATCAGACGAAAGTTCCACAGCAGCAGCAGGAATGGAAGCCAAGGCTTTGAAGGAAAGGATTTCCCCCAAGTCACACCACCTAACTGCTTACCTCCCCGGCTGCGGCCGCCCGCACCGCCTTCCTCATCCCACTGGCCTCCACGCCGCCGCGACGCGCCAGGTCCTGCACCACCCTCGTCATCGGCATCCCGCAAACCGCCACTGCGATATGAGAAGGCTAGTCCGTTGAGCTCCACAATAGCAAGCGCCTGCAAGAAACAAGAAAGTGCATCAGTGCGTGTGCAAACAACTTCATAAATGCACGACAAGAGTGAAGCTATGAATCATGGTGTTAAAAAGCCCCATCACCTTTTCTGCCTGTTCCTCATTCCAAACACATATACCTTATCGGCAAGCTGCAGGGCCATCCGCTGCACCCTGGATGACTCGGAAGCATGCATCACGATGGTGCGCGTAGGCTGGTCCCAAGCCCCAAGAAGCTCCTCCGCAATCATCATCTTACTGGCAATGGAATAGATCTGCAGCACAGTCATTGCGACACATCGCAAAGGATAGCATTACGGATAGCATTAAGGATAGCTGATTTGCATTCAAGGCAGGAAGCCGTTTTGTGGGAGCGGAGGGGTGCCCAAACTGCACCAGGAGGCGTGAGGGGTAATAAGCTCATGATCGCGCAAGAGTGCATCACCGTGCGAGGCTGAACAGCACGACCTTTCACATATGAACCATATGGACCATCATATGATGCACATTTGCGAGAGATCTGAGCCCATATACCGCTGCAACAAGATGGAGGGAAAGTTAATCACCAACCAGGATTGAATTTAATGTGGTGGTAAAAAAATTAATAATTTTAGGATATTTTAGGATTGCCTCTCTCCGTTGTACTGTCGAACCCTACACGAAGCTGTGTGTTTTCTGTTCTATACGAAGCACAAATAGCTTTGACCATCTTAGTCAGGGTTTTAGGAGGTTTTGAATTTTTGAAGTTTTACACATCCACGGTCGTGCAATGATGTGATCCCCCCCAACGATTTCCAACCCCAACTCCTATAGACGTATGTGGCGACCCAGATCGTAAGCCTACCTGCTTGTCCGGCAATTCGAACATGGAGGCCAGCTGGTCCAGAGACAAGGATGCGTACTGGCTGCTGTACGTCAGCAGGTACGTCCGTACGGCCTCCTCCTGCACCTTGACCTTAAGCATTGCTAGCACTTGGTCCTTCTTGGGCAACAGGTTCCATGCGTTCAGGGACTTAAGGTAGTTGAAGGACTTTGACCAGTCGCCCTGTTGAGGTTGGATATTGGCAGGTCAGGGAGAGGGAGGCCTTACGGTTTGATATGACATTTCAAATCTAAAGTGTGATTTCATGTTTCCTCTCGTTTCCCACATCGGTGCCTGAACAGCACCCATGTAGATAGTTTTGATCCACATTTTGACGTTTTCATAAAGTGCTAAACAGATGCAATTGCAAATCCATTCCTGCCGTAATCCGTGTCTGGCACTGAAAAAGTTCGCACTAGGCAGTTCAATATGTCAAAAAACGCTGTGCTTCCACTGCGCTGTAATGTCTTTCTTATCGAATCATCTCTCCTATCTCAACGATTGTCTGTCTGTCTGTCCGACTCCCCCCCCCCTCCACACACCTGTGCCAGCGCCCTGGACGCCGCCATGATGTGGTCCCTGACATTCTCTGGAGGGCCCGTGAAGGCCTGGCGGGCGTACGTATCCCAGACGCGGTGGAAGGGCTTGGAGATCATTTTCTTCTTGGCGTTGAGGGGGTTGGCAGCCATGTTGGGAACCTGCAAAGGGGCGGGCAGACGGCCAAATGGGGTTGGTGTGTGAGACATACTTATGGGGATTATTGGAAAGGGTAGAAAGTAACCATAATCAGATTGTACGTGGACAGACGAGTGAGCGTTTAGGACCCAACACCCCTATAAGCCCCTTGTACAATTCACCCATTTACTCCGAGGTGCCAGGCGGAAGATACCCGAGTCCCCAACGCCCCATAAACCTAAGGGTTTTACTACCGGTTACGCCCCTCCTCCATGCCGTATTTCCCATGCGCAAAATGCATATCCCACTGCGGCTCCCCGACAACTTCTCCCCCTCGTTCGCTTCCCTTTATACACCCATACCGACGCCCAACAGCACAGGTTTACCCTAATAACGTTCACACAAGGTGCGTTGGTGCATGTGTGCATCAACGCATCTGGATACAGAAACCCGTTCCCCACCTCCCCCGGGGAACCCACCTCCAGCAGCATCGCGCAAGCGAGGTAGGCGCTCTCCAGGAGCTCCAGGGTAATGTGCATGTGGAAAGGCATTTGCCGCCGCTTTTCAGCCAACTCCTGCTCGGGGGTCTTCTCGTGGTACTTGCTCATCGATATGCCTGTAGGGATCATGATCATAGGGAATCAAGACATGTAATTTAACCATATTTACTGAACTCAATTCTGTAAGGTTTGAACAATATTATACTTCGCTAATGCATATAGTTGAAACTAGAAAGGCAAAATACGTGCTGATCTACCAGGTAGCTAAGTCCTTCCTCGTGTGCGGTCGAGCCCTTGATGTAGCGGGGCATGGCGCGGTTCAAATATGTGGCAGAGAGGTACGCAGGTAAGCATGCGAGGCCCAACTTCCTGAATCCTAACACTTTCAAGCCCCACTACCCCTAAGCCTAAAATCCTTACCTTGTGCCAAAAGCTCCTTCATGTGCCCGGTGCCGTACAGCTCGTTCAGGCACGCATGGGCCTCCTGGATAAGGCCTGCTCGGAAGCCCGCCAGACCCAATTGCGCCATGGCCCGGTTGTAGAGGATCATTGTGGACACGTCCATGTGCTGGATAGAGTCCTGCAGTTGCGACACCGCGAAGCGCACCACAGGCAATTCAGAGCTGGCTTCCCATGAGGGGAGCACACTGGAGAGACGTTTTATAGAGACCCTTTCTTCTCCATTATCATTGTTGTCCTAGATGCTCTGAACGGAATTGAAGGTATTTGGAATGTCTTGAAATTATTCAACTCATAAGCGGCACACCTGAAGGTGGCTCATAAGCAGCAGGTCGCGAGCGCCGTAGAAATCGTCATGAATGGCCTGAGTTGACAAGAAAGAAGTATAACAAGAAACAAGCATCTGGTTAGTGCCCAAAGTGAACGGATAAACGGGACATTGCTTAGATGGGCTTGCATGAGAACCCACCGCAGCAGTTAGTAATTAAGGACAGGAGTCATTAACGAACCAACCAACACACGACCAGTGGTAGTTATTCCCTGCCTGCCGGACCTTGTGATAAATGTAGCACATCATGGCTCGCGCCTTCGTGCGCTCATCGCCGTACTTGAAGATGACTCCACCGACCAGGCCGTGCATGACCTCATGGCAGTCCTCCGCCATAACATAGTCGGAGGGCATCAGCACCTCGACCTTGGCGCCCGGCTCCTCCTCCTCGCCCTCGTCTGCGGGCACCGGGATGGAAGCGGCGTTGTGCTGCTGCGCCAGCGCCAGTTTACGCATGGCGTCATACACTGCTGCCGTCTTGTAGTACAGGTGCTCCACCAGGCGCAAGGCCACTTTGGCACTGCCCGTTGTATCTCCCACCCTGAGAGAGAACAGAGGAAGAATGGAAGTGGGCGAAAGCAAACCATGCAGAAGCGAAAAAACGACACGGAACAGGAATGGAGCAAAGAGACGTTGCAAATCAGAAATCCCTGCAGTAGAATCTTGCCACAAAAATGGTCATACAAAGCCTACTTGTCTGACACTTTGATGTGAGACAGCTCCAATAACCCCGTCCCAAGGACCACCCCCGTGACCTTACAGCCGATCCCACCCCACCTCTGCAGGTACTCGAGCACCTTGGTGCTCAGTGCCAGGTACACGGGCTCATCTCGGAGACGGGCCATGTACTCGTGCGTATGCGGGTCGATAACCTGCAGGTGATGGTGGTCGATGCAGATGCCCATTCCCATTGAACATGTTGGAAAGGGCTGACAGCAGCTAAACGAAAGGACTGTCGCACGTGCGACTATCTGACACCCCCGACAACAGATTACCACCATTTAGGTTCAAAAAAAACGGTTCTCCCCAGACAAATGAACAAATCCCCAAACTGCTCGTCTGCCCGTTCCGCCAAAGACCCACACAGCTAGACCAAAGCTGTGCCCCCAAATGGCCCAATAAACACATAATAAGCATCGCCTGTATGCTCTTAGGTAGGCCGGTATCCCAGAAAATACAAGCACGAACGCACATACACATACACGTCATTCCCACCTGTAGGCTCTTGAAAAGCTCGTCGTCCAATCGCTCCACGAAGGCCACCACGTTGCCCCACACCCGCACCTCCGCACCGTCCGGGGGTTGCTCCGTGCGCTCCTCGAGTGCATCAGCACCCTCGTCTACTTTAATATTCGGGTTGTCCTGACGAGGCCGAACGGTGAAGAGTGCAGAATCAGAAGATTTTAATTTTTATCAATTACATGCAACTTTCTCACTCTCCCATTCCTCCTCTCCTCTACAAGCAAAATTACCATGACCCTCCAACCGTCGAATGGGGATGAGGGGAAGGACGCGGAGTGCGAATTCCAAGTCACCAGGAACCATACAACCCCGTTTGGGTGTTCATTAGTGGTTAGTACACAAGTGGGTTTGCCAAAATCATCGACCCTCCCCACTAATCTGCCCACCTGTAGAATACGCAGCATTTCAAACAAATTGATGACACACTTCTTCCACAGCCCCGTCTGCAAGTGGCCCATCATGCCCGGGTTCAGGTCGAAGAGGCTGCTGGTCAGCTGCGCCAGCACTTCAAAACGCTGTGCGGATCCACGAGCCACCGTTACCAAGTAGGTCAGCATCTCCACCTGCTCCTGTTTGTCAGTGCTCCGCCGGCCCCTGTGGGGGGAGCAGGCCACGGGCAGAGGTGCATGAAGCAGGTGGCGAGCTGTGAAGGGAAGATAGGGGCAGACGGGCGTATACCTACCCCGTAGGATCCGGATCTGGGTCAGGTGGGTAAGAAACTACTGGCTCTTGAAGCCCGACACACGCCGAGTTGTAAAAGCTCCGTACTTTCTTCGCCCAGCCTTCTCTCACCGGGTCCCGGTGCAACAACCGTCTAGGGCTAAACCACCTACCCCCGCCTTGCCTTCGTCCCCTGTACCCCCCACTTCTTGCGGAGTGTTCCTGAGTAGCCATTCAGTAGTGATATTACCTTGCCACCACGATCTCCCTGAGCTTTCTCGCCACCATTTCGTAGGTAATCTCCTTGGGGTCCATCGTAAGCAACTTGTCCTTTACCTTTTGCTGCTGATGGTGCTTACGATCCTCCTGCTCCCACTCATCACCGCTCTCACTCTCGCTGCTGGCGGACTCCACGTCCTCCTCCTCGTCGTCCTCATCAGGGTTCTCACGAACCTGACGAGAATGGATTTGGTCGAAAAGAATTGATGGTCGGAATGCTAATAACGAAATCGCCATGGAGAATGATGGTCTGGAAAACGCCTCTGTGGTCGTACTGGGCACGTACTTCGAGTCACTCCATCTCCCCGGCAAACTTTGTACCGATATCCATCCAGGCCCACAGATCCTTGATCCCTATTTGACATTTCCCCTGCGTCACACACGCACCTTGGCCATCTGGTCCGCAAAATTGATGTTATGCTTTTTCAAGCGCTGGCGCATCGTGTTAAAAGCCTTTGCATTCGTCTGCGACATTTTCTTTTTCAGGTCCTTATTGCCGAGCGTCTCATTGAGGTAATCCTCCAGCTCAATAAGGCATTTCAGATAGACGCGTGGCACGGTCGGCCCAACCAGAAACTTGCGCGTTTTCTCCAGACGCTGGTTCAGGATATCAAAAAGCTCCTGGATGGTACTCCAATCATTGATTTTGATCTTGTTCTGTTAGGGACGAAGCGGCATGGGCGCAACGTCAGGTATGGCGCCGCCCAGCTCCCGCCAATAGAGAATAAACCGACATTGACTTTAAAACACATTTTAAATACATAAATTACATATCGATAAACTTATTGCCTCACCCGAATATCTTCCGCTGTCTGCGCCAGGTCTCCCATCCTCTTGTCTTTCTCGCTCTTGACAACCCGGCGATCATCGTCTGAGTCCGAGTCGCTTGAGCCAGCCAAGAACCTGTAACAACGCACCTTAAAGTTGCAACCCGCTTCTGTCGATAGAGCTGCGTAACACCCGGCGGCTGCGCACTCACTTGTTAGGACCTTCGTCGTCTGAATCTGAGTCTGAATCTGAGTCTGAACCTGAAGAGCCCGAGCTGGAATCATCTGCGGAGGAGCTATCGTCGTCATCTTCGCTGCTTTCCTCCTCGTTGGAGGACTCTTCCTCAGTGTTCTCCTCCTCCTCCTCATCGCTGCTGTCACGACCCCAGAACTTAGACTGCATGGTCAAGGAACTTAAGTAAGAACAATCCTTCAGGTTGTATAGACGACGATTATTGAAAGGCTCCTCCCACCATTTTTCAGATGATCTGCGCGCCGCCGGAAATTAAGGTTGATAAGTTTAGAAAGTGATTCCGGGCAACTCTTCGTTATGTATGTCTGTTCAAAAGGGTAAAGGAACACTTCAGGAAATTTTGGCCCTTTTGGAGTCCACAAGTGTACTGCAACTGAAAACTTTTATGGGCAATTGCACGCAAGCAGATAGTATACTCAAAAAGCAAACAAGTGCTACTTTCATAACATTATTATTCATTGAACAGTGCTCTTTTATTGCCCCATGCGGCTTATCCCTGGGTACGGTAAGGTAACAAACGCAGTTCGCGACTTTGTTTTTTGAGGTTGGAAAAAGAATTCCTGCACAATCAATGGTTAGATATGAAAGGAGAAAACTCATTGGGCAAACTCCCAGGTAGGCCTCCTTTGTAATTCTAGGGCAGGCAAGGTTGCTATTTGAAGCCACGCGGCCGACAAAGTTATCTGCTTCATGCCATCGCCTAAGAAGGGATGGTAAGAGGTGTGTAAATGTCATTAGCTCTGGTCCCGAGGATTACCTTGGTTGGGTTTGGGCAACAGTACAAATAGGCTCTTAGGCTTCAAGGATTTCAAACGTGTTTTGGGGATACGGGGTTGTTGGAAGGTGCATATTTGCGTAACATGGCATACCTAAATTTTAACGGTGGAAGCTCGCACCACCCAACTTACTTGTGCCCTGTGTAGGTATATCCCGCTGGTCCTGCAATCCTGGGAGATGGGGGGGGGTGACAGCTTTTGCTCGGCGGAAGGTGTGTACAATAGTACTTACGCCGGGACTTACGATAATGATCCAGTTCGACCCAGACTCCACAATGTGAGGCTTAATAGACAGTTGGAGATCGGACGAAAATGTTAGGGTGTATGTTTCAACTTCCAGTGAGGACTAGTGCAAGTACCTTGAGATTCACCAGGGTCCAGTGCAACTGCCATGGCGGCTAGCTAGCCAGTGGCTATCGGTACTAGCTCCGTGCACGTTTCAATTTCCCTTATCGTGTCATACCAGGTGTTTGCTTAAAGGTATGAAGCGAATGTCAGGGGAAACTAATTTATGTATTTATGTGAGAGATGTTGGGGTTGGTTTGAGGTCCCACGGTCACTCTGACCGCCCAACCCCGAACACCCCCCGGGTGATGGTTGCACTGGTTACAACTCGTCTTCGTTACGGGCTCCCAGTTCACAAGGCTTGTGGTTGCAACGCACAAACATGCTTATGACATGCCATCCCCGTCAGAGATGTAACGAGAGCGCCCCGATATCAACTTTATTGGTACCGAGTCCCCATACGTTGAAATCCTCCGCGGGTACACGTTATCTGCAACCGTGGTGCAGTGAAAATGTTGTATATGCTCACTATTACTTGCTTTGAGAGCTTTGAAGCAAGTAGGGCAAGTCAGTCCAAGGGGTACATTATGAAATGAGCAAGCCCTGGTGGGGCCCCTTTGTGTCGTATCATTTGTCGTGCATGCTCGTATAAATCCCATGCATGGTGTCCGGGTATGGCCATGATACGAACATCAATTGCTTTTCGTGATAAGGTATCGGCCCTAATAACAATTAACATTCATTTCGTTAAGGCTTACGCAAGAACTCATGGCCAGTTGTGAAGGCGTTCCATATTCCTGGGTCCCAAACCAATCTGTCACACACATAATAAGTACCACGGTTATAACTATCAAGCAAAGTAGTAGTAATAGTAGAACGGCGGAACGAAAGTTAATCCTTCGGTCCGACCACCTAATAAGTTTTTTGGGTTATGGTTGAGTCCGATGAGGCCTTTACATATTGATTGAATCGCACGTTATAGAATAGTGGAAAGCAGAAATGAAAATAGAGGGGTCACTACATCCCAAATAAAGAGATAGATCCTCGCCAGGTGGGCGTTTGGTATCCTGCAGGTGGTAGCACTGGATGGACCCCCCGATCTTCGGCCCCATGCTTACACTCATAACTTGCCATGACGAGCACAGAACAAAATCGTGTTGTCAGGCGAGACCGGACACGTGTTGCCGAATGCCAAAACAGGCTTTTACATATTCATGGGGCTACCGCTGAACATCCTAGAAAACGATCATAGTGAAAAGTATGAATGAAAGCAGAAGTTCGCGAGCAAGCGCAGTGAGCGCATTTTGCCGGTGACGGCGAAAATTCCCGAGGGCCTTACACTACTTAAGACTCGTTACAGCAGTGCAGGTGAAAATACGAGACACAGATATTGCTAAAATCAAGTATTATTATAGTTTAAAATTAATAATAAATAAGATATGTTACAGATATTATCTACGATTATTAGACAGGTAATAACATCGGTCGCAATACAGCAGCGTAAGGCCTGTGCAGCAGTGACACAGCTCAAAGCCCTTGGGGTCCATGTCGGGTGATGTGAGCAGCCACCAGGCATGGGGAAGCCTGCTGTCCCATCCGTCTAAAGCCTCAAGAACGTCTCCTTGTGGGTATTCTTTATCCATTGCAGCCGCCACAGGCACGGGAGGGCATCCCAGAAGCCGGCAAAACAATCAGGGACACAAGAATGGTAAATGAGCACCTGTGATGCAATCTCAACAACAGACGCCTCCAGATTCCGTCGAGAGGGCCACGTTGGAGCCTGGTGGTGACGTTCAGCGTCAGGATGAGGAGACAACCTCGGGGCCATTCCATTGGCCACCACACCGCACCTTCTCACAGTGATAGTCAGTTGGTTGCGCAGGTTGGAATTCCTATGAAGATACGGTTGTGGCCGTTGTTGTGGAGGCAGCGGCAGGTCCGGCAGGGACGACATTAGTGCCAAACGATGGGTAAGGATCTTAGGGCCCGGGTGTCGGCCAGCATTCCTCTGTTCAAGTAGTAATAATTTTGATGATGTTCCGTGATGCTCCAAAGCTTCCGAATGCTTCAAACCTCAAAAGAGTACTAAAAAGAGTCAATTTGGGTGCGCTGACCAGCACAGGGGTAACCGTGTCTACCGCCAGAGGAAAGGTGCGAGTACAGTAGAGCCATGCGAGTTTTATATCCCAAAACCTAACCTAGAAATCACGAGGACACGAGGATCTTACACGAGGACGTGTGACTACCTGTGATGTCCTGTGATCAGGCATGCAGTATGGCCCAGTAACTAAACTAAGGAGCACAGGGACACGCCACATGTCCACATGAATTGTTGTCAAGGTCTCCACTTGAACATTTCCGACTACCGAATTTACGGGACTGTCGATCTGCTTTCCACGTTCGTGGTGACATCGACCTAGACCTATTAAGAGGGTGTTAATGCTCGGATTAACCTGAGCGGGATCTTTATAGCACGCTTCCCACGGCAGGTCCGCCCCTAACTACTCTTGCTTATATATCGAGGAAGGACAACGGTCGCTGCGAGAAGCTGCTCCAATGGCCTCGCTTGGCGAATACAAAATGCTACAGATGTCTCCGGTCGCCACTCGCCTCGGGCCACTCCTCGACTATTGTAGGCATGCTCTCCCAGGCAACCGTTGCCATCCAGACAATTAAGTTAACAATCGAGTGTTATATAATCCGTGTACATCCCTTAACGAGTTTTCATCATATGGAGTCAATCGCTGTAATTCGGACTCGACAAACTGATGCTCGTGGCTAAGTAATAAAACTTACCACCAATCCTTGACCGATCCTGAACGCAACTGTTCCCACTGTCAATGTAAACATCTACCGCCATATATACCAAATAACATTTCGGAGTGGACTCCAAGGCTGCAGTTCACCGGGTGGATGACTCCAGCCCGGCGTGCCAAAACCTTAGCTAGCAACAGACTCCTCGCCAGACTCGCTCAGACTCCTGGACCCGGTGAACTGCCTCCTGGAGTCCAAAACAAAGTTTTGCCTCCAAAGCGCTCCTGTAAATCGTTTTTACCCCATTATAACTATAATCTTTTAGATATTTAGAGATGACAATCTGTCCGTTAGCTGCGTCGTAGTTAGCTGCATTTGCAGTTCCGTACTTTTTCTCCGTTCCCCGCTATCTTGTACACCACCTTAACTCAGCATCTTTCATGATATGTTTTTAAATTTTTATAAATTGTTATAACTAACGCTTGGGTACGAATACTTGGGCACCCCATGACTGAGGTCGAATCTGACACCAGTTTCTTTTTCTATGAGCTCACATCTTAATATTTCAATCTGAAGTCCTAAGTATTTCATAAAGGCGGTTTACCATACCGAGATTTTGGAAATTTTGGATATAGACTCCAGGACGGCAGTTCACCGGGTCCTGGAGTCCGGGCGGGGTTGCAATTGGCTATAAGGACTTTACTAGACGGTCGTATGGTCCGAAGTTTCGGGATCATACCGTATATGGATCGTGCGGGCGCTATTGTAGACAGAGAGGTGCACAGGCTTAAGGTCACGGGGCCAAGGATTCTCCCGGAAAATGTACATTACGGAAGGCGTCGAAACCTACCGGACGTACCCCGGAGGGATCAGTTTGCTAAAGTAATTCAGATATGCATTTTTACCATAAGTAGACAAATTTTTTTCTGACATCTTACAAAGCAATCATTTACGTTTTCAACCACAATGGCGATAGGGTCGTCATCCCAGGAAGACGTCGGGGATGGGACTGCACCCGGACCGCAACAGCCGCTGCTTGGTAATGGATCAAGTTTGTTTGAGATGAGGGATCGGCCCCGCCGCGATGTTGGATGGCTGGTTGCCTACCTTGTCATTCTCGCCACAGCACTGGTTGGAGGCGTTTTCTCTTTCATTCATAGGTAAAGCCATGCAACTCAGATTGGATGTGCGCATAATATATTTGCCATGTCTGGCAACAGTCCGTCCTTAACGTTTTCTTTTCGGAAATCTCTCCTCAGCGTGGGAAAGCTATTCCGGGCGGACCCGATATCATGTGAAATGTCTTAGTGCGCAAGATTGAATGAAGGGGCTTAGTTTTATTTACCTGGGCCACATGCGAGTAGCTACGCAGGACGCTGATCCAAGAGTTGGACCAAGGGAAGGAAAGGTGTCTACGTTATCAATATTTCTTTTATTGAACGTACTGTAGGTTCTGTGAATCGTTTTGTATTTTCATAGAGAAAACGGGGTTCGCTCTGTCCTGCTGTGTCCCGCCATGCTCGGCCAGGAACACTCGCTTCGACGAGCTGACCTCTCAAGGTATCAAGGAACCAGCCATATGTCCCATTACGGCCACCACCCACTCCGCGCGGCGGCTTCTGCAGCAGGGCCCAGACACGCCCTCTCCGTTCAACATGGCTCCAGCCTTCTGCGCCTGGGTGGCAGCGAGCCTGGGAGGTTAGTGCAAACAGAAAGGGCACTGGGTTTGAGCTAAAGACGACGGAGTCGCACTGGGGATCAGACGATTCACCGACTGACACTTCGGGGAGCAGAAGGCGGTGCCGAGAGTGCTCTCCTAGAGTTTCTACGTCGCACTCCCTCACCTACAACCACGGCTTGGCCACTAAAACGTCTGTTAGAGAGGCGATATTCCTCAGAGCTGCGGCGGACGCCGTCGTACAGGTTTCTTCACTTCTCTTCTCCCCTTTTTCCCCCTCCGCCCCCCAGTCAGGCGTTTTTCCCCTCATTTATGCATTTGCTTCCCCTCCATCTCCCCCCATTCGATTTTTTTGACTTCTCCCTATCATGTTATGCCCGGCCCGTGGTGGGAACCCGCTCAGGCTCGGTCCTGGTGGGGTTGCTGTTCCTGTGGCTGGCCAAGGTTAAGCCCGCGGTCCTGGTGGCAGCGGCAATAGCTCTGCAGGTGCGGAGGAGCTCCGGGAGGGAGGTTGAGATTGTGCACACCCCTGCGTGACTGATGGATTGATCTTTCCAAAGTCGGGAGATTCAAGAGTCCGAAACAGGCGAAAATTTGAATGCGTGTATAGGAGTGCAAGTACGAGCAGCTGACTCCCGGAACGGAGATACGTGGTCTGATGTCCGGTCATGGGGGTCATGAGCCAATCTTGGATTCATTTGCTGGTTGGAGAGCCAACCACCCTAATCTCCCTCTGTATCCATCCCACGTCAACAGGTGGCGGTCCCTACCTTGTTGGGTTTGGCGGCGCTGATTGGATCTTTCTGGGCGTTCGGCATAATCTCTCTTTTCCTGGCGGGCATGTTAGTGTTGCTGTTTTGGCGACTGAGGGAGCAGGTGCGCAGATATGACGAAGTAGGGGTGAGGTAGGGGTGCGGGAGGAGGGGAGAGGAGGAGGGAGGGACGTGTAAAAGAATAAAAGGACGAAATGGACGCTGTGGGATGGTATGATGCTACCATCATACCACGTTCGGAGCGCTTGAGGACGTTGACTCCCTCTCCCTCTCCCTCTCTCCCTCTCTCTCCTCTCCCGCGTCTACAGAAATATCATGTTTCGTTTACTCGTCTTTCCCCTGTCTTCCTCTCTCTCCCTGCCTCGTTTATTCCAACAAACAAAACCAGATCGAGCTTGTGACGCACCTTCTGGGCCTCTCCGGACAAGGTTTGGAGGCCAACCCGGAGCTGGTGCCCACGGCTCTGGGGCTCCAGCTGGGCCTTTCAGCCTTGCTGGAGATACCGTTGCTGATGGCGATTGTTGGAGCGATACAAAACGGCACTCTCGTGTACAACAGTGACCGGATGGATCACGGCAGAGCATCCGTGGCTGACGAGTGCGTGAACTCGGATGGGGCCTCCGTGGACTGCTGCGAGTGGCAGGTAGACAGTCTTCATTGACAGTGTGTGTATGTATATTTCTGCGTGTGTTTCTGTGTGCATATCTATCACACACAGACAGATACACACTAACATACACACAAGCAGTCTTTCCGCTTATCTTGGCCTCATAGTCATGTCCGAATATCCGTCATCTGTTCCCCCTCCTCCTCCTCCTCCTCCACCTCCACCTCCACCTCCTCTCCGGGCGCTAGGTTGAGTCCTGGGTCAATGCCTACCTCGTTGTCGTCGTCATCGCAATGCTCTGGAGCATGTTCCTGGTCTTCCAGGTCAAGATGTTCACGGTGGCGGGCACCGTCGCGCAATGGTACTTCCAGCCCACATCATCAACTGATGACCAAGGCCGCAACCGCAGCCGTACACTGACCTCACTTCGCTTCGCCCTAGGACCGTCCCTTGGGTCGCTGTGCGCGGGCAGCGCCGTACTCACACTCGTGTCAATCGTGCGCCGAGTAAGCAAGAGCCTCGTTTTTAGCACAACTTTTACTTACCGCGTAGTATATTTTCATACGCTTAGTTGTTCTAGTTAAGATAATTCGTTAGTTCATACCTGTCCTGGTCAAACTCACAATCGTTATGCAACGCGGCATCGGGAAATTGACCGATGGATGTGGATTGTGTCCTCATGCATTGTTGGAGTAATCACCCCTGTGAGGCGTACCCCGAAGAATCCTCCGCCCCCCAACTGCTACTAATGGTTCTTCCTCACAGTCTATCCCACGCGAGCAGTGTTAGGTTTTGTGTATTTTCGCTTTCTGCTCCCCAACACATACATAATTACACATTCATTCGTTCGTACACACATACACACGCACTGGCACGCAGGCGTGTAATTCCCCGATTCTACGGTGTTGTTTTTGTTCCAACTGTCAACAGTCAACCGCCTGACGGATGATGCTTCCGACGGTTCCCGCTCCCCGCCTTACGATGTGATGCAGATACTGAAGAAGCTCCGTCGGGACAGCACCACGAACCTGTTTGCGGCGTGTCTGGCCGCGTGTCTCTCGATGCTGCTGACACTGGTTGAGTTCGTGACGCAGTTCGCGACGGTCCGCGCCGCAATCACAGGGGAGGGGTTCCTTGCTGCGGGCCGCAACGTTGTGGCGCTGCTCAAACGGAACTTCATGGATGCGTTTGGAGTTTGGTGAGTCACACTTTGGTGGTATTGAATCTTCAGATCTCGGATCTTTCCTAAAACATTTCAGCAAATTGAGATGAAATTTAACATTATCATTTTTGTCAAGTACGTTTTGTCATTAAGTTATTTAGAAAATGCCTAGAATTGCATTTCAGATTGTATTGAAGGGCTAGCCGTTTGGCACGTTTACACCCCCCCCCCGATTCGTTTTATTCGCCTCCCCCCCCCTGCATCTGCCCCCCGCCCTAACCGTCTTGACCACCACGCCGCTCCACCCCTGCTCCCGCCACCAGGTGGCTGCCGCCGCTGGTCCTGCAGACTTCCTCCCTCTTCCTCGCCGTTGCCTGGGGCTTCCTCGCCTACAAGATCAGCTACGTCACCACATGGAGTCTCATGGCTGTCGCGTCTCCCGAACGGGCGAATACAATGACCCTCATCACCGCCGTACTGGCCTTCCTGTCTGGGTGGGCGGTGCTGTCCTTCCTCGCCTCGCTGCTGCTCAATGTAATTGATGCGCTGTTCGTATGCTTCGCTATGGACCGCGATCTGGGTCAGGTGAGTGGTGGTGACGAGGTGACCCATGGGTCAGTTGAAGGGACCCTCCACCTGCCGGGAGACAAGAGAGGGAGGGACATGGGAAGGGGACAGGTAGATGAAAAGTTATGATGAAAATGTGAAGAAAATCCTTATATTTGTACGATTTGTAAGATCTGACTGGAATTGGGTCCTGATGTTTGACCGTTGTGAGCTGCTCCTCGAGAGTCCCTCTTGGCCGGGTTCGAGCCTCATCACATGTGTAAGTCAGTTTTGTGTTTTCGTGCATTTCATAGATTTGTTAGCGCAAGATCATCTTCCTCGCCCGATTTCCCACCATTAGCCACCCGATTCCCCCGCCCTGCCCAAAATACACACCCGCATACACATACGCACACGCAGACGTCCTCTCCAGCTATCTACGACATCATGTCCAAGCTGCCTTCAGTTGGGGCTGTCGTACAGCAGCCCGATGGAGGACTGGTGTACGGCGCTCCGCCAGAGCAGCAGATCGCCCCGGTGCCAGGTTCCGTGGCGCGGGTGTGAGTCGAGGACGGGAGGGGGGCCAGGACGGGGGCATTAGGAGCAGTTGGTGTGCAGAAGATGATCCGTAGTCCTAAGGAGGGAAGCTTAGTGAGAAGGCTTCGAATAACTCCCAGTTCTTGTTAGTCGCAGCGACTTCGCCGCATTCACTTCCTGGTCACTGGAAAGGTCACTAACCCGTCGATAGGGCAGTTGGGGGTTGGCAAGTTGGGAGGTTGGGCGGTTGGGCGGCCCGCAACCAGTGGGGGCAGGTGTGTGCAAGCTCGTAGGTCATCCACGACGGTGGTGGTGGTAATGATGAAGTTGGCGGTTGAACGGCAAGTTGTGGACGGATTGCACGGATAGGTTGCACGGATGGTACGGGAAATCTTGACGAATCCAGTTGAGGTTTAATGAACTGTAACTGTGTCATCAACGACTTCGGTTATCATTTCGTTGGGATCGACCCACCACCACGACACATAAAGCCCACGGTGGCACGGTACGGAGAAGGTTAATGGAAGGCAGCTAGCTGTTTGGGGTTTTGAGTCCCTGTGTGTGTTTGGTCGGTCGTTAGGAGGACGTGTGGACGGGGGGAGAATTGGCGGCGGGTGAGGATAGGTTTGTTTTGCATAGGTCGTCGTAGTTCGTTGCATCTCAATAATGCGTGCATATTGCTTAGTAGTATGGTTCCACGGGGTTTGGTAACTCCTTCAGTTGGATGCCATTTTCAGAATATTGGAGGTCCTCGTTGGAGGCAGCATAGGTTCCCACGTCGTGGTGGTGAGGATGAGAATGGAGGAGGATGCATGATGATGGTGATGATGGTGATGATGATGATGATGAGGATGGATGAGGATGACGTTCATGCAGGCAGATGAGGCAAACGTTCAGGGAAATCACTGCATGCAGTGGTTTCCCTGTGATTGCCGTACTGCCCTCGACTCGTTATATGTCGATAAAAACCGTTTCGCTGTGTCCCCCTCCCCCGTTGACCCACGATGATCGGGTCGGAAGTCGGAAGTTTAGCAACTCCTTCAATCCAGCGCTGTTCACGTAACTGTACGACAATTTTAAAACCGACATTGTGCAGCTCTGCACCTCTCCTCACCGCCGTGTTTGGTTTAATTTGGAGGGGACAGAGCGCCGTACCTGCGCTTGTTACATTGCCCTGCGCGAGAAAAAGATAAGACGAACCTCTAGCAGTACAACACGCACACGTACATATATATGCATGACGACTTTATAGTGATGATCCGAACACCACAGTCTGACCTTTGGCCTGATTGACAGCCTGATATATACCACCTTGAAGGCAGCGATAGCCCCCGGATGACAAGAGAGGCACCGAACAGCTAGGAGACGAAATAAGTTGAAGGACAGATATGGAGCTGAATGTACGGCTGCTTGTGCCTCCTACTGTGCTGCTGCTGGCTGAATCCCTGGCTGAGAAAGAACTAGGGGTCAAGCCCCCGGAAACCCCGGGATGGCGAAATGGCATTACATGCTGAACGGTATCTCCTACTCCGAGCTGAAAGGGAAGTGCAGCTTCCCGTCCATTTGCGTCTTAGCAGCTGGGTCTGCATCGGCTAGCAGAGATCATGCTCCTAGCAAGTCTGTACGGCGTGGTACGGACTGGTATGCAGGTTGCTGCTCTCAAGGTTCTCGGCAATGCATGGCCAGAACGTCCCACCGGCGTTGTAGTAGCTGTGTGGGAAAAGACATTTTGGCTTGTCGCGCTTGACCTGTTTCACGACTGAAACGAGATAACGTTCATGAGAGAGATTTCACAGAGGGCATTTCCTTTGACGGCAGCATACTCATGACGAGGAGCCCAAATTTAAAAGTGATTTCCCGTACAACCGAAATATCACGCATACCGTTACTACCCAGTGTGGTACTCGGCATTGGGGCATCTTCGTAATATTAGGAATGCTCTTAAACTGAAGTATTATTCAATTTATTCCGACCTAATATAACGATTTATCGTCACAGCCTACCATCATCTCAGTCTGTTTCCTTAGGTCTGTTCTGGACCATTGTCGCAGCTCTACATCACACATGCAATTTACATTTAATTGAGTATTTGTCTTAGTTAATATTATAGAGGGGCCTGAAAATCGTGCCCTATGTTCGGCTATAATTGTCGCGACCGACAGCGCATTCCGCTCTACACCTTTGTTCCCCAAACCATTTCATCTCCACGGCTGTTGCTATCTACATGATCCCCGTGTGGTCGGCCTTCTTCTTTGTGGGTCAACGATGCAGCCGACATGTTGCAAAGTCTTTCAGGACTACTATCCTGACCACTTCAGTTATTCAGGGCTGCTCAGAAACTAAGCCTCTATTCCGTAGCCTCATCAGGTGGGCCTCAGCTTTTGGGTATGGTGGCGAATCCGCAGCATCGTCCGGAGCCGTGGGCCTATTTGGTCGTCCGGAATTGGCACGGCTTGAGGACTGGCAGCGGCTGGCTGATGAAACGGAGGACAGGTGTGGGGTACTATTGTTTTGCAGCATGCGGCGTCGTGTATGTTGTTTGCTTTGGGGAGATTAGAGCCACGTAAATGCGATGAAGGGGTACATGTCTGCGAACTTTGTACCTTTGGAGCCGCGAGAAGGCGCAGTTGCCGTACAGGCGCACGCATGCTTGTGAACATGTGTTTGTACGTGAATTGAACGCGGCTCTGACTTGAGCCGTACGTTCTTGGAGCCATTTAGCCTGCCTGTTCACGCGTCTATATATCCCTGCCAACGATTGCCCGGGCTAATTAAGGGCTAATCAAGTCTCTGATTAAGCCTAATTACGTCTGACTGGCCTGTCAGACCTAATTAGCCCGGACAGTACGTGGTTGGCAGGGTATGCCTATGGGATGAAGTCGGGTAGATAGGTAGGAAAATGCTGTATGTGGGTCGTTGCCTTTCTTGCAACCGGCTGACCTTTCTACGCCCCTCTCCCCCCCTTCCCCCTGACTGCTGCGGCCCGCCTTACATCGAAGCGCCAGATGGATCTGTGCATATAGTTATACCTGAACCATATGCAGTACGACCGAACCTCCGCTTTCCAATCCAACAACACCAGTCCCCCGGTCTCTTTCCCCCGAGGCCTTCTACCGTCCCAACTGCCAAACCCGGCACAGCTTCACAGGACCCCTCACGGACCCGCTACGACATTTTTCGTCACCGCCAAATCTCGATTTGAATATCTTTTCAGAATGTTGGCTGCTTGCTGGTTCGCACGGTCACTCAGGCCCTCTCTCTCTCTCTTTATATATATATATATATATAATATGTACATGTGTTTATATGCTTTGATTCCCCCGGCCAGATGTGACATGCTGCTGGCGGAAGTGCTGGACACCGCACCCGAAGACGGGGTTGAGGTGGTGGCACTCATAGATGAAATGTCGGACCAGGTACGGCGTACGACAATGGAATACGGGTTTATCGTCTATCGTACGGGAATAGTAATTGCCCTTGTCGCGGTAACTAGCGACTTCAACATTTAGGAGTCATGGGGATAACGAGCCGAGGGAGCCGGCCATGGCACCGCGACACGGATGGTTTTAGTTAATTTGGCTTTCATGGGAACTGGTTTCCACCTGACATCTGGGGCTCTTCATGACAATTATATAAACTCAGATGTTATCACGTCCAATTATTTAGTACGGATATTTTTTAGTTTTTTGCTGCGATGTTTTAAAAGCTGGTTTTGGAACACATTGGTTGCGCTTCTTCCAGACGTCTTCCGCTCCCTCCAATTGTTTTTGGTGATATCTTCCCCGCGTCCGCGAACAACAGCTCTGTCGTACGTACGACGCAGCTGAGTGCTGCCGTAATGTGCACTCCGACCCGCGGTGGCGTGCGGCTGCGGGGAAAGTGTGCGTCCAGCTCGGTGGTAGGTCCTTTTAAGTGTGTGTATGTGTATTGGGGGATCTGAGCGGGCCGGCGGGCGGGGTTGGATGTAAACGAAGGTGTGTTGAAGGAACGATTGGAACATGGATTATTCAAACCATGCACATTGCCACAAAACAGTGTTCGTACAGCTTTGTGCGTGTTTTCTTGAGCCAAAGATCCTTCCGGAGGGGATAATCCGCTGCCAAGTTGTCTAATCACCCTTTCTCCCCTCCCTGGCCTCTTAGCACCACGTATGTGGCCTCCCTCACCCCCTCTCTCGTCCCCTCCCACCTCCTCTCCCTCTCCCTCTCCCTCTCCCTCTCCCTCTCCCTCTCCCTCTCCCTCTCCCTCTCCCTCTCCCTCTCCCTCTCCCTCTCCCTCTCCCTCTCCCTCTCCCTCTCCCTCTCCCTCTCCCTCTCCCTCTCCCTCTCCCTCTCCCTCTCCCTCTCCCTCTCCCTCTCCCTCTCCCTCTCCCTCTCCCTCTCCCTCTCCCTCTCCCTCTCCCTCTCCCTCTCCCTCTACCTCTACCTCTACCTCTACCTCTACCTCTACCTCTACCTCTCCCACCCCCTCTACCTCTCCCACCCCCTCTCCCTCACCTGGGCCCCTCAGAATACATATCGCGGGTGAACCACCACGAGGGGATGTATCAACGACTCAGCGAGGCGCTCGCAGCGTATGAGTCAAGTCTGGCTGCATTGGAGAAGCGGGAGACGCCCCGGGTAAGTCGTATGCTCGTGTGCACGGAATGGAACGGCGCCCAGCTAAGCTCCACCGTACATCTTGGCGCTGGCATATGTATTTTCCTTGCTCCGAAACGTGCACTGCCCTCCTCCAATCCTTAAATCCGCCCTTCACACGCAAACCCCGTGCCCATCCCCCCCTCTTGCAACCCCTCTGCCCATCCCGCCCTATTCGTTGCCGTGTGTCAGTTGGGGCCGCGACAGCTGGCTGGCTGGTGTCGTGAAAGTGTGATGGTGGCACACAAGCTTAAGCAGGACATGGAGCAGGTAGAACCTCATAGAAGAATAGTTGATGCCTGGTTAGGACACGGGCTTGACGAATGATAAGCCTGCCTTTTTCCGTGCTTGGTGCCACGGTGTTTTGAGGGGTCAGGATACGAATCCCCCCACCCCACCCACCCGCCGGGATCTACCCCACTCCAACCCCCACCACCGTCACTCACCACCAACTCCCTGGCTGCTGAACCATATTCATGTCAATTAACAAAATGAACAGCAGCTATACGTTAAGGGTTTGCTATTGTGTGACTTGAGATTTGAGAAGGCTTTTATGGTTAAAAATTGATCCGGATATTCCTTATATAATTAACCCAAATCAATGACATCCCACATGTGCCCTACCATGTACCGTGAGCTGACCGCAGGCCGGCGTCCATTTGCCCTCTGAGAGCCAAAGGGCCCGGTTGGCAGAGCTGGCAGCCGCCAACGGCCACTTCGGAGCGGCATTTAACGCGGCACTGGTGAGCTTTATAATTGTGATTATCATAATTTATATTGTTAGCATGATAATTATCATCATCATCATCATTTGATGATATGATTGTCTTACGTGTAATGATAGGAATGTAGATCATTCGAGCAATTCTTTTGGATTGTGCCCGTTGGATTGTCACGCCGTTCTGCGGGTTTGTTGCGCCCTTCTTTTCCCCACAACCCTCCCCCCCCTCAACCTCTCTCACCCCCCAAACCCTCTTCGGCAGACCGAACCCTCGAAAGTGGGCCGCGTAAGGACAGGCTTAGGTCGCAGTGCCTCCCTGGAGCCTTCAAATGTAGCGGCACTGCTGGTTTCGGAGCCCGATGAGCAAGTGAGGAAAAGGGTAAGTGGAGGGGACATAGGGGGTGTTTGACCTGCCTGTGTGAAGTGGTGCTCGTACTCTAAATCGCGGCCCCCCACCTCCACCGGCCCCGCATGGGTTGATCCGCCCCTCGTGTCTGTCCGTCTGTCTGTCCGTCTCTGTCCGTAGGTTTACCTGGCGGCGGGGAAGAGCCCCTCGTGCAACCAGCGCCTGCTGGAGGAGATGGTGGCGACGCGGTGGGAGCTGGCACGAGTGCAGGTCTGCGAGCCAATCCAAGGAGAGAGGGGAGAGAGAGAATGTATTTGTGTATTTGTGTGGGAGGGAATGGCCTCCTCGAGCTGACCCCTCTGATGAAAGCGAAAAGAAATAAATAAGATTATGAGCCCTCCTCCCGGTAGGGCCCGCTGTGAGGAACCGCCTGCCCCTCCCTCCCTTACCCCCTGCGCCGATTTCAAATGTGCGGTGCTCCAGAGGTATCCGAGTTACGCCGCGTTGCGGATGGCGGGCGGCTCGCTCGCCCGTACACCGGGAGCGGTGGTGGCCTTTCTGGAGCAATTGGCGGTGGATCTACGACCTATGGCCGAGAAGGAGCTGCAGGTGGGGGCGGCTGGAGAGGGGCAGAGATGGAGGCCTTCTGAGGTCCATTCCGAGATTCTGCCCCCCCATCTTCAACATCGGAATATCCCTCCCTGAATCAATCAATATCGGCCTTGGGATGTAAAAATTGCAAAAATAGCGGCGCATTCAGCTCCCATATTAGCAACTCCTAATTCGTCAATATAAATAAGATCTTCAGGTCTGATAGATGCGATTTCTTTTATAAAATCGCTATACAACCAATCCTTCACGAAACATTTACGAGTTAACCACGAATTACATTACATGCCCGCGTATTGCCGTACGCTCGCCGTACGCAGGCACTTAGGAGGCTCAAGGCGGCCTCTTCTGATTCCTCCGACGCCGCCTCTACCACCATTCACGCCTGGGATGTGGAATACTACGCCGCGCGCGCCCGCCAGCAAATCATCACCAGTCCGCCATCCGCCGTACTGCGGTATACTACTGTTCCCTCCGTACTGGCAGGCGTACGGCACCTGCTGTGGCGGGTTTTCCGGATGGAGTGGCGGGTCTCGGAGGCAGCTCCGGAGGAGGGCTGGGCGCCGGGGGTTTTGCGCTGCGACGTGGAACATCCAGAGCTTGGCCCTCTCGGCGTTGTGTACCTTGATCTCGAAGACCGGTATGTTTATGACTAATCTCCAAGAAGTCGTACTGTCCCCTATGTAAACCCTGTCGTACCCAGCAGTGCGAGGATTGGAATACCCTGCTTAACCAATGAAATTCTAAGCACCTTGAGCAAAGATGCTTCCCCCTTCCACGTCCCGAGATTTTCCCACCTCGTGGGGCACTGTCTCTCCGATTCGTCAACATCATCATGAACTGCAGTACCGTACGGCATAGCTGCTTTTGTCATCCGCGCTGTATAAGATTCTCTTAGCAGTCCCCTTCCCCTTTTACCCCCTTCCTCCTCTCCCTTTTGATGTCGTATTATTGTCGTACTATTGATTCCTCCCTCCTCCCCGGCTTCAGCCCGGGGAAATACCCAACCGCCGTCACCTTCCCCATTACCTGTGGCCGGGAGATGCCGCCCGCCCGCGGAGGGTCCGGCCGACAGCTGCCCGTCATGGCCCTCCTGGCCTCAGCCTCAGGCACCTGCCCCACCAGCGGCAAGCCCGCAATGTCGTACAGGGAGCTGCGGGTGCTTCTTCACGAGCTAGGGCACTGCTGCCATAACCTCCTCAGTAGGACGAAGTACCAGCATCTGTGGGGGACACGGTGCGTGGGTGGGTTTGGAGTCTGTGTGTTTTGGGGGGAAGGGGAGAGGGGCAGAAGGGGAGAGGGGCAGAAGGGGAGAGGGGGAGAAAGGGGGAGGGGGAGAGGGGGGAAGGGGGGAAGGCAAGTAGACAAGGTCTGGTGTTTTTTGTTGAGAAGCTCAACTTCTAATCAGCCCTGAATTTTTTATGTTTGTGTGTTGGGGGTAGAGAGATAAAAATGGAGGGTAAGGTTATGAGCAGTGGAGTAAGTTCTACAAGCAAATCCCCAGCTATACACCGCAAAGTGTCTTTTGACACGGCCCCCTTGTTCGCAAACCGTTGTACCTGCCGTACTTTCCCCCCTCCCGCTCCCCCTCCCTCCTCATTTATTCGCCTTACCCCTCTCTCCCCACCGCCCTTGTCATGATAAACTACAGCAGCGTCTACAGCGGTATCACGTCTCGTTTATTCGCCTTTCCCCTCTGCCCGCCCCTTCTCCCCGCCAAACACACTCGGACCACCTCCACTTCACTCCACTCCACTCCACTCTCCCTTGACTGGTGGCTGCAGCTGCGCACAGGACATCGTGGAGGTCCCATCTCACCTGTTCGAGTACTTTGCGTCTGACCCACGGGTCATGGCGCTACTGGCGCGTGACCGGTCGGCATCTCCGGCGGGTGCCGACGGGGCACCGGAAGACGGAGAGCCGCTGCCGGCGGGTCTCCTAAAGTGAGTTGGAAAAACGGAGAGGGGGCAACGGAGAATAGCACGATTACTTTTCTCTCGTTCCCTTTGGCTCTTTTTTGTCTGCCCGCCCGTCCGTTCCTCCACATCTGTCCGTCTGCCCGTCTGTCCGTCTGCCCTTCGGTCGGTCCATCTGTTCCACTTCCCCTCCCCCTTCTTCCTTCAGGGAGTTGGTTGCGGGTCGATCCGCGACGGCGGCTCTGGAGCTGCAGCAGCAGTTGGTGCTCTCCCTCGTGGATCAGTGGATGTTTGGGGAGCAGCCGCCAGGAGGGCCTTATGCGGAAGTCCATCCGGATGTCGCACTCTCGGAGGGGACGGCGGCCAGGGTTAGAACGACCAGTGACATTTGGCGGCAGGTGCGGGGGCCCCCGTGGTATGGGTTTTCAAAGCGTGCTAGCCTCCCCTTCTCCCCCTCTCCCCCTCTTCCCCTCTTCCCCTCTTCCCCTCTTCCCCTCTCCCCCTCTTCCCCTCTTCCCCTCTCCCCCTCTCCCCCTCTTCCCCTCTCCCCCTCTTCCCCTCTTCCCCTCTTCCCCTCTCCCCCTCTCCCCCTCTTCCCCTCTTCCCCTCTTCCCCTCTCCCCCTCTTCCCCTCTTCCCCTCTTCCCCTCTTCCCCTCTCCCCCTCTCCCCCTCTTCCCCTCTCCCCCTCTTCCCCTCTTCCCCTCTTCCCCTCTCCCCCTCTCCCCCTCTTCCCCTCTTCCCCTCTTCCCCTCTCCCCCTCTTCCCCTCTTCCCCTCTTCCCCTCTTCCCCTCTTCCCCTCTCCCCCTCTTCCCCTCTTCCCCTCTTCCCCTCTCCCCCTCTCCCCCTCTTCCCCTCTTCCCCTCTTCCCCTCTTCCCCTCTTCCCCTCTCCCCCTCTTCCCCTCTTCCCCTCTTCCCCTCTCCCCCTCTTCCCCTCTTCCCCTCTTCCCCTCTTCCCCTCTTCCCCTCTTCCCCTCTTCCCCTCTCCCCCTCCCTCTCCCACACAAACACATCAAATGCCATTCCAAGATCCGCATTACCAAGCCCTCTATAAAACTTAAAACCTTAAGCCCCCGGCGTTCCATTTCCTTTTGCGTTTGCTCACACTCTTGGGCCTGCGATGCGTACCGCAGGCGGTTGACGTGGCCAGCAGTGTGCCGTACGTGCATGGTACGAGTCCTGAGCTACGTGTAGGCCACCTCACCATCTACGGAGGGGCTTATTATAGCTATGTGTACGCTCGCTGCCTGGCGGCGCAACTTTGGAGACTAACGGGTCTGGCGGAGGCGCCACTCGACCCGGTGGCGGGTGAGTCCGTACATGTGATGTACGATAAAAAATAGACATTATGTACGGCCGTACGGCTCGTTATACGACGTATAATTTTCTTTTGTCTTTCCTTCCAGAGTTAAGAGTGCTCTGTTTCTTCGCACCTAAATATCGATATGTGGCATGCATGTTGAAAAAACTAAATACTAGGGTAAATGTAATCCCTATCCCTTTGCTGCATTCTGCCGTACGAAGATATAATGCACATATGCGATTGATGATGATTGTTGACCCAAGCCCAAACCTAGGCAGAGTTGTAAAACTCTTGAACGTTTCCTTTTCTCGATTGTGCATGTCAACTAAACCTAACATAACCCACCCGATCAACCGAATTAACTGTCCAACCAAGCAGGAAACCTCGTACGGGAGCGTTTACTAGGTCCTGGGGGCTCCCTGGAGCCATTGGAGCTCTTGGCGGGTTTGGCGATCGGCCGAGCGGCGGGCACGTCATTGGGATCCACATCGGATCCAGCTGCGGTGGTTGCCAATGCGGCTGCGGCCGCCGGTGCGGCACCCGGAGCCGCGGCGGTACGGCAGCGCAAACTTGAGCCCTGGCAAATGGCATGGCTGCGTCAGCGAGGACTGGACAAGGCCTTGGCGCCTCCAGCGGAGGGAGGATTCCTGCAGGCGCTCCAGGGTGGGTTTGCCCCTCGCTCAGAGCCGTACTTGGACCTCATTCGCAACGGACGTGGCGGTGCTTGACGGTGGTGCCGGACTTGTGCACAAGTGCACTGGTGGGCTGACGTCGCGTTTTCCGGGCCCTTGCTTTACACGACTCAATAAAGTTTCTGGGGTCTCCGCTGATAGCAGCCTCTCGTCTTAGAGGCTGCTGCTGCTGCTGCTGCGTCTGCGTACCCGGTAGACAGCTACAAGTGGCATATACTTGTACGGCACTAAGGTGCTGTTGTTGTTCAGAATAAGGTCGAAGAGGAGCACTTCGGAGGCGCAGTGGACGGAGCAGTGGTTAGAAACGGGAAGGGAAGGGCACTTGCAGCAGGGGGCACGAGTGATGAGTCAGGGGGGGGGGAGTCAGGAGCCCAGTACAGGCAGCAGGGTGCAGGGAATAGGAGGGGCAGAGAGGTACATTATGTGTTACCATGATGCCTTGCCTATGCGTTGTTATCGGGTATGGATCGCTTCCCCTCGCTTGTGGATTGTGGCCACTAAAAACATTTATTACGGTTGTCGGTTGCAGGTAGCCGTAGCCGTAGATAATTTGGAGAGTAGAGACACCGATCCCAGGGGCGGGGTGGATATGCATTATTTGGCGGGGATAGGGATAGGGATAGGGATAGGGATAGGGATAGGGATAGGGATAGGGATAGGGATAGGGATAGGGATAGGGATAGGGATAGGGATAGGGATAGGGATAGGGATAGGGATAGGGATAGGGATAGGGATAGGGATAGGGATAGGGATAGGGATAGGGATAGGGATAGGGATAGGGATAGGGATAGGGATAGGGATAGGGATAGGGATAGGGATAGGGATAGGGATAGGGATAGGGATAGGGATAGGGGGTGCGTCGTGCATCCTGTGTGACCAAGTCGCGTTGTGGGGGGCGGCGCCGATGTGCATGTGCATGTAGTTGAGAGACTACAAAAGGGCGCGTTTCTCGTATTGATCGGACGCAGGCTCTTATGACATTTTTTCTGGCTAATAACTAACTGATTCTTACCAAATAACATGGATCGCAACCCTAAGAAGTCGAGGTGCATGCGATGAGGTGGTGAAAGTAAGAAAGTAATTCGCATATTTGTTCAACGCGACATGAATCGCTACGACATCGCCGGTGTCCTCGATCTTGCAGTCCGTGCGGAATGCAGCCTACGACTGGACGGAACTGTCGACCAGCACAACCGTCGGGATGTTCAATGCTGCCATTGTGCCAAAATAACTGATTTCGTTTCATTGCTATTGCATGTAATGCTGTCTATTGGCCGTCCATGTAGGGTCCTCCATTCTAATGGGCAGTTAGGACGGCCTAGACGACCCATTGGTCAGCAAGCCGACTTGGCCTTGGGTATAATCTGCCTTTTGGTACTTGCAATCAATTTCCTCTGGTCTTGCAAGTTTATTACTGCAAAAAGATGGTGCTCAAGCTACGGCCCCGAGCATCGTATGATATCGCTCGGTGATGCTGCCTAATAGCAGAAATCGTAATACCAATTCATTATATGTTCTCATTCCATCTCGAAAAAAAGTGCTCGTTCTTCGGAAGGGCCCTGCATTGAACGCGCAACCTCCAGGTAGCAACCGTGGTGCTTAGCATCTTGCAATTAAATTACACGTTGTTATAATCGTCATAAGAAAAGATAGGCCTCATTCGCTAGTAATTGAATTACTTTTTTGACCATTTAGGGACGATCAGTTTGGTTGCGAACTCTAAGTACTTACCAACGGTGGTCCATGTTATTGTGCAATGTATTATGCCAAGGAGGTAATAGGGCTTGGCGAGAAGGCGCTTCTTAAGCTGCTGTGGACAGAGGCAAGTATGTATTGAGTCGCTTCATACAGCTTGAATCCTTCAACAATACCAAAAAATAATTATGTGTCATTACCAATTGTTACGGATCCCTTTTCCGAGCAGGGCCGGTGCGCTTCTTGAAGGGCGACTCTGAGCCTGAGTCCATACAACTGCAGCGGCCATGTCATCAGAGCAGGTTTACCATCCTGCAGCGGAGATCGTGGCTATTGCACTCCGGAAAATATGCAAGATTGCAAACTCGCGCAAGTATGCGAAGCTGCACGAGGAATGCAGGCTCTTCCTCAACGAGCTGCACCTGATGATTCCAGCTGCAGGCACAGCAGGCGGTAATCGTCTCCTTATCTACGGTCGCAGTGATGTAGGATCCACCGTTGATCTCTCAGGGCAAGCTGGAAACGCCTTGTCACGCCGGGACTCCAATGATGGCAGGGTGCAGGGCGCACAGCTGGGAGACGATGCCGCCGCCAGTGCCAACCCTCGGACCCCGGATTCAGCTGCAGCGCAGCCTGTCTTCGGGGAAGCTGAGGGCCAGACAGGAGCTCCAGCAGCCGAACCTGCCATCGACAGTAGCGGCGGTGGGGAGCAGCAGCGGCCCGCCCAACCCACATCCCCTTCCCCTCACTCCCGCAGCTCTGGAACTGAAAGGACCCTCAATAGTGAGCAAGAGGGGCTCCGTTCAGCTTCAGGGAGGTCCCTGAACCATCAACAGTCCTCAGTCGATCCGGAGCTCCCAGATCTCGTACCCCGCACGGACAGCGCATTGACGGACCCCGTTTGCGATCGAGTTATTGGGATCTTCAGAATGGCGGTGGATACGATGCGGCCAGAAGTGATTGAGGTGGCACTGGACTGCATTCAGAAGCTGGTGGCGTTTCGGTTCCTACAGGTGGGTGCAGCGTTGGGCTGGTGTTTGAGGACAGGAGGGGAGGAGAGTGGTGGAGGGAAGGAGAGTAAACTGAATCCCGGTGCTGATACTGAGAAACGAGGACTAACCGTGAGGGTCGAATGATGGCCGACGTCGTCCTAAGTAAGGAAATTGGAAACTAGGAGCTGTGATGTAAACTAGGTAGTCGCCAAGGCCACGAATTAAAGTAGTAAAAAGATGAAGAAACCGTAACTATGTAAATCTGTAGAGTGGTGGGGGGGGTAAGGCGAATATAGAAGACCGGCATGGAGACCGGATAGAAGACCGGTGGGAAGGTCAGGCCAACACACAGCCGGTTTGGAGCCGGTTTGGAAATCGGGAGCGGAGGGTAGGGATCGGAAATTTGTGGGCCGTGGGGGAAAAGGGGAGGAACCTGCCGGGGGTCCTGTACACGGGTCCAGTGTCCCAGGCCGGAGCAAAACAAGACTGGGCAGTGGGTCTGCCAAGGGGGCATGGGAGCGGAGCGGTCGCGGTAATAAGAGCGACTTAGGGCCAACAGATCTGACTGGTCATCTGCCGTCAGGGCAGGGCAGGCCAGGCCAGGTGATGGGCGGCTCTGGCACAACATCCTTAGTCACAAGGATCTCTAACTGCTACCGTCTGTCTGTCTGTCTGTCTTACTCCCTACCGCATATTGCAAAAACGCCTGAACCGAGGCAGGATCTGTCATCTATCCCTCTCCCGCTTTCTCTTTCCTGGCAGGGTGCCGTATACGCGGTTGACACGGAGCGAGCAGCCTCCGGCAGAGATGGGAACGATGCGGGTGAGGCATCAGATCGACAAGTGATGTGTGAAGCGGGTTATAGTCAGGCGCGCATGCGTAGGTGTCTTCATGCATGTACGGGGAAGGGGACCGGGAAGCTGGGCTGGGAGTGAGGCGCCGGGGACAGAGCTTGGACGCCAGCTACGGGGTTCAGTTCGGTGCCGTGTGTGGTGCCAGCTGCTTCTCTCTCACTCACAGATGGACCGGCTAGGTGGGCATCAGCCTGTGTATGTATTTGGGGAGGGAGCTCCCAACCCTGCAGGGGGTGGGGAGGGGGGATTTTGGCAGAGACAATTAGGAAGAGCAAAAGGCGTTGGGAACGTGCGGCGGTCCGGGTGAGGTGCGGTCCGCGCCGTCATGAGGGGGGGTTCGTAGTCCTGAGTGTAATCGCGGCAGGTTGAACTGAGGGAGGGGCTCAGATCTTTGTCCCTTCATGGAGTGAGTCGGTTGTGAGTCCACGGTCGGGTACGGGCATGTAGACCCCTTCGTTTTCCGGGGCACCTCCTGGCTGGCACCTCCACACCCTGGCGCACCAAGGTGCAGCTCCTCCCGCGTGTCGGGCGTTGCGTGCGGAGTCAGGAGAAGCAGGGTTGGCCGAGGTCTTGGGAGCTTTGCCGCTGGGGCCGAGGGAAGACAGGTTGTGCGGTGTGGGAAGGAACGGACGGACGGCGGCTGTCAGGAAAGTGGTTATTCAAGGAGGGGTTTGTCTCGCCCTGGGGTATTAGGATGGCTACGACATGTCATTCCGATGTGCGTGTCCATTGATCGATCCATTCCTTGTACACCCGTCTATCTTCGTCCCTCTGCCGCCCGCGCCCTTACCCGATCATCGTCATTTGTACTTGCTTTCTCTTTTTTCCTACCCAACAAAAGGCGCTGGTGGTGGTGGTGGTGGTGGCGAGCACCCGCACCAACCCCGCCAACCACAGCCCGGGGACTCAGCGGCGCGTAAGCCCCAGGTAAGTGGCTGCTTCCCGTGTTTCTGGTATGATGGTGTTTCGAGCTCTTCCACTGCCGTACGTCTGTCCGTTCGTCCGTCCTGCATCGGCCTGGCTGGATAAGACGAGCCACCACAACCCAAAACACCAACACAGGTCCTCTGCATGCCGTTGGCCAAAGGGACTTGGGAGGTCTTAAACTGTCAACTTGTCCATCCCAGGTCTCGTGAAGAACGTGATGCTCTTCTGCTCCGCTGTTTTTGCTTTCGTTGTTGCCGTTTGCACCTTCATCCAGTAAGCTTCGAGTAGGAGCACCAGTACTGTAAAGTTTATTACCCGTACATAAAAGCTAAAAATATAAATCCAGAAAATGGCATGGTATGGAGCTTAAGCCTGATTGTTTCTCTGATTGTTTCTCTGGCTCCCCCGGCCCACAGGCTCAGGCCATCGAGTTGATTTGTCGGTGCGATGAAATTCCGGATGACAAGGTGGAGCTGCATATCCTCAAGAACCTGCTCACCGCCACCACCTCCACCACCTTCACGGTTCATGGTCAGGTGCGTCTGAGGCAGCTCCCGGAAGAGCCTGGGATGAAAGGTGGGATTGAAGCGATCTAAAGCTTAAAACCCTAAAACCGGGCGTCCCGAGCTCAAATTCCGGTACAGAGGAGAGGAGCATCAGTGAGTGCCCGGTAACTACCAACTTCCCAACTACTAACCCCCCAGCCGTTCCTTTGTACCCCCTCGTTGTTCCTTCTTAATTGTTATAGAAACATCCCATATTATTACCTGTCATATCATTTCCCATATCAATTCCAGTCATAATGGAACCATCCCATAGAACATAGAACACTTACGATGGCGCTTGCAACTTCATAGTAACCCTCCCCCCAACCCCTCCTTACAGGCCCTGTTGTTGGCAGTCCGGACCTGCTACAACATCTTTTTGATGAGCCGCTCCGAAATCAACCAACAGACGGCGAAGGCCACCCTCACACAGATGTTGAACGTGGTCTTCCAGCGCATGGAGGCGGATTCGGTGTATGTGAGTGCACTGAGGAGGGCTGAGGCTGGGACGGCTGGGGCCGGGGCCGCGGGTGGAGGGGAAATGGGAAGAAAAAAAGAAATGGGATGGACGATTCCTGGTGGCGAGTGGCGGGATGCGGTTAGGGGTGCCTGGTTCTTCGTTTGGGGTCGAAGTCTGCGTGGCTCTTGGTGGTGGTGAGGGGGGCTAGATGTAGGTGGTGATGGGGAAATTGGAACCCGGGACCCGGGCACACAAGACGAGGCCGCACGTTTTTTCCGGGTTTTGGTTCCTTACATAACGCAAACAGGCGGCATTGGTGTGGAGATGCCGCCGCCGCTGTTGCTGCTCGCTACTCTATATATCTTAAGCCGCTGACACAGGACATTCCCCCGTTCTCGTATTTTCACACCTGGCAGGTGGAAGTGCGGCCCATCTTGGTGACAGACGTGTTGGGGCTCCCAAGGACCAGTCCCCAGGATACCAGCTCGTTGTCGGCGGTCGTGCAGGTGGGTCAGCCGAGGGGCGGGCAGGCAGGAGGTCGTCATTGAGTGGGGAGGTGGGGGTTCACTCGGCGATTTTAATCATTACAATAAGGCACCCGGGTAGCCCCCGCGTGGGCTGGGGTGGGGTGGATGAAGAGCGACGGACGCGGGGCTAGGCCCCGCTGCCACTGCTACCCCCACTGCTCCGGTCGCTGATGCTACTGCCGGCATAAAGTCCCCGAGATTACGAGCATGTACGTGTGCTTCACTCTGGCAGCGCATGGAACGGATACTGCCATATAAAACCGAGTTGCCGAATGGGAAAGATGTAGATAGGTTAATGCTCGAGCGAAAATGTGTGAAGATTATCCGCGTAGAGTGGTGGTAAGTTGAGTGTTCGCACGTAAAAAAGAAACGGAAAACCTCGATGTGGTCAATAATGATTCAGATATACTTCCTTTGCCTCTTGTTTATCCTTCGTGCAGGCCTTCTTGAACAACGTGGTGATGGTGACGGCGGGGATGCAGGCGGTGAGCCGGGGCCCAGATGCCGCCAGTTACCACCACCCAGGGGGGAGGGCCGGTGTCGAACAGCACACGCAGAAAAATGGAAAAGGCTTCGAACCGGCCTCCCTTGCATCTTTGCCTTCTATTTCGTACTTCCCTCCCTTTTGTACCTTCAAATAATTTAAATTGTTATTTAACGTGTTTTTATTACCTCTTCTTCACAACTGACCCTGCCCCATTCTAGTTCCCAACACGAAGTACGGATGGCCATTTATTCGAGTTGGCGCTTGGGTCAAACTTCCCTCTGAACTGCGTGACGACATTTTATGATTCCTTTATGATTCCGCTGGTTGTATTTCTCGCGCAGGAGGCCTCGTGTGCTTTGATGTTCCATTTTACTATCTTTTCACCGGAGCCCCCGCCCCCCTTGCTGTCGGATATCGAAAATCTCCGCAGAACCCGGAAGAGGTCCGCTCCAGCGTTTCCGCCGCCGTCATGGACGCCCGCCCACCCGTCGGGTTGGGTCTGGGGCACGCGTTGCCTGGAGTGCGGGTGGCCGCAACCGGCGACCTCAGTCCCATACCTGTCCCTAGTCCTTCAGCCGCCTCCGCCACCTCCGTGGTCTTCAAACCTAGCCACAGCGGGATTGATCTCTTGGAGGAAGGCAACACGGCGGTGGCGACGGCGACGGCGGTCGCCTCCGTTGCTGCCACCTCCGGCGGCAGCGTGACCGGCGGCGCCACCGCCGCTGGCGCGGCGGCATTGTCGCGCGAGAGTGCGGCAGGCAGCGACGGCGGTGATGCCACGCCGTTCATCGCCGATGCCGCCAGCCGCACAGCGGTACTACAACGCGACGCGTTCCTAGTTTTTCGTGCGCTATGTAAGCTGTCCATTCGTACCAACGACAGCGCAACTGCGAATGATCCCACGGCAGTGCGCGGCAAGGTCCTGGCACTGGAGTTAGTCAAGGTGTTGTTGGAAAACAGCGGTCCCTGTTTTCGCCGTCAAGATAAATTCCTGGCGGCCATCCGTCAGTACCTCTGTCTGTCGTTGTTGAAGAACAGCTCCTCTCCGCTGCCGGCGGCGCAGACGCTCTCAGTGTCCATCTTCGTGAGTCTGCTGACGAGGTTTCGGACGTCGCTGAAGGCGGAGGTGAGAGGGAACGGATGAACGCGGAATGCGCTGCTCGTGCAACTTGCACGATATAGCTTATGGGCTGTGCGGACCAAAGCGTATATTGCAGATTAAAATAGCTCTTGGTTGGTTACCAAGGCCAGCGGGTGACCGGCTTCCTGACTGTCTATCTGTCGCTTGCCCCTCCCCTTCCTCCTTCCATCCCAGGAAGTTGCTGCGTTTGGCCATTTGCTGCACGGCATGTGGGCGGTGTCTCTCGCTCTTTCCCTTCGTAAAATCATCCATTTTATAGCGACCCCTTCCTCGTCACAAGAATTTTATAAATGGATTTCTAGGTGGAGTCTCTGGCCTTATAACTGCAGTATCCATGATTTAGTCTTCCCCTCCTCTCCCGCCCTCTTCCCCTTTTCCCACCTCTTCTCACCTCTTCCCACCTCTTCCCACCTCTTTCCTCCTGCCCTCCACCAGGTGGGGGTTTTCTTCCCAATGATCATGTTGAAACCCTTCGAAGGCGCCGTACCCGCCGCAGTGGCTCCGGGGGCGGCCCCGCAGCCCGCAGCGCCTCTCAGCCCCGCGGTGGTGCAGCACCGGGTAAGGAGGAGAGGGAGGGGAAGAGGGAGGGGAAATCAGTGTCTGTGGGGGGGAGGATGCTACTGGTGCTAATTGGTGGTCCTGATGAGCGAAAACCACATATTCGTCAGCCGGTCCTTCCCCACGATTATTTGATGAACACGGTGTTTTCATCCATCCCCACCTCCATCCCCAACCCCACTCCGTCACAAACCTCCCACCCTCGGTCAGGCGGTCGTCCTTCGTTGCCTTCGGGAGCTGTGTCGCGACGGCCAGCTGCTGCTCGACCTGTTCGTCAACTTCGACTGCGACCTGGAGTCCTCGAACCTTTTTGAGCGGCTGGTCAACAGCCTCGTCCGGCAAGCGCAGCAGCCGGTGCAGGTGCGGGAAGACTAGGAGCCGCGTGGTGGCAGGGGAAATTGTGATGCATGTAGCCCGCCCGGGGGGAGGCGGGCAGTAGAGAAGGGGGTCATGCTGTGAAGGAGGAGCAGAAAAGGGTGGGGCTCTCAAGGACATCAGGGCGTGATGTAAGGGCGGAATATCCCGTTGAGATATGAAGAGATGATTCCAAGACCTTCCCAACGGCGATGCAGATTGTGATGATGGCAGCGTAACCGCGTGCTGGGACAGGTATAGCGGGTGAAGAGGTTATGTATACATACATATATTTGTGTGTGTGTGTGTGTGTGTGTTTGCATGTGTGTGGCGGGGAGGAGGGGGAGAAGAAGAGAACAGCGTGTCGGCGGACAAAGACCCGGTAAAGCCGGAAGAGGTGGGGGGTACTTGTAGCGTCGGGTACGGACGCTCGAGTACCCCCGATCACCAAAAACGGAGTTCGTCCACTTTCCGTGCCTCCTCCGTCTCCCGGCCTAGCCTGGGCCCCCTTCCCTCGTTCCTTCTGGCCCATCGATATTTGCCATAATTTCGTCTTTCCCCTTCTTTTCTGGGGTATGACATCCTCGTTTATTTGACTCTTCCTCTTTCCCTCCTACTCTCTCCTACTCCCTCCTACTCCCACCGACTGCTTGAACTCTCTCTTCGACTCCCTAAAGGATTCGGAACTCCAAATGTTTCGTCCAACCCTTCCCCCCCCTCTTCCTGCATCCCTCACAGAGTACCCCGTCAGGTCTTGGCGGTCTGGGAGGCGATGGCTCCTCCGCCCAGGCCGTCGCCGAGCAGGGTCTGCGTCAGGAGGCGCTGCAGTGCCTGGTGAATGCCATCGAGGCAATCTGGTCTTGGTACAGGTAAGCGGCGAAGAGCTCTGGGATACGCCGGGTATGGGGCCGAGGTTCGGACGTGGTGTGGATGTGTCCTCCACCGGGGCCTGGTTCACGCCTTTCGCTGGCCCCTGCTTCTCTGTGACTGGACCCGCTACTCTCCCCTTGTGTCCTGTTCATACCTCCTAACCCCGACCACGTAGATATACGAGCGGCCTCATTGACATCACGACCAGCGGACCCATTACCGGAGGCACCAGACGCAACCTCGCGGGTTCCACTGGCGCGGCCGGCAGCGGCGGGGCCGACGATGACGGAGGCCTGGACGACGCGGACCTGGCGGCGGCGGCCGCAGCCGCGGCAGCGGCAGCGGCAGGTGCCGCTGCTGGCACTGCCGGCGCCGGCGGTGACGTCAGCATGGCTGGTGGCGGCGGGCCCGAGGATCTCGTTGCCAAGCGTGCTTACAAGTTGAAATTTCATCAGGGCATTGCGCTGTTCAACAAGAAGCCCAAGAAGGGTAAGCGCGCCGGCGTTCCACATCCGCCTGCCATCCATCGGCTTATCAGCATTTACCTCGCTTGTTTACCCGCCTTAAACGTGGTGCCCCCTCACATCTCAAATGCCAGTGGAAACCACCCTGCGTTGCCTCTTTGTCCCCGTGTTCTTAAACTTGAGGGGTTGGTTATTGGTCGGTTTACATTCACACGATTACCGCTCCTCACTCCTTGTCCACCCATGTCACTGTGGCTTCCCATCTGCCCTACTTGTTCCGGGGGCCCAGGTGTGGAGTTTTTGCAGCGCGAGGGGATGTTGGGATCCGCACCCGAGGATGTGGCGGCCTTTCTGACCCGCACGGAGGGGCTGGACAAGACCGTCATCGGGGACTACATCGGGGAGAGAGAGGAGTACTGCCTCAAGGTGGGAAAAGTGGGCAATGAGGCAGGGGAGTTGGATGCGGGGGGGGGAGAGCCGCCGCCACAAGGTCCGGTTTGTGTGTCCTGGCGGAGTTGGTGGTTTTTATGGGTGGATGGGCGGGAATATCTTACAGATGGGAATATCTCATGTATTTTTGTGTAAGGAAGCTGGGGTATATGAATTTGTACATATATAGATGAACGGGTGTTACACTGTTGGCGACTTCATCATAAGTATACATATTATGTGTGTGTATGCATTTACATAATTTTATTATCATGTGTATTAGTGTCGCCGTAACGGCGTTTTTCCCACCCTTCCCTCCCCTCCCGAACCTTGTCTATCTGGTTTAACATCATTACCTCACCCGATATGGACGAGGTTCGGGAAGGGAGGGGTGGGGAAAACGTCTATAGGGTGAGGTTCTGATGTTTTTATGTTACACACCCCTCAAAGTCACCCGTTCTCCTGTCCCGTCCTGTCCCGACCTGTCCTGTCCGGTGCGGTGCGGTGCGGTGCGGTGCGGTAGGTGATGCACGCCTACGTGGACGCCATGGACTACACCGGTTTGGAGTTCGATGGCGCCATTCGGGCATTCCTGGCGGGCTTCAGGTGCGGCTGCCCGTGACCGCGTGGAAGAAGGGCACTGGGGTGCTGCGGACGTTGTCAGAGTGATGGTGGTAGTCCTAAGGTGGAGGTGGTAATGGTGTTCTGCTGTGTCGTCACAGCGGACTCCTCTCTCCTATTGGGGGAAGGGAGAAGAGCCATGTAGGGCGCATCGCCTCACACGGCACGAGACGTGGGCAGGTGGTGTTATCGTGAAAGTGGTGGTGATGTTATGGTGGGCGTAGGTTCGTGGGTATGGAACGCCCGTGTGGGTCATATTGGTCATGCAATCGCCATCGCCGTCACACTACCACCACCACCACCACCACCATCACTCTCACCCTCACGTCCGGTCCTCAAGGCTTGTTTACTTCAACCTCCTCTTTACCTGATTTGGGTTGTCGTCCCCCTCCCCTGGTCCCCTTGACTAAACGGCCCCCTGTCCCTCCCCCCTCCCCCCTCCCCCCTCCCCCCTCCCCCTCGACCCGCTCCCCCTCGACCCGCTCCACATCAGGCTGCCCGGTGAGGCACAGAAGATCGACCGGCTGATGGAGAAGTTCGCTGAGCGATATGTGAAGTGCAACGCGGGGTCCTTCAAATCCGCAGACGTGGCGTACGTGTTGGCCTACTCCGTCATCATGCTAAACACGGACGCGCACAACCCGCAGGTTAAGAGCAAGATGAGTAAGGCGGGCTTCCTGAAGAATAACCGCGGAATAAACGACGGCGGAGACCTGCCGGAGGACTTCATGTCGGCGCTGTACGACAGGATTGTTAGCAACGGTATCAAGATGAAGGACGACGGCGCTCCGGGCACAGGCGCAGCGGCTCCGCAGGGTGAGTGAATCTGAAGAACCACCGGTGAAGGCCGAATTCAATACATGAATCCATGAATTGATGTTGTTTTTCATGTTGTGTATTATTCACCTCCTTTTCCGTCTCTTTGCCTTTGTATCTCCGTAAAACAATTCTTTTAAGTTTTTACGTGTTTCTTGATGCCTGAACTCCATTTCTGTCTATCTCGTCATTTCTTTGCTTCCACCACCTCTGCTCCTGCTTCTCTGCTGCTCCCGTCTGCCCGCTTCGACCCCCCAATCCATCTCCCTCTCAGAAGCGGGCGGTCTCGCTGCCCCCGCCCGCGCGCTGTTCAACACGCTACTGGGCCTTATGGGAGGCCGCGGCCAGGCCGTCAACTCCGGCCCCAGCGACGCTGCCATCCGGGCCACCCTGGACTATCTCCACCAGCGCGCCGCCTCCGCCACCACGGTCTCCGTCACTGAGCCCGACGCCGTACGGCCGCTAATGGAGGTGATCTGGGCGCCATTGCTGGGGGCACTGTCGACATTGTACGACGAGTACAACGACGCGAAGCTGGTGACTGTGTGCTTGGGAGGCTTCTTGGCGGCTGCGTGTCTGTCAGCGCAGGTACTTATATGTGTTTGTGTATGTATGCGTCTTTGTGCATATTTACGTTTACGTAATCAACATATTTATGCTTTGAATGCTATTAATGGTGTTGGGGAAAGGAAGGGCTTATCTTTATATTTGGGAATATATGTCTTGAGATGGGGGGATATGGCTTGAGAGCTATCTTTGGAAAAATGCTTGGGAGATGTAAGTATAAGCTTCGCGAGATGTTTTGGTGTAGGTACATTTTTTGAGTCTGTCTTTTAACGTTTTTTTTACACCCGGCTTCATTACCTCCGTTACCTTCCTACGCATCTCACCCCTGGCTCTTACTCTTCAAGATGCGCTTTAATTTATTTGGAGCTACCCCAAACTCCTCCCTCTTCCCCGCCTCTTCTGTTCTTGCCTCAACCCCCTGTCCTCCCCTCCTGTCCCGCCCTGCCCGATTCCGCAGACCGGCATGACCCACCTGCGCGACGTCTTCCTAAACGCCCTGTGCAACTTCACCCACCTGCACTCCCCCGCCACGATGCGGTACAAGAACGCGCTGGCGTTCAAGTACGTGCTCCGGGTGGCGGAGACGGTGGGAGACCACCTGCAGGAACGGTACGTCTTGCCGAGGAGAGGGGGCGGCGGCCTTGGAGGAGTGTTCGAAGGAGGCTAGGTGCCGTATACGTGACGCGCCATGTCGTGGAGGTTGGAGCCCTCAGGGGTGCTTAGGAGACAGTGGATCCGGTTGTATGATGTGTAGGATTTATCTAATCACATGATAGGAAATTGAAATGATTGAAATATATGGAATGTGAAATTCTTCTAGTGCGCGTCTAATAGCACCAACGTATGTCGCTTTTATCCCTTCGCTTTTATCCCTTCATCCTTTCATCACAAAGATGAACCACGTTACGTAATGCTCTCCGTTTGGAATGGCTAGATTTGACATTCTCTTCCTATCGCATTACATCGTTCATTTCGTTACATTTGGGGATGCTTGGATGATCTCATGCCCGACCATTACTGCATTCGTTCTCTAACCAGTAAGTACCACCACCACTCCGCTGGTGGTGGGGGTGGGGGTGCTTCAGGTGGGTGGATGTCCTCCGCTGCATCAGCCGGTGGGAGCTTCTGCAGCAGATAGCCAGTGGCATGCCCACCGACGCGGCGCTGTTTCGACCGCCTGAAGAAACCCGAGGCTCAATCAAGGTCAGGAAAAAAAGATTGGAAACAGAAGCCGGCGCGAGGGATGGCTTGCGAGGGGTTTGCAGGCAGGCAACGGAAAACTCACAACTCACAACGAACAAGTCCGAATCGCTCCCTAAAAATAAACGTTTGGGTAGCTGTGTATAATTTTTGCGGCACGTGCTCATGCCTGGCAAGCTAGGTGAAGTTCACAACAGCAAACTTCCATCGTACCTCATCATTGACTTCCCACCGCTTCACGCAGGCCGCGGCGGCTGCCCTAGGTGCCAAGCTGCGCACCGTGGCTTCGGAGCTGCAGCCCCTTCCCGAGTCTTTCTTCCACTCCTCCTCCGCCATCGCTGCCACCGCCCTAGCGGCCGCGCAGCAGTCCGCCGCCATACTCTCCCAGCGGTCGGTTCCCTCCGCCGGCTCGAGCGCGGGCGGCGCCCCTTCCTCGGTGGCGTTTGTGGGGAGCTCAGCGGCGCTGGTGGCACACGAAGAGGCCAGCATCAAGAAGGTCCACATTGGAGGCTCAGGTAAGCAGTTGGGTTTGCTAGGGGCCCTAGTTATCTCACCACATCCGCATCCGCATCTATATCCGCGTAAGGAAATGGTGAATTTGGACACCTGGGAATTGTTACCCTCCCTGTCCCTACCCGCAGCCATGTTCAGTCAGGGGTCGCGGGGCGGTGCCCATCACCACCCGTATCACCACCACCACCACCACTCTGGGGGCCCGGGCGACCCCTCGGCGGTGCCCGCGGAGGTAATCAACAGCGTGGACAGCGGCGACCTGAACCGCGTTTTCCTCACCAGCGGCCAGCTCAACAGCGAGGCTATTGTGGAGGTGAGCGACGAAGAGCGACCATCTCCGTCCTGTAACTCCGTTCCGGATGATGATGATAATCCGCAACTTTTTCCCTGCCTCAAGTGGTCGACGTTTGCTTACGAGATTCGAAAGCATTGAAGACAAAAAATGTGATTTTTGGAAACCATTTCAGCCGTTTGAAATCTGTTTCTGATTTTTGTCATTTGAAACTCGGTTTTGGTTCAATTTGCAGTTTGTCAAAGCGTTGACCGCGGTCAGCAAGGACGAGTTGCGGGACGCGCGCGCTCCGCGCGTCTTCTCTCTCACGAAGATCGTGGAGGTCGCCCATTTCAACATGACTCGCATTCGTCTGGTTTGGAGCCGCATTTGGGCGGTTCTGTCCGAGTACTTCATCGCGGTGGGCTGCCATGCCAACCTCTCCCTGGCCATGTATGCTGTGGACGCGCTGCGCCAGCTGGCCATGAAGTTCCTGGAGCGCGATGAGCTTGCGAACTACACCTTCCAGAACGACTTCCTGCGGCCCTTCGTGGTGGTGATGCGCCAGAGCCAAGCGGTGGAGATCCGGGAGCTGATCATTCGCTGCCTCAGCCAGATGATTTTGGCGCGAGTAACGAACGTCAAGTCGGGGTGGAAGAGCATGTTCATGGTCTTCACCACGGCAGCGAACGACCGTGATCCCACTATCGTCAGGTGGGCGATTGGGAGCGCGCATTAGGGGGACCGCGAGGGCTGGTAGGACACCAGCAGGGGGGGCTCCGGGAGCTCGGGAGTACGGGCCAAGAAAGCCGTCGAGCGATTCGTTCTTACCGGAGCTCTGCCCCCCAAGAAACGTGATTTTGTGTCGCCGTATGCCTTGGATTGCACTCTTTTGGAATTATCCCACGTGTTGATTGTTAGTAAAAAAAATTTAATTTATGAAAAAACGTTTTGTATACGTAAATTATTACAAAAAATATATAGGTAAGAAGACACCGGGATCTTCCGCTGGGATCTTCCTTCGTTTCACCTGCTCCTGATCGCTCTGCTTTTCCCAACACTTCGACACGCCCTATCTCGCCCGCGCATCCGCGCATCCCCCAACATTCCTGAATCCATAGCGGGAGAGGACTATCTATGAACCCTTGCAACTAAGGAGCCTAGGCTCGTTACTTATCACCCACCACCCACCGTTCTGTGTCGTAACCCGGGTTGCTCGTGTGCTATCGTTTGGTTCCGCAGGCTCGCGTTTGACACGATCGAAAAGATTGTTCGCGAGCACTTCACCCACATCACCGAGACGGAGACCACCACCTTCACGGACTGTGTGAACTGCCTCATCGCCTTTACCAACAACCCGCACTCGCTGGACGTGGCGCTCAACTCCATCGCCTTCCTAAGGTGACGAGGGTACGGGCAGGGAATAAACGTGGAATGTGTAGGTGTAGGTGGAGGTGGAGGTGGAGGTGGAGGTGTTCTCCCTCTAAAGCATCTCCGCCTCGCACGAAGAACTCCTGATTGCCCCACCAAATCAGCCTGGGGTACTCCTCTCCGTTTCCACGAGACGCCCCTTCCCCGGTGCCTCTGTCTCCCGGACCGGATTCCAGGTTCTGTGCCATGAAGCTGGCGGAGGGAGCCATCGGCGACGTCAACATGCTGCCGGAGGGCACCTTGCCGCCCCAGGCCCTGCAGCACCACCCCTTGAGAGTGGTGGCCATCGACACGAACCCCGAGCAGTCAACATCATTCGCGCGTGACGGCGCCGCCGGGGCAACGGCGTCAGGGGCGGCAGCGGGGGTGCCGCACAATGGTGGTTTCGGAGCTGGTGGATCTGCCGCGGCAGCCGGCCGTCGCCCCGGCTCCATTGACTCGCTGAGCCGAGCGAGCTCCGACGGCGTGATTCCAGTTCCGGAGCCGGTCACGCCAGGGCGGCATGCGCCAGGGGAGCTGGGGGGGGGACCGACTTCGCCTCAACAACAGGGTGAGATGCCTGCTGGGCGGCTGACGTCCTCATCAGCATTCGGGGTGCTGGCGGCGGCGGCGAATGCTGCAGCGGCTGCTGGCTCATCGGTGTCGGGTGGGTGACCGTGTCTGGATTCGGGACGGCTTCGGAGCGGAGGAGAGTGGAGCTTGCATATTAGAATATCAGTCAGAGCACCTTTACCAAGTGTGGAGACTATTTAACGACGACCATTTTTTAGTTGAATAGTCGCCTAGTAGCACACTTGGTAAATAAAAGTTTTCACATACATTATCAAGTATCCACGCACATACTCTGCGGCTCGCCTCCCTCTCTCTCTCACGCACACACATACCCACCGCCCCTATTATTGTTCGCCCTGTGAAGGCGCACGACCTTCGGAGCTGCCTCGCGGTTCAGTGCCTGGATCCACAGCAGCGCAGCAACACGCGGCGGTAGGTGCGGACGCCCGATGGTGGATGGTGTTTGGGGAGGAGGGGGGCTGTCTCCAGTCCCCCTAGGCTACCGGGAGCTTGGTCCTTACCTCCTGACGTCAACGCCAACCCTTTTCACGCCGCATTTCACATGCGCTTTCTGGCCCGGTCTGGCCTCTCCTTAGTCCTGCGCACTCCTCCCCTTCTCCTTCTTGGCCCAAATGTTTATTTGTTGCTTGCAGGTCGTGGCAATAGGGGGCCCGGGCGGCAGCGCCTCATTTGGTCGGATGTCCAGCTTGGCGGACCGGCGGCATGGGATGAACACACCGGCGGCTTCTACGCAGGTAGATGTGTGTAGGTGTGTGTGTGTGGGTCTGATCCTCTGATCCTCTGATCCTCTGCTGCATCCGACCCTCTCACCCCGGCCCCGGCCCCGTTAAGTACTTGGTGCCTCTCTCCCCCCTACTGGTGTCGTTTCATTCGTCTTCCCCTCTCCGCCACTACTTTCGCCTTCGTCATGTGATCCATACTGCGCAGCTTAAACTCCGCTTCATCGACCGGGACGAGCACGTGTACTTTTGGTTCCCGCTGCTGGCGGGGCTCAGCGAGCTGACCTTCGACCCCCGGCAGGTGTGTCAGCTGTGAAGGAGAAGCCGCAGCAGCAGCAGGGCAACTGCATGAATGTGTCGGTGGAAAGAAACCGGGTTCTTGCTGTGCAGCGAATCATAATATGAATATGAATATGAACGTGCGCGCTTCCTGTATAAGAAATTAAAAGACTTGAAGGAAACGAAATGACGTACGAAGGTTATGGAGCACCGATGATGAGCTCCGGGCGAAAATGGGATGGGGTTGGAAAGCGGCGTGGGAGTTATGAGGTGGTTCTCAGGACTAAAAAAAGATACATCTGATACTTTATATATATATATGTATATATATATGTATGTATGTATACATATATGTGTGTGTGTGTGTGTGTACTAGACGCACAGGTCAGAGGGTGGGGTGCTGGACCGGGCTTTTCGCTCTGCCAATAATATGGACGGGTTCATGCTCCCTTCCTCCCCTTTCCTTCTCCCTCCCTGTGATTTCCTTCCCGCCCTCGGCCTTTAGCGCCTGTCTCCGCTCCCCGGCTCCCTTCCTCCCCAACAGGAGATCCGGCACAGTGCCCTGGAGGTGTTGTTCGACATCCTGCGCTTCCATGGCGGCTCCTTCGCGCAGTCGTTCTGGGTGCGGATATTCGATTCCGTGCTGCTGCCCATCTTCGACCACGTGCGGGCGGAGGTACGACGGGAACGGAGGGAAGGGACGGAGGGATGCCGGTGCTGCTTTCCCTTCCTGCCCCATCATGCATAGGATACATCCTTTGCACCACCACGTTCGCGTGTTGGACCTGTCCCTCCCGCTATCCTCCCCTCCCTCCGGGGACCTCTGGCTCCTCGATTGCCTGTCGTCTGCGTGTATATGCTTGCACTATATCTCCACCCTCCGCTCCCTGCCGCCATCTCTCTGCTGTCAGCTAACAAATGTGAATGTACAGCGTTTGGAATGACGTCATTTGCATCCCCAAGCGGATTCCCATGGGTCCCATGGGTCCGTTGTTAGGGTTTGACCCACCCCTTTGCCCAGACCCACCTCTCCTGTCTCCTCCCCGTGCCCCAGCCCACGGAGGCCCCCTCACCTGCCGCCTGCCCTTACCTGGTCCGCCCGTTACCCCCAGGTGACTGACACCACCACCTTCACGAGTGAGAGGCGGCGACAGCAGGAGGAGCAGTGGCTGTACGAGACCTGCACCCGCTGCCTCCAGCACCTGGTTGACCTCTTCGTGCAGTTCTACGATGAGGCCTTTACGCTGCTGTCCCGCCTGCTCGACCTCCTGAGGGGCTTCATGAACCGCTCGCACCAGAGCCTGGCGGCAGTGGGGGTGGCGGCCTTCATGCGCTTGGCCGTGAAAGCAGGTGCGTTGTGCCGATGTCCATGACGATGGCGAGCTGGGCCGCCACCCACGAGGATTTACGTGTCTGCTGACAGGAAGGAATGCGGCACACAGTCTGTGTAAGGACAGACAGGACATCTTAAGCTTTATGAATCCAAATTTTATGTGTTCTCTGTCGCCTCTTTTGGGGCTCTCTTTTGGGGCGTGCGATTCCTCATGACGTAACTGTGTTGCGCAGTGCAGGGTTGGGATTTTACGTATCGCATATACTTACATTTCGCACACCCTTGTTGGTGCGCGTATGTTAATGTCATTTTTCCCGCACTCCCCCCCGTGGGTCGAAACCCGCACAGGTCCCATCATGAATGAGACCTGCTGGGAGGAGGTCATCGCCGCCTTGTTAGGGATTCTGGAGGAAACAGCCCCGGAAGTACGGGATCTCATCACGCCACCGCCGAGACTTAACCCGGCGGTAGCCACCGCCGCCGCCGTCGCTTCAGTGGCAGCGGCAGCACCGCCGAGCAGCACCAGCGGTAGCTCCGCCGTCAGTATCGAAATCACCCCTGCCAGTGGCAGCGGCAGCCCCAGCGGGCCTAATGCACATCACCCATCGACGGCTCCCAGCGGTGCCGGAATTGCTAACGGCGGCAGCGCGGCCGCCCCCGTGGGTGCAGGTGGCCGCACGTTCACCCTTCGAGAGGGTGTCGGCGCTCGCCGTCTGGCCAAGTTCCGGTGTCAAGCCGCCACCCAGTTGCTGCTCGTCCAGGGGTGCAGTGAGGTCTATGCAAAAGCCTGGCAGGTGCGTACAGCCTGTACCTCCAGGGCCCCCTACGTATAGCGGTAGAGGACACAATAGCGTCGTATCTTTGAATGAGTGGCATCTTTGAATGAGTGAAGCTGTGGCGTGTAAAAATCGTACCTATCGCTCTCAGAAGACAAGTCGATTTAATCGTCTCCCCTCCATCTCCGCATCCATGTGGAAAAATCCGCATGCTCCTGTCACCTTTCCCTCGCCTCCACCTCATGTTGAGCTGTGATCTCCACCTCTCGTCGTAGTCCCTTCCGCCCGGGGCCGTACGGGGTCTTCTGGACGCGCTTGCCGTCATCCACCGTCATGCGCACGCCGCAGACATGGATATGGACCTGAGGCGCCGGCTGGCGGTGCAGCAGGTAAGACTTAACTTGTCTACTTCTTAGAAGCGGCGGTGCAGCTGCCCGGTCCGGGTGTTATGAAGCTGATGTTGTCTCTTCCTCTGAACCCTCCCGATTTTGGTTCCTCAGGCTGAGGACCGCGTGGCGGAGGACAAGGCGGTGGCGGACCCGCCTCTTCTCCGCCTGGAAGTGGAGGCCGCGGCCGCCTACCTCTCCGTCAACATCGCCATCACCGCCAACGCCGGACAGCCAGGGGCATCCTCCGACGCTGTTGCCCTGGCGCGCCTCACTAATGCCCAGGAGCGCTTGGTGCAGCTATGCCTTACCACCTTGTCCCGATACACACTGGGGGTCCGACACGAGCTGCACGGCCCAGCGGGGGCGGCACAGCCGCCGCCGGCGGCGGCAGCGACTGCCGCTGACGCTGCCGCCAACCCCCCACACCGCGACCGGTCTCGTCTTCTTAGCTTCCTGCCCGGCCGCGGCACCAGCAGCGGCAGCGGCGGCGGCACGGTTGCGTCGCAGCATCCCCACGCCGCCATGCCGCAGCCGCGTTACATCGTCGTGGGACGGACCACCAGCGGCGCACCGGTGCTGATGGCGCCCCCAGCAGTGGAGTTCGCGTCGTTCTCGCCGCTGGCGTTGTCGAGCTTGGTTGCCCTTGGCGAGTTGGAAGAGGCCACATTCCGTAGACGGCTTGGGGAACTCTTCCCGCTGCTCACTCAGCTCATCCGGGCCGATTACGCCCCTCCAGACGTCCACAGGGCACTGTCCACTTTGTTTGCTCGGAGGGTGCAGCCCATGGTCCTTACGGCGACGTCCTCGCTGGCAGCGGGGGCGGCAGCGGCGGCGGGGGGCCATGTCG